>LNAC01000157.1:1972251-1986203 GCA_002007465.1 Ailurus styani | reverse complement strand
CTGAAGGCAGAGGCTTTAACCCACTGAGCCACCCAGGCGCCCCTTTTTTTTTTTTTTTTTTGGTTAAGATTTTATTTATTTGACAGAGTGTGAGAGAGCATGAGTGGGAGGGGTAGGAGGGGGAGGGAGAAGCAGGCTCCCAGCTGAGCGGAAGCCTGATGCAGGGTCTCCATTTCCATGACCTGAGCTGAAGGCAGATGGTTAAGCAATTGAGCCACCCAGGTGCGACCCCCCCTCCCCAATTCCAGCTATTTTTCCTTTCCTTTCCCTTCCCTTCCCTCCCACTCCCTCCCCTCCCCTCCCCTCCCCTCTCCTTTCCTTTCCTTTCGTTAGGTTTGTTTTGTTTTGTTATTTATTTATTTGTCAGAGAGAGAAAATACAAGCAGGGGGAGTGGGAGGCAGAGAGAGAAGCAGGCGCCACGCTGAGCAGGGAGCCTGATGTGGAGCAGGACCCTGGGATCATGACTGGAGCCAAAGGCAGATGCTTAACTGACTGAGCAAACCCAGGCGTTCCTATCTTTATTTTTCTTTTTGTTTTTACTTTCTTCTACTTTTACTGTGATTTGTCCAAGAAAAATTGATAATGACCACATGGATTAAATCCCTTATATGACTTTTCTTTTTTCTTTTTTTTTTACTTAAATATCTTATTTTAGTTTTATTTTTTAAAGAGTGGGCTCTGCAGCCAACATGGAACTTGAACTCATGACCCTGAGATCAAGAGTTTTGTGCTCTACTAATTGAACCAGCCAGGGACCCCTCTTTTTATTTTTGCTGTCCATTAATACATTTAGAATTTAATCCATTTATCTATATAGTATTTAACCTGGAGTCAGGTATCTTAATCATTTGACATTCTTGTATTGTTTGTATCAACCCACTTAAGTGTACTAGAGAAAGATTTGAAATATTTCTTAGGTATTTCATTAGTTTTATTTTAGGCAGTATGAGTGAGATAAGTAAGAGATAAACTTTTGCACAATAGCTGCAATATAGTTGAGACATTTTAAAGATTGATAATTGGTTATTATTGAACCACTGTAATTCGTAGTCAGCCTGGGTTTCTTCCCCTTCCCCATTCTATGTTGAAGTACAGTAGTTGGGATTTCTTTTTTTTTTTTTTAAGATTTTATTGGGGCGCCTGGGTGGCTCAGTGGGTTAAAGCCGCTGCCTTCGGCTCAGGTCATGATCCCAGGGTCCTGGGATCGAGGCCCACATCGGGCTCTCTGCTCAGCGGGGAGCCTGCTTCCTCCTCTCCCTCTGCCTGCCTCTCTGCCTACTTATAATCTCTCTCTCTCTCTCTGTCAAATGAATAAATAAAATCTTTAAAAAAAAAAAAAAGATTTTATTTTTTTATTTGACACAGAGAGAGAGAGATCAGATCACAAGTAGGCAGAGAGGCAGGCAGAGAGAGAGGAGGAAGCAGGCTCCCCGCCGAGCAGGGAGCCCAATGAGGGCCTCGATTCCAGGACCCTGAGATCATGACCTGAGCCGAAGGCAGAGGCTTTAACCCACTGAGCCACCCAGGCGCCCAGTAGTTGGGATTTCTTGGTTGTTGTATGTTGCCAGCTGTCAAGCACCATTTGGGATTCATTGGCTTGACAAGTATTTATTGATTTTCCAGGCATTGTGCTAAGTGCTAGAACAAAAACAAATGAATAAGTGTAAGATGCTATCCCTACCTTAGGCATTAATGGGGAAAGTCTTGAAATAAATAGTGATAAATGGAGAAGATGGATCCACTTTTACTGAGAGAAAGAGAAAACTTCTTATGAGAGGTGGTGTTTAAGCCACATTATGTAGGATGAATAAGCACTGCCATGTGGAAAAGAGGGTAAAGGACATTAAAGGCAGAGAGAAAAACATGTAAGTGTATGAATGTTTTGTTTCAGGAATGGAGAGAAATATAGTGTAGATGGGCATTGAAGTGAACTTTGCTAGAGTGGGTTCAGGAAAGATTATGAAAAGTTCTGGGTCAGGAGATAAGAGAAGTGAAAATTAGAGATTTAATTTGGCAATTACCAATATCCAAGTGATTGTTAGATATAAAGAAAAAAATGAGATTGTTGAGGAAATGTGTATAGAATGTGTATAGGAACTGTGTATAGAATGAAAAGAGGAGTGGCCTAAGAATTGAACCCAGAGAAAACTCAATATTTAAGGGATAGATAGAGCAGTAATAGCCAGGAGTCGTCAGAGGTATTGCAGGAGAACCAGGATAATATGAAATCATGGAAACCTTGGGTGTAGAGAATTTTGAGGGGGAGGAAATGATGAATGTCAAAGGTCTGAAGATGTCATGTATTATAATGAGGACTAACAATAGTGTCTTAGTCCATTTGGGTTGCTATAACAAGCTACCATAAACTGAGTGGCTTAAACAACAAACATGTATTTCTCACAGTTCTGGAGGCTGTGAAGTCCAAGATCAAGGCCCAGGCTGATTCAGGGTCTTGTGAAGAAGACTGGCTTCCTGGCTCATTGTTAGCGGTCTTCCCATCATATCCTCACATGGTGGAAGGTGCAAGGGAGGTCTCTGGGGCCTGTTTTATAAGGGCACTAATCTTATTCATGAGGGCATAGCTCTCGTGACCTAGTCACCTCTAGATACCATCACTTTGGCTCTACCTCCAAATGCTAGCACACTGGAGGTTAGGTCTCAACATATGAATTTTGGGGGGGGGGACCCAAACAGTCAGTCTATGGCAAATAGGTTCACGGACTTGAAAATGAGGATAGTGACTTTAGAACATTGCAGTATAGTTGTGGGGGGCCACAGCCAGTTTGATAAATATGCATCCTAAGTCATATGTTGTATAAGCCTCACAGAATCCAATTTATTTTCTTTTTAGAAGCTCACGATGACCTGCCTCCCATGGCTTGTGGGAAGTGGAAAGAGGAGTCAGAGGTGATGTCAAAATTAGAAACATAAAAGTTGGGGATACTTGGGATACCATGACTTAAATAGGTTGAAAATATTTTTTCTCTTGACATTTCTTATTTGTCTTTGTGGGCTTGGAAGATGATGGGGTTTTACTTTATAGCCATCCAAATGGAGACTTCAGAAAAGGGGGACAGGTAGGGGCTGGATATAAAGACTTGAGAGTCATTATGATAGAGCTGTGACACTGTGAATGCCCTCAGAAAGTTGGTGTAGAGTGAAAAAATAGAGGACTGAGTTCTGGGTAATCTATTGCTAGGAAGACTGAAAATAAAAGGAGCCATAGAAGAAGGATTGGAAAGTTTGGGAGAGACATTTTGTTTTCCTCAGTAGCCATTCTTCTCCTGGAGGATAATAGAACCTCTGATTTTTGGTTGGTCATGTGGCCATGCAGAGGGACTGATTTCACATTTTGTTTCTTTTCATTCCCCCCTCCCCGTTTTCCCCTCTCATTTTCATGTTTCTAAGAAATGTAAATATGGGCGCCTGGGTGGCTCAGTGGGTTAAAGCCTCTGCCTTCGGCTCAGGTCATGATCTCAGGGTTCTGGGATGGAGGCCCGTATAGGGCTCGGTGCTCAGCAGGGAGCCTGCTTCCTCCTCTCTCTCTGCCTGCCTCTCTGCCTACTTGTAATCTCTCTCTGTCAAATAAATAAATAAAATCTTTAAAAAAAATAAGAAATGTAAATATGAATAAGTGTAGCCAGTTTGATGTAAGTGGAAATGAGCTCAGTATCCTCAAAATAGTCTTTTTTTTTTTTTTTTTAAAGATTTTATTTATTTATTTGACACAGAGAGAGAGATCAGATCACAAGTAGGCAGAGACGCAGACAGAGAGAGAGGAGGAAGCAGGCTCCCTGCTGAGCAGAGAGCCCGATGCGGGCCTCAATCCCAGGACCCTGAGATCATGACCTGAGCCGAAAGCAGAGGCTTTAACCCACTGAGCCACCCAGGCGCCCTCAAAATAGTCTTAAAGGGTTTACCTCCCTAGTTTTTCTCTTTCCTGAGACTGGCCTGCTGATAGGAGCTTCGGTAGGCATCTTAGCCATGTAGAGGCGGTCCCACACCCTAGAAAGAGCCTGGGTCCTAATGATGTCTAGTGGGATTGTCATAACTGCCCTCTGATTTTTTTTTTTTAAAGATTTTATTCATTTATTAGAGAGAGAGCGACAAGCAGGGGGAGTGGCAGAGGGAGAGGGAGAAGCAGGCTCCCTACTGAGTAGGGAGCCCTAAGTGGGTCTCCATCGCAGACCCTGGGATCATGACCTGAGCTGAAGGCAGATGCTTAACCGACTGAGCCACCCAGGCATCCTGAATTTTTTTTTTTTGTACATGAAAGATTATAACCTTGTATGGTTAAACTACTCTAAATTAGACTTTTCTGTGTTGTAAATCCAGAGTCATAGAAAGTGAGTCGTAAAAAGTGAAGGAACATTTCTCAGTGTCAGGTGGGGCAGAGAGATCAGTGACATGTGGAGTTAATCAAGATCTTTGCATTTCATAAAATCTTAGAGTTGTAAGTTAACTGCCTATGTTACTTGCCACCTCCCACAAAGTCCCCACAGAGTGACAGGGAGAAGCATGCTCCCCACTGAGCAAGAAGCCTGATATGGTACTCGGTACTTGATCCTAGGACCCTGGGATCGTGACCTGAGCCAAAGGCAGACGCTTAGCTGACTGAGCCAGCACCCAGGTGCCCTGGACTAGTATTTCTTAATTTTAAAACATGGCTCTCGTCAAAACTGAGATTATCAAGTATTACAAGATTTAATGCCCTGCTACTTAATTATTGTTGAACTTGAGTAATGACTTGGATTATGAAATTATAAAGTAAGGGCTATTCATTTAAAATTCTCATTTCTTGGGCGCCTGGGTGGCTCAGTGGCTTAAAGCCTCTGCCTTCGGCTCAGGTCATGATCCCAGGGTCCTGGGATCGAGGCCCGCATCAGGCTCTCTGCTCAGCGGAGAGCCCGCCTCCTCCTCTCTCTCTGCCTGCCTCTCTGCCTACTTGTGATCTCTCTCTCTCTGTCAAATAAAAAATAAAAATAAAATAAAATAAAATTCTCATTTCTATAAACTGTATTATGAAGGAAAAGATAACTTACAGTTTCATAATTATTTAACTTTCTTATTAAACCCTTCATTTTAGAATTTTTCATAAACTAGAGGGTTTTTATTGTTTTTTTAAGAGATTTTATTTATTCATTTGAGAGAGAGACAGAGAGAGAGCACAAGCAGGGGAAGGGGCAGAGGGAGAGGGAGAAGCACAGTCCTGGCTGAGCTGGGAGCCCAACATGGGGCTTGATCCCAGGACTTCGAGATTATGACCTGAGCCAAAGGCAGACACGTAACGATCTGAGCCACCCAGACACCGCTAGAGTTTTTTGTTTTTTTTTTTTTAACTGTGTTTCATTATATACTGAAAATATTGAATGAAAAAGTAATTTTGCGTGTGGAAATATTTCATACAAGTACTGCCTAAGTTTAGATGAATTTCAGATAGGCTAGGTTAAAAAAAATGTTATGTATCGTTTTACAGACAATCAATTATTTTGCAATATAGGAACAAAAAGATTAAGAAAAGAAAAACTTGTATTCTAAGGGAGAATTATAGGAAACATTTTAAATGTGATAGTTAGCTCTCCAGCACTATGAGTTTCCTAAGGCTGCCATAACACATCTTGCAAATTTGGTGGCTTAAAACAACACTTTTCACAGTTCTGGAGACTGTAATTCTGAAATCAAGGTGCTGGGAGGGCAGTGCTCCCTCTGAAGACTCTAGGGAAGGATCCTATCTTGCTTCTTCCAGTTTTTGGTGGCTCTAGGCTTTTCTTGATTTGTGACAGCATCACTCTGCTCTCTGCCTCATCTTTCCATGGCCTTCTTTTTTGTGTCTGATTCCAAATCTCCTTTTGCTTTCTCTTACTAAGACAGTAATCAGTGGCACGTGGGTGGCTCAGTTGGTTGAACATCCAGCTCTTAGTTGCTGCTTAGGTCATGATCTCAGGGTCGTGGGATAGATCCTCTTGCTGGGCTCTACACTCAGTGTGGAGTCTGAGATTCTCTCTCCCTCTCTCAAATAAATAAATAAATAAATAAAATCTTAAAAAGGACAATAATCATTGGATTTAGGGTGCATCCTAAATCCAGCATGATTTCATCTTGAGATCCTTAACTAATTACATCAACAGAGACCCTATTTCCAAATAAGGTCACATTCTGG
This sequence comes from Ailurus styani, assembly GCA_002007465.1. Taxonomy (NCBI): domain Eukaryota; kingdom Metazoa; phylum Chordata; class Mammalia; order Carnivora; family Ailuridae; genus Ailurus; species Ailurus styani. Next base: position 1,980,042 of record LNAC01000157.1, on the reverse strand, counting down.
GTTCGGGTGGAATTTTGGGAGGGACACTATTCAACCTTCTGTATACATGATGATTCATGAAGTTTTTATAATGCTTGTTTTTGTAAGTATTAGGAAATATATCTGGATAGTGTAGTGCTAAATATAAGACAATTAAAAAGTAATTTTGTCATATATTATGCTTTTAGGAGCCAAATATATTTTAAAAATTCTCACAACATTACAAATTAAAACAACATTCCATCTAAATATTTGGGGGAATAATATGCTATAGAAAAGTTAGAATTCTTTGGAATATGAATATATATATGTGTATATATATATGTTGGACATAGTTTTTTTTTTTTTTTAAGATTTTATTTATTTATTTCACAGAGGGAGAGAGATCACAAGGAGGCAGAGAGGCAGGCAGAGAGAGAGGGGGAAGCAGGCTCCCTGCTGAGCAGAGAGCCCGATGCGGGCCTCGATCCCAGGACCCTGAGATCATGACCTGGGCCGAAAGCAGAGGCTTTAACCCACTGAGCCACCCAGGCGCCCGGACATAGTTTTTAGAAAGGTTAGATTGATGTTCTAAAATTTATTTTAAATTTTACTTGTGCTGGGTTGCCTGGCTGGCTTAGTTAGTAGAGCATGTGACTCTTGATCTCACAGTTAGTTCAGTCCCCATGTTGAGAATGGAGCCTACTTTAAAATAAATAAATAAATTTTACTGCTTGTTCTCTCCACATTATTGTGTTGGTAAAGTCAATCAGTATTTTCTTTAGATGTGTCACATAGCTTACATTTGTTACTTTAGGCATTTCCATTATAGGCAGGCTATCATATTGGATCTTTAGTTCATTTATTAAAAAAATATTGAGCATTTTCACATACATTATCTCACGGACTCTTCACAGTAATACAGTAACACAGTGATGGACCCTGAGGTCCATCAAAGTTAAATAATTTGCTCACTTTCATACTGATTTTAAATTGAATTAAATGGGGTTAAGTGGGACTTGAAATTGATTTTCTGGCTTTAAATAAACATTTTTTTAAATAGATAAGTTGTAGGTACTGGGGAGTGAGGAAGAGTGAGGGAAAGGAATAGGCAGGGATGATCAGGTTAGGGGTCAGTAGTAGTGGCAAATGCACTGAAGTCATAAACTATGAGTAGATTCTCAGTTTGGCTGAAATATTGAAACTGGAAGAGGAGAACTGAAAAGTAATAATATTGGGACCTGAACAGGAGAACTGTTAAGTATCAAATGAAAATTGTGTTAGAGTAGCTAAGACTTCTTTTTCTCAACTGTTTTCATAGGCCAGTCACTTTTCATTGCATTTTTTTCTTATCCTTCTGCATTTTATCTCTGGAGTTGAAATAGTTGATACTTTGGAAAATAAAATTTAAAAACCTGTTACATAGAATGTTTAAAAGTATATCTATAGAAGAACCTGGGGAAAGTGCTTGCTTTCATAGGAAGCAGGTTAATTGCCTTTGATTTTAGACTTGTGGTCAAGTCTCCTTAATAATCTGTGCATCTTGTTTTATTCTTCTTGACTTTACCTACTTGGAGGCCTAGTTTCTAACTGATCTTTTTCTGTTTGGCTCTTGAATTCTTTTGTCCAGATGATTAGAAACTCTGCTCATCTATTTTTCTACTTAGGTTTTGATTCATACTGTCATGGTTCTAGTATATCAGCTCTTTCATGCTTTTACTCACCTCTCTATTGCTAAATTGTTTTATATTTGATTTACTGCAGTCATACATACTTGTTATAAACATTTTAAACATTACAGAAGGGTGCTGAATCTTTTTTTTTTTTTTTTAAGATTTTATTTATTTGACACAGAGAGAGAGAGATCAGATTACAAGTAGGCAGAGAGGCAAGCAAAGAGAGAGGAGGAAGCAGGCTCCCTGCTGAGCAGAGAGCCTGACATGAGCAGTATCCCAGGACCCTGAGATCATGACCTGAGCTGAAGGCAGGGGCTTTAACCCACTGAGCCACCCAGGCGCCCTAAAACTCTGTTTTTTGTTTGTCTCTCTTTTTTTTTTTTTTTTAAGATTTTATTTATTTGACACAGAGAGAGAGAGATCAGATTACAAGTAGGCAGAGAGGCAAGCAAAGAGAGAGGAGGAAGCAGGCTCCCTGCTGAGCAGAGAGCCTGACATGAGCAGTATCCCAGGACCCTGAGATCATGACCTGAGCCGAAGGCGGAGGCTTTAACCCACTGAGCCACCCAGGCGCCCCAAGGGTGCTGAATCTTGACGGTAGTACCTATCTCTTCAGACTTGTCACAGTTAATTTCGTTCTAAGTACCTGTACAGAAATTTTCTAGTTCTTTTTTATTTATTATTTTTTTTAATTATAAGCTCTTCCATTTTTTTAAAGATTTTATTTATTTATTTGACAGAGAGAGATTACAAGTAGGCAGAGAGAGAGGAGGAAGCAGGCTCCCTGCTGAGCAGAGAGCCTGATGTGGGCCTCGATCCCAGAACCCTGAGATCATGACCTGAGCCGAAGGCAGATGCTTAACGACTGAGCCACCCAGGCTCCTCTACTATTTTTTTTATTGAAGAATAATTAACATACAGTGTCATATTAGTTTCAGGTGTACAATATAATGATTTAACAATTCTCGACGTTAGTGCTTATCATGGTAAGTGTACTCTCAGTCTTCTGGGTCAGCAATCTATGCCCCCACCAAGTGGCAACCACCACTTTGTTCTTTTCATTTAAAACTCTGTTTTTTTTTTTTAAGATTTTATTTATTTATTTGACAGAGAAACAGAGATCACAAGTAGAGAGAAAGGCAGGCAGAGAGAGAGGAGGAAGCAGGCTCCCTGCCGAGCAGAGAGCCCGATATGGGCCTTGATCCCAGGACCCTGAGATCATGACCTGAGCTGAAGGCAGGGGCTTTAACCCACTGAGCCACCCAGGCGCCCTAAAACTCTGTTTTTTGTTTGTCTCTCTTTTTTTTTTTTTTTTAAGATTTTATTTATTTATTTGACAGAGATTACAAGTAGGCAGAGAGAGAGAGAGGAGGAAGCAGGCTCCCCGCTGAGCAGAGAGCCCGATGCGGGCCTCGATCCCAGGACCCTGAGATCATGACCTGAGCCGAAGGCAGAGGCTTTAACCCACTGAGCCACCCAGGCGCCCTGTTTGTCTCTTTTTTTGTTCATTTGTTTCTCAGATTCTACATATGAGTGAAATCATATGGTATTCATCTTTCTCTGACTGACTTATTTCACTTACCTTTATACTCTCTAGGTCCATCCATGTTGTTGCAAATGGCAGGACCTCATTCCTTTTTTTATGGCTGAGTAACATTCCATTATATATGTATATATGTTTCTTGTAATAAAATAAAACCCCAGTCTTCTAAGGTTGGCAATGGAAGGAAAGCCACCATATGGTTGTTTCTCTGGGGTTCTTATGGAATACCACTTTTTTCTTAACATTCTGGCCCTCTTCACCTAGTCATTTTTATTTGCACAGCCAGACACCTCTGAAATGAGAGTTTCCTAAAGGCTGAAAACCAAACAAGGATAATGAAGTCAGAGAGTAACTTTCAAGTCAGTCTTCTGGTTTTCAAGGTATAGTTTAATTCTGTTTGGCCTATTGTCTTCAAAAGAGATACTGTCCTAGCTGGTTTCTGGCCTGCCATCAGATGATAGAGGTTGTTTTTCCTTTTAACATGTTTCCTTAAGTCTAGGCCTTAGATGGGGGTCAGTCAGTCCATTCGTGTCAGATCTATTTAAGGTACACTTTCCTGGATCTAGTTTCCTGTCCAAGGATCTGTCTTCTTCTGGATTATTATGTCAGGACTGTGCTTCAGGAGACATTTCATTGCTTAACCATAGGCCTTAAACTACAGCACCAACTGGTTTGCTCTATTAGAATTCAGCATAGGAGGGTACCTGGGTGGCTCAGTGGGTTAAAGCCTCTGCCTTCGGCTCAGGTCATGATCTCAGGGTCCTGGGATCAAGGCCCGCATCGGGCTCCCTGCTTGGCAGGGAGCCTGTTTCCTCCTCTCTCTCTCTGCCTACTTGTAATCTCTCTCTGTGTCAAATAAATAAATAAAAATCTTAAAAAAAAAGAAAAGAATTCAGCATAGGAAAAGGATAATATAACATATACAAAAAGGTGGGAAGAAGGCATCTTTGTATTTGTACCTGTTTTCCACCCATGTTCTCAGCATTGACAAAACTTTGATGTTTCCGAGAAACATGGTCATAACATTCACACACAACTCAAAGTGCAGCTAAACAAGCATCACATTTTCTGTTACTTTTAAAAGAAAAATAAGTTCTGTAGAACTGTGTGTTCATGTTTGTTTTTAATTAATGGTTTGTAATCTTTCCTGTTTGATTTTAATCTGAACAAATAGTGATACCATTTTTATTACTCAGTAAGCATGAATGTTAGTCGAAGTAGTTTTTAAAAAAACAATAGTTCAAATCCCCAAACATCTAAATCCTGGACTGATTTAATTTGTACAGTTAAACTGAAATAATGTTTTCTAAAAGCTCTCCTATCACTTTTTTTTTTTTAAAGATTTTATTTATTTATTTGACAGAGAGAGAGATTACAAGTAGGCAGAGAGGAAGCAGAGAGAGGAGGAAGCAGGCTCCCCGCGGAGCAGAGAGCCCGATGCGGGCCTCGATCCCAGGACCCTGAGATCATGACCTGAGCCGAAGGCAGAGGCTTTAACCTACTGAGCCACCCACGCGCCCTTTCTTTTTTTTGATAAAAAAAATTTTTGTACAGTTACCCACCACTGGATTTGACTTAGGTCCAACAGAGAGTGTCTCTGCCTTCCTGATTTTTTTTTTTGGTCCTTGAGGTTATCATTGTAGATTAACACAATGGCCTCCAGGAAGGTGACATATTCTTGGAAGTTCACCACTTGGTCCTTGTTCTGGTCCAGGTCCTCCATCAGCTTTGCAATGTCTGCATTCTGCAGCTTCGGGCCAGTGGTGAGCTCTTTCAGGATCAGTTCCTTAGGCTCCTTCTTGGTCAAAGTGTTCTTGTCTCTTCCTTGCCTGAGTACTTGTGGGAGATGGCCACAAAGAGGCCAACGGCTTGATCCAGGGGCAAGCCTTGGCTGGGTGTTAGGCTTGACAGGCAGGTAGGATTTGGGAGTGTCAAGGAATTTCCAGTCACTTTCTTTTTACTCTCTTGTGTTCCCTCTCTCTCTCTCTGTCTCTCAAATAAATAAATAAATAAATAAACCTTTCCTTCTTTATTCTTAAAAAGATTTTATTTATTTATTTGATTGAGACACAGCGAGAGAGGGAACACAAGCAGGGAGAGTAGGAGAGGGAGAAAGAGATTTCCCACGAAGCAGGGAGCCTGATGTGGGGCTCGATCCCAGGACCCCGGGATTGTGACCTGAACCAAAGTCATATGCATAACAACTGAGCCACCCAGGTGCCCCTAAATAAAATCTTAAAAAAACAAAAAACAAAAACAAAGTTGTAATCATCAACACAGTATAGTACTGGCACACACACAGACACATAGATCAGTGGGACAGAACAGAGAACCCAGAAATGGAACCTCAACCCTATGGTCAAGAAATCTTTGACAAAGCAGGAAAGAATATCCAATGGAAAAAAACCAGTCTCTTCAACAAATGGTGTTGGGAAAATTGGACAGCCACTTGCAGAAGAATGAAAGTAGGCTATTTCCTTACATCATACACAAAAATAGTCTCAAAATGGATGAAAGACCTAAATGGGAGATAGAAATCCATCAAAATCCTAGAAAACACAGGTAGCAACCTCTGTGACCTCGGCTGCAGCAAATTCTCGCTAGACACATCTCCAATGGCAAGAAAAACAAAGACAAAAATGAACTATTGGGACTTCATTGGGATAAAAGCTTTTGCACAGCAGAGGAAACAGCCAACAAAACCAAGAGACAACCGACAGAATGGGAGAAGATATTTGCAAATGACATATTAAATAAAAGGTTAGTAGTATCCAAAATCTATAAAGAACTTATCAGATTCAACACCCAAAGAACAAATAATAAATGGGCAGAAGACATGAGTAGACACTTCTTCAAAGAAGATACACAGATGGCCAACAGACACATGAAATGAAAAAATTGTGGATGCACCAGAATTGTGATGCACCGGTTTTGGTTTTCTTTTTCTTTTTCTTTTTTAAAGATTTTATTTATTCATTTGACACAGAGAGAGAGATTACAAGTAGGCAGAGAGGCAGGCAGAGAGAGAGGAGAGAGGAGGAAGCAGGCTCCCTGCTGAGCAGAGAGCCCGATGGTGGGCCTCGATCCCAAGACCCTGGGATCATGACCTGAGCCTAAGGCAGTGGCTTTAACCCACTGAACCACCCAGGCGCCCTGGTTTTCTTTTTCAACATTCCTTTGACTATTCGGAGTCTTTTATGGTTCCATACAAATTTTAGGATTATTTGTTCCAGCTGTGAAAAAAATTGATGGTATTTAGATAGGGATTGCATTGAATATGTAGATTGCTCTAGGTAGCATAGACATTTTAACAATATTTGTTCTTCTAATCCATGAGCATGGAATATTTTTCCATTTCTTTGTGTCTTCCTCAATTTCTTTCATGAGTGTTCTGTAGTTTTCTGAGTATAGATCCTTTGCCTCTTTGGTTAGGTTTATTCCTAGGTGTCTTACTGTTTTGGAGAAACAGAACAGATGAAATAGGGGAAGGGAAGGAAACATAAAATGAAATCAGAGAGAGGGAGACAAAGTATAAGAGACTCTTAACTATAGGAAATAAACTGAGGGTTGCTGAAGGGGAGGTGAGGGTGGTGGGGTAGCTGAGTGACTGGCATGAAGGAGGGCACTTGATGTAATGAGCACTGGGTGGTATATGCAACAGATGAATCATTAAACTCTATCTCTGAAACTAATAACACACCATGTTAATTAATTGATTTTAAATAAAATAAAAAATAAAAATTGCAACACAATAATCATGCAAGTTTTAATTTCTGGAAGTGGAATTGCTGGATCAAAGGATATGTTTATTTATAAGGACATATGTTAATTTTTTGTCCAACATCCTTTCCTTTGAGAAGCATGTCTTATCTTTATTGTAGTCCGAGGGAAAATGCTAGTCCTAGGTACTCCCACCCCCTATCTTAAACTGGACTAATTAAAGCCATCTCTAGATCTTTTCTTTTGGGAGAAAGAGACACTCTCTTTGTACAAGGATGACTAAGGTAGGAGACTGTGACTTGGTTGGGGCTGCCAATGTGTATTTTCTCTACTATGTTTAGAGAGTCTGGCTGAATATTGAAGAGTCAAAGATAGCCAAAACATGAGAGACAGAGCTTGGAAACATCACTTAAACTTCTGGTTCCAGCCATTCTTGAAAGCCAAAAAACATTAAAAAAAAAAAATAGTTTTGAGGTGTATTACTCAAGTCTCTTCCGGAAAGACTGTGTTAATTCATACTCCTATTTCCTTCAGAGGGATTTTAATTAGAAAAAAATCACTAATAAGATTTATGGCTTTGGGCACCTGGGTGGCTCAGTGGGTTAAAGCCTCTGCTTTTGGCTCAGGTCATGATCTCAGCGTCCTGGGATNTCGGGCTCTCTGCTCAGCAGGGAGCCTGCTTCCTCCTCTCCCTGTCTCTCTGCCTGCCTCTCTGCCTACTTGTAATCTCTCTCTCTGTGTGTCAAATAAATAAATAAAATCTAAAAAAAAAAAAGATTTATGGCTTAAGCAGCAGTAAACTGAATAGCTTCATGAGGGTGAGAATGCTAAGGAACTGGAGCAGGGATATCAGATATTATACCTTTTTTTTTTTTTTTTTTTTTTTTTTTTTTT
>LNAC01000157.1:1938575-1970690 GCA_002007465.1 Ailurus styani | reverse complement strand
AGAGCCCGATGTGGGCCTCGATCCCAGGACCCTGGGATCATGACCTGAGCCGAAGGCAGCGGCTTTAACCCACTGAGCCACCCAGGCGCCCAAAACTGAAGGCTTTTAAAAACGCAAGTTAACTGTATTACCCTTCTATGTCCCCCAAATTTTCTTTCACTGCTATTGTTCAGATTGTGTGTTTGAGAAGTATGGTTGTAGAAGCATGAAGGATATTTGAAAACACTGTAGCATTTGATAAAGTTACCACAATATGTTTCAGGAGATTATATGATAACATTCTCTGGGCTTAGTCAGTTAAACATCTGCCTTCAGCTCAGGTCATGATCCCAGGGTCCTGGGATGGAGCCCTGCATCGGGCTCCCTGCTTAGTGGGAAGCCTCCTTCTCCCTCTTCCACTCCCCCTGCTTGTGTTCCTGCTCTCTCTCTCTGTCAAATAAATAAAATCTTAAAAAAAAAAAAAAGCAACATAGAAATTTATTTCTCTTTCATGTAAAGGTCTGGGTCTAGACAGTTTTGGGTTTTTATGGGCTGCTTCCAGTTTTATGTTAAACATCTTAACCCTGTCACGTCTGTGCGCCAAGTAAGAGGATGGACGAAGTGCGAAAGAGGGATGACTGCTTCCCTTTAGGCCCACATCACCTCCTTTGGTTGAAAGTTAGCTGAAGGGATACTGAGAAATGTGATCCATATCCCTACTTAAAATTGGCGCTTCTATCACCACCACCACCACCACCACCACTACCGCCACCACCACCACCACCACCATCGTTGTAGCTATTAGGAGACAGCCAGCAATCTGCTGTAGTAGGGACATCCTTATTCCTCTCTTTTTGGTTAAATTCTTCTCTGACTAGTTGCATTCTGCTACTAGAGTTAATTTTTTTGGGGGGGGGTGCAAAAAGGTGCTTTTATTATAGCACAGGGTACAGGACCCATGGGCAAAAATTGCCACACTGTGATTGTGAAGAGAGATTGATTATATACTTTTAAGTTGTTTATTGGGGGGTGGGGTAGAGATAAAGGAAGTTTCTTAAAGGGATTTTCAGATGTTAAAGAAGACTTATGATCCTAGAGGTATAATGAGAGTAATTATTTTTCTTCAATAAAATGGTCATGTGATTCTGTTTAATCTCTCAGTAGTTTGGCTTCAAATTCAAACCCAGGATGTCTTAATGGTATTTCAAGTGTCATTGGCAGAGGAAATCTAAAATCTGCTTTACCTGTATCCTGCAGTCATGGTGTCCTGAGTGACAGGGATGTCCTTCTCTACCAATAATGATTGGCATCTCCTAGTCCTCTAAGGCCTCAGTGCTCTGTCCTTGACTGGGACATCTCTAGTTACTACCATCCCAGGTTTACAGAAGATAAATTGATTTGTCCACAGTCACACTTCAGTAGGTGGTTAAGAAACTCAAATTCAGGTTGTCTGACTCAAGAATTTATGCTCAGTTGGGGAGTGGGAGGGTAGAGATAGGGTGGATGGGTTATGGACATTGGGGAGGGTTTGTGCTTTATTGAATGCTGTGAAAGATGTAAGCCTGATGATTCACAGACCTGTACCCCTGGGGCAAAGAATTAAAAAAAAATGTTAAAAAAAATAAACAAATAAATAGCTGGGAGAAAAAAAAAAGAAAGAATTTATGTTCTGTTGTGACCAACCAGTTATATTACCTCATGCATGTCTTCACTGCACAAGTACAAAACAGAAGAGGACACAATTTGAGTAATTAGAGATGGGATAATAGTAAGAGTCATAATAACTGTAGTATCTGCTTCCTAAGATTATTGAAAATTAAATGAACTTATAAATAGGGTCCTCTGTCTAGCAGAAAAAGTACTCAAAAGCGGCACGTTATTTTTACATAGATTTTTCTTTATACATGTACTTAATATTTAGGCATATTTCACAAAATTTCAGCTGGATATGGTTTTTATTGAGTTCCCTGGATGTTTTCATATTAATTGGCCAGAGATACGGATAGTTTAACATATTTAAAAAACAGATACTTTTTGTGCTGATTATTTTGCTGACTTCTGTATTTGACTTTATGCTCTTTTAGACAGGAACTGTATCCTACTCATTTTTCTTTTTCTTTTTCTTTTTTTAATTCCTGGTCCCTAGTAAAATACCTGGCACATAAAAGACCCCTATTACATATTTGTGGAATGAATTTTGAATGAGCAATTTACTTAGGTCAGATGGTAGCCAGGATGCCATCCTTTTCCAGCACCGCCCCCCCCTCCAGGCACTTTCCCTAAAAAGAGAACTTTTAGTATAAAGATCAGATCTTTAACCACTAAATCATTTATTCTCAGCTTTTTTCCTGATAAGCTAAGTTTAATTTTCCTGAAGTACTTTGATTATTAGGGTTAGAGACGAGGGAGACTGAGTCACTGTGTGAGTCACTGATGGGAGTAGGGAGGAAGATTATGGCTGCTGGCCATTCCTTTCTTATTATAAGTATTCTGAAGCCATGAAGAGGGCAGAGTGGCAGTAGAACCATCTTTGAATTTAACTATGTTAAGTGTTAAAATCTCCAAGCTGTCTGCTATTTCCAAATGTCCCTTAGTAGGCTTTACCTAAGATGGAAGCCCAGTCATATAAGCATCTTGAATTATCTTATAGTGTTATTTTTTAATATTAACTTCATAAATCATGAATTTTTTGGTAGTTATCAGGTCATTGTTGTTTAAGACTTATTTGGGTGACTTTTCTCAAGTAGTGCTTGAGTTATATTATTTTTGAATGTTAAATACTTTTTTTTTTGCTTTTTAGGGATAATAGACTGTTCAAGTATTCCCTTATTTTTCCCATGAGGATTTTTGAATATGTTGAATGTGTTCCAGAGATTTTAATTTCAGCCAGGATAAATTTTCCATTTGATATGTCATATTCTTCTTCTTCTTCTTTTTTAAAGATTTTATTCATTTATTTGATAGAGAGAGAGATCACAAGTAGGCAGAGAGGCAGGCAGGGGGGCGGGGAGCAGGTTCCCTGCCGAGCAGAGAGCCCAGTGTCGGGCTCGATCCCAGGACCCTGGGATCATGACCTGAGCCAAAGGCAGAGGCTTAACCCACTGAGCCACCCAGGTGCCCCCATATTCTTCTTTTTAATATCAATGTAGTTTAACAAAATGAAAGCTAAAAATAGTATCTCAGTAGGTACAAAAAAAAAAAGCATTTGACAAAACTTAAGATCCATTTATGATAACTCTCAACAAAGTGGGTATAGAGAAATAGTACTTCAGTATACTAAAGTCCATATATGACAAACCCAGGGCTAACATCATGCTCAGTGGTGAAAAACTGAAAGCTTGGGGCGCCTGTCTGGTTCAGTTGGTAGAGCATGTGATTCTTGATCTTGGGGGTTGGGAGTTCAAGCCCCACATTGGGAGTAGAGCTTAAATTAGAAAACAAAACAAAACTGAAAGCTTTTCCTCTAAGATCAGGAACAAGACAAGGATGCCACTTTAATTCAGCATAATATTGGAACCCCTAGCCATAGCAATAAGGCAAGCAAAAGAAATAAAAGGCATTGAAATTGGAAAGTAAGGAGTAAAACTTTCGATATTTGTAGATGACATGATACTATTCATAGAAAATCCTAAAATCTCCTTCACAAATCTGTAAGAACTAATGAATCAATTTAGTAAAGTTGCAGGATACAAATCAATATATAGAAGTTTATTGCATTTCTGTAAACCAATAATGAACTATCAGAGAGAAAAAATAAGAAAGTAGTCCTATTTACAGTTGCATCAAAAAGAATAAACTACCTAGGAATAAATTTAACCAAGGAGGTAAAACACCTACCTGTACATTGGAAAGTGTAAGACATTGATGAAAAAGGGGGCCTGGGTGGCTCAGTCATTAAGCGTCTGCCTTCTGCTCAGGTCATGATCCTGGGGTCCTGGGATTGAGTCCTGCATCGGGCTCCCTGCTCAGTGGGAAATCTGCTTCTCCCTCTCCCACTCTCCTGCTTGTGTTCTCTGTTCCCTCTTTTGCTGTGTCTGTCTCTATCAAATAAGTAAATAAAATCTCAAAAAAAAAAAAAAAAAAAACCAGGGCACCTGGGTGGCTCAGTGGGTTAAAGCCTCTGCTTTTGGCTGAGGTCATGATCTCAGGGTCCTGGGATCCAGGCCCGCATCAGGCTTTCTGCTCAGCAGGGAGCCTGCTTCCTCCTCTCTCTCTGCCTGCCTCTCTGCCTACTTGTAATCTCTCTGTGTCAAATAAATAAATAAAATCTTTAAAAAATAAAAACAACAAAACATCGATGAAAGAAAATGAAGAAGACACAAATAAATGGAAAGATACTTTGTGCTCATGGATTGAAAGAGTTAATATTATTAAAACTGTCCGTACTACCCCAAACCATCTATAGATTCAATGCAATTTTTTTTAAAGGTTTTATTTATTTGTCAGAGAGAGAGACAGCGTGCATAAGAAGCGGGAGCAGCAGGCAGAGGGAGAGGGAGAAGCAGGCCCCCCTGAAGAGTGGGGAGGATTGATCCCAGGATCCCAGGATCATGACCTGAGGTGAAGGCAGACACTTCTTCTTCTTCTTTTTTTTTTTTTTTAAAGATTTTATTTATTTATCGACAGAGAGACACAGTGAGAGAGGGAACCCAAGCAGGGGGAGTGGGAGAAGGAGAAGCAGGCTTCCTGCTGAGCAGGGAGCCTGATGCAGTGCTTGATCCCAGGACTCTGGGGCCATGACGTGAGCCGAAGGCAGATGCCTAACAACTGAGCCACCCAGGCACCCCGAAGGCAGACAGTTAACTGACTGAACCACCCAGGGGCCCCTCAATGCAATTTTTATCAATATTTCAGTGGCATTTTTCACAGAACTAGAATAATTCTAGAATTTGTACAGAACCATAAAAGATCCCAAATACCCAACACAGTCTTGAGAAAGAACAAAACCAGAGGTATCATATTCCTTGATTTCAAACTCTGTTACAAAGCTATAGTAATCAAACAGAATGGTGTTGGCATTACAAACAGACACACAGATCATTGGAACAGAACTGAGAGCCCAGGACTAAACTTACACATACACAGACAATTGATTTATACAGGGGAGCCAAGAACATACAATGGAGGAAAGACGGTCTCTTCAATAAATTGTGTTGGAAAACTAGGCAAAGGCAAAAGAATGATACTAGACCATTATGTAACACTATATACAAAAATTAACTCAGAATGGATTCACAACTTAAATGTAAGACCCGAAATCATAAAATTCCTAGCAGAAAACATAGATGGAAAATCTTCACATAAGTTTTAACAGCGTGTTCGTGGATCTGATGTCAAAGACAACGGCAGCAAAAGCTGGAATAAATGGGACACATCAAACTAAAAAGCTTCTGTATAGTGAAGGAAACCATCAAAATGAAAGGGTATCCCAGTGAACGGGAGAAGATATTTGCAAATCATATATCTGAGAAGAGTTTAGTATCCAAAATATATGAAGAACTCATACAACTTGGGCCACTTGCCTGGCTTAGTTAGTGGAGCATGTGACTCTTGATCTCAGGATCATGACTTCAAGCCCCACGTTGGGTGTAGAGATTATTTAACAAAAACAAAATAAACAAAAAAACTTATACAGCTCAACAATAAAAAAATAAAAAAAAAATAGGCAGAGGATCCGAATAGATACATTTCCAAAGAAGATATATAGATGGCCAATAGACACATGAAAGATGCCTGTTATTAGGGAATGCAAATCAAAAACACAGTGAGCTATTACACCTGTTAGAATGACTGTCATTAAAAGATAAGAAATAAGTGTTTGACCGGGCACCTGGGTTGCTCAGTTGTTAAGCATCTGCCTTCGGCTTGGGTCATGATCCCAAGGTCCTGGGATTGAGTCTTGCATCAGTCTCCCTGCTTGGCGGGAATCCTGCTTCTTCCTCTCCCACTCTCTCTGGCTGTGTTCCCTCTCTTGCTGTGTCTCTCTCTGACAAATAAATAAATAAAATCTTAAAAAAAAAAAAGAAAAGAAAAGAGAGAAATAAGTGACAGGATATGGAAAAAAGAATCTTTGTACACTGTTGGTGGGAAACAGTATGGAAATTCCTCAAAAAATTAAGAATAGTTATGCCACATGATTCACCTATTATACTTCTGGATATTTAACTAAGGAATGTGAAAACACTAATTCGGAAAGATAAATGCACCCCTGTGTTCATTGCAGCACTATCTACAATAGCCAAGATGTGAAAACAACCTAAGTGTCTATCAGTGAATGAATGGATAAAGAAAATGTGGTGTGCATAGAATGGAATATTATTCAACCATAAAAAGGGAAATCTTGCCATTGTGACATCATGGATGGACCTAAGTGAAATAAGTTAGAGAAAGACAAACACCGTATGATTTCATTAATATGTAGAATCTTTGAAAACAGAATGAACAAACAAAGCAATACACAACTCCTAGATACAGAGAACAGGTCAATGGTTACTAGAGGGGAAGGGAGTTGGGAAGTAAGCAAAACAGATGAAGGGGTCAGTCATATGGTAGTGGTTTTAGGTTTTTGGTGGTGATCACTTTGTAGTGTGTATAGATGTAAAACTGTAGTAATCTTAGGGTGCCTGGATGGCTCAGTTGGTTAGTCATCCAACTCTTGATTTTGGCTTGGGTTGTAAACTCAGGGTTGTGAGATTGAGCCCTGTGTTGGGTGTGGAGCCTGTTTGGGATTCCCGTTCTGTCTGTCTCCTTCTACCCTACCCTGCCCCTCCCTCTCTCTACCTTCCTTTCTTCCTCCCTTCTTCCCCCCTCCTCCTTCCTTCCTTTCTCAGAGAGAGAGAGCACAAGCAGGGGGAGTGACAGGTAGAGGGAGAAGCAGGCTCCCCACTGAGCAAGGAGCCTGATGTGGGACTTGATTCCAGGACTCCAGGATCATGACTCAAGCCGAAGGCAGATGCTTAACCAACTGAGCCACCCAGGTGTCCCTCCCCTCCTTCTCTTAAAAAAAAAAAATTTGTGTGTGTGTTATTTTGTATACCTGAAACTTACATAATATTATATGTTAGTGTTACTTCAATTAAAAAAAAGAACTTTTATGAGAAAGAACATGCATTGTTCTTTGGCCTAGATAATTTCTAGAGATAAGCTCATTTTTAAATTACATGTTTGAGGGCGCCTGGGTGGCTCAGTGGGTTAAAGCCTCTGCTTTCGGCTCAGGTCATGATCTCAGGGTCCTGGGATCGAGGCCCGCATCGGGCTCCCTGCTCGGCGGGGAGCCTGCTTCCCCCTCTCTCTCTCTGCCTGCCTCTCTGCCTCCTTGTGATCTCTCTCCCTCTGTGAAATAAATAAATAAAATCTTAAAAAAAAAAAATAAATTACATGTTTGAGAAAACCTGAATTCTATAAAAATTAAATGAATGAATAAAATGAAGATTATTTGTTATTTATATAGAGCATGTAACTTGATAAACACAGGTTTATAAAGGCAGAGACAGATATGTATACTAAAATTTGCACACATGCCTGCATGTGTGTATATGTACCTTATTAAAGTATGAATCTGTGACGTATGTATCAACAAGTAAAGTTCATAGTTTACTCTGTTAGAAGTTATTGCATTTCTCTTAATAATGGTAATTGACATTTTAGTAATTTGAATTAATCATAGTTGCCATTAATGTTTTAGGACAGTAAGACTCAATGGATAGGGGCACCTGGGTGGCTTAGTCGTTTAGCATTTGCCTTTAGCTCAGGTCATGATCCCGGGGTCCTGGGATCGAGCTCTGCATCAGGCTCCTTGCTCAGCGGGGAGCCTGCTTGTCCCTTTCCCGCTCCCCCTGCTTGTGTTCCCTCTCTTGCTATGGATCTCTTTCTCTCAAGTAATAAATAAAATCTTAAAAAAAAAAGATTCAATGGATAAAGAAGATGTGGTATATATATACAATGGAATATTATGTAGCCATCAAAGACGAAATCTTGCTATTTGCAACGATGTGGATGGAATTAGAGGGTATTATGCTAAGCAAAATAAGTCATTCAGAGAAAGGCAGTTATCATATGATCTCACTGATATGCAGAATTTAGGAAACAAGGCAGAGGATCATAGGGGAAGAGAGGAAATAATGAAGCAAGATGAAACCAGAGAGGGAGACAAACTGTAAGAGACTGTTAATCATAGGAAACAAACTGAGGGTTGCTGGAATGGAGGGGGTAAGGGGATGGGGTGGCTGGGTGATGGACATTGGGGACAGTATATGCTGTGGTGAGTGCTGGTCGTTGTGTAAGACTGATGAATCACAGACCCGTACCCCTGAAACAAATAATACATTATATGTTAGTTAAAAAAAATATTACTGCTCAGTGTTACAAAAAAAAAAGATTTTGTCCCTCTCCCTCTGCCCTTCCCCTCCCCCGCCTCCCCCTTCTCTCTGAAAAAAAATGTGGAATCATTAAAATTACTATAAAATATGAATGATATATGTGCTTATTTCCTTTGTCTATACCTAAATATTGATTTTTTAAAAAAAATATTATTTGAGAGGTTGGGTGAGAGAGAGTGAGGGGAGGGACAGGGGGAGAGGGAGAAGTAGACTCCCCTGCTTGAGTGTGGAGCCAGATGTAGGGCTTGATCCCAGAACCCCGGGACCATGGCCCCTTCCAAAGGCAGATGCTTAACTGACTGAGCCACCCAGGTACCCCTAAATGTTGACTTCTTACACTGATATTTTTTGGACCATAATAGGAGACTTAAAAAAAATTTTTTTTTCAAGATTTTATTTATTTGAGAGAGAGTGAGAGAGATGAGAGCATGAGCACGAGCAGGGGGAGGGGCAGAGGGAGAAGCAGACTCCCCACTAAGTAGGGAGACTGATGTGGGGCTTGATCCCAGGACTCCAGGATAATGACCTGAGCCAAAGACAGACGCTTAACTGACAGCCCCCCTGGTGCCCCCAAAATAAATTCTTTAAAAAAAATTGAGTCTTGAGGGATTGGATATATTTTTTTCTGTACATATGATTATGAAAAATTGCAAAGCTGCAGCAAGGCTGAAAGTAGTTTACAGTGAACTTTGCATGCCTATCATCTACACTGTATACTTAACATTTTACTGTATTTTATTACATACTAATCGACCTATTTAATTCCTCTATCATCTATTTATTCATCTCTTTTTGGATGCATTTCAAAGTAAATTGTTGATAACAATGCCAGACTAGTTCACCTTGCATATCATGAACATTCTAGAGTGAAACATTCTTTTGACCTTTTTTCTTTTGATGTAAAATTTACATATAATGAGATACATATCTTAAGTTTACATTTTTGGAAATTTTATACATTGTAAAGCCCAATTCCTTATCAAGATACAGTACAGTAACATTTTCCTAAAATGTTCCTGTATGCCTGTTTCCAGTCCATTCTTGCCCCTTTCCTCCTAGGGGCAATCTCTGTCACTTTTTATTTGTTTTTCATCATAGATTAATTTTGTGCATTCCACTACTTCATGTAAATGGAATCATACAGCATACATATACTCTTTTATGTAATAAGTCTTCTTTCACTCAGTATGTTTTTGAGATGTATCCAATATTTCATTTCTATCATAAGCTTCTTCTTGGCTATAATGAATAAAACTGCTGTGAATATTCTTGAGTCTTTTGTGAAAATATATTTTCATTTCTCTTGGGTAAATATTTAGCAGTTGAATTTCTGGGTCATAGGTGGTATATGTTTAATCTTATAAGAAACTGCCATGGGCGCCTGGGTGGCTCAGTGGGTTAAAGCCGCTGCCTTCGGCTCAGGTCATGATCTCAGGGTCCTGGGATCGAGGCCCGCATCGGGCTCCCTGCTCGGCGGGGAGCCTGCTTCCCCCTCTCTCTCTGCCTGCCTCTCTGCCTCCTTGTGATCTCTCTCCCTCTGTGAAATAAATAAAATCTTAAAAAAAAAAAAAAAAAGAAAAAAAGAAACTGCCACATTTTGTCCCAAAAGAATTACAGCGTTTTATTTCCCTACCAACACTGTATGAGAATCGTACTGATTCTGCAATCTCATCAATATTTGTATTGTCAGTCTTTTTAGATTTAACCATTCTGTGATATGTATTTTTCTTTTTTTGAAGAGTTTTATTTACTTATTTGTCAGAGAGAGCACAAGGAGGGAGAGTGTCAGGCAGAGGGAGAAGCAGGCTGTCTGCTGAGCAGGCGAGTTTGATGTGGGGCTTGATCCCAGCACCCTGGGATCACAACCCGAGCCGAAGGCAAGACACTTAACTGACTGAGCCACCCAGGTATCCCTGTGATACGTGTTCTAATATGTCACTGTGGTTTTAATTTATAGATTTCTCCAGTGGTAAGGATAACATTGGTTATTTTTTTCTTGTGCTTATTGGTGAAGTGTTAGTTCAAATCATTTGTCCATGTGAACATTGAATTGTCATTTCATTATCGACTTGTTACTTTGTATGTGGTGGTACTCTAATAGTAGCTTTTTCTTCCTATATCAGATTGTACCTTTAGTGGACACAGATTCAATTACCTGTAAAAGTTCATTATCTTATTAAAATTAAAATAATGTAGACTTTTAATTATATTAACATATTGTGGGTAGTGAGGATAAATTATTAAAAAATTGTGGACTTGCAAAATTTTGATGTGATTTTTATTTTTTAAAAATTATTTATTTTTAAAGGGTTTTTTGCTTGTTTGTTTGTTTTTTAATGTATTTGACAGAGAGAAACACAGCGACAGAGGGAACATAAGCAGGGGGAGTGGGAGAGGGAGAAGAAGGCTTCCCGCCCAGCAGGAAGCCTGAAGCAGGGCTCAGTCCCAGGACCCTGGATCAGGACCAGAGCCGAAGGCAGATGCTTAACAACTGAGGCACTCAGGTGCCCCTTGATGTGATTTTTAAAGTGATCTAACTAATTTCTTTGCTATGGAGCAGGAGAACCCAAACTATCCAAATCAGAGGAAAATGATACAGGTAAATCTTAAAATAATAATGAATTGGGGCACCTGGGTGGCACAGTTAAGTGTCTGCCTCTTGGTTTCTGCTCAGGTTTTGATCTCAGGGTTGTGGGATTGAGCCTTACATCGGGCCCGTCTGCTCAGTGCAGAGTCTGCTTAAGATTTTTCTCTCTCTTTCAAATGAATAAAGATTTATTTAAATCTTTTTTAAAAACTATGAATTATTCTTAGGAAGTAAATAGCTATTTGAATATATGAGGTTTATCTAATACGGTCCAGACATTAGAGGGGTTAAAAACACAGTAAATGGGGCGCCTGGGTGGCTCAGTGGGTTAAAGCCACTGCCTTCGGCTCAGGTCATGATCTCAGGGTCCTGGGATCGAGGCCCGCATCGGGCTCTCTGCTCAGCGGTGAGCCTGCTTCCTCCTCTCTCTCTGTCTACTTGTAATCTCTCTCTGTCAAATAAATAAATAAAATCTTTAAAAAAAAACAACAACACAGTAAATGGTAGAGATCGCTTGTTTTTGGATTTGACATTGCTTGTTATTAAAAGGCCTCAATAGAAGCTACTATGTATTTGTTCTTGTATTTCTTGTTGTTTTAGTATGTCTATAAATTGATTCCAGTTATAATAATCTTAGAAGAAAAGAAATAACTTATTATTTTATAAAATGGGTTTATTTTGTTGTCCTTTAAAAGTTGTTATGTTATGGACTCTTTTTTTTTTTTTTTAAAATTTTTATTTATTTATTTGACACAGAGAGAGAGATTACAAGTAGGCAGAGAGGCAGGCAGAGAGAGAGGAGAGAGGAGGAAGCAGGATCCCTGCGGAGCAGAGAGCCCGATGTGGGCCTCGATCCCAGGACCCTGGGATCATGACCTGAGCTGAAGGCAGCGGCTTTAACCCACTGAGCCACCCAGGCGCCCGTATGTTATGGACTCTTAAAATGTTGATGGTTTAGACAAGGTGTATCTGGTATTGATATAACATTTTTACTCTGTTGTGGAAAAATCATTTCATTAGGATCAAAGATATTTTCTGAGTATTAGATATTATTATTTCTGCGAATTATACAAAGGGTGAGAGATTCTCTATAGTTAAGGCATTGTGATTACAATGTACTCGTAAATTTTTTGTCTTTTATTTATTTTAGTTTTTTATTTTTATTTTTTGTACCAGTAAATTTTTAAAAAACAATATTTACAGATTTTTACATCCAGAAGTAAGATTTTCTTTTCTTCTTTCTCAGTTATGGTCTATAGATAAATAATTTCTACACCCAGTGTGGGGCTTGAACGCAAAGCCCTGAGACATAGAGTTTCAGAGTTGCACTTTCTTCTCACTAAGCCAGCCAGGCACCCTTAAGAACAGGATTTTTTAAAGAAGATTTTATTTATTTATTTATTTATTTATTTATTTATTTATTTATTTGATAGAGAGAGAGAGAGAGAGAGAGAGATCACAAGTAGGCAGAGAGGCAGGCAGAGAAAGAGGAGGAAGCAGGCTCCCCGCTGAGCAGAGAGCCCGATGCTGGGCTCCATCCCAGGACCCTGAGATCATGACGTGAGCCGAAGGCAGAGACTTTAACCCACTGAGCCACCCAGGCACCCCAAGAACAGGATTTTTTATGTTGAGTGAAAGGAAAGAAGTACATGCAAATTAATAGTAATAAATAGCTAACATTTATTCAGTGGTTGCTAGATACACAAACACATTACAAACATCTCATTTAAGCATCATAGTTTACTGATGTGGAGATACTCTATAATTATTTCCATTTTACAGATGGAAATTAGAGGCTTTAGGTAACTTGTCTAGAGTTTTGCATCTTAGAGTAAAGGACCTGGGATTCAATCCCAAGCATTCTCTCTACAATCTGTATTCTTTTAACACCTGAGCTGTGTAGCTTCATTTTATTGAAATGAATTAGATATTCCTTGTTTGAAATTAAATGAGTTTGGTCCCAAGGAAAAGAGGGACATTATTATAAAAGGTACAAAAAAGATCTAGAAATCCAAGGGCTTGGTTCATAGGAGCTAGCACTAGCTCCCAAATGCAGGCACACTGTCTGTTGTTTATCTCTGCAGGCCTTCTCTGTTCAAGCCCCCTTTTTCCCTGTTGGCCGATTCCTTTGCTCCCTGGGGTTTCCTGTTTCACTGTGACTTCCACTAGCTGTCCTGCTGTCCCTCTATGGCTCTGCTGGCCTGTCTGCTTTCTTCCATTTCTTGGGATAAATTATCTTTGCCTTTTCTCACCTTTTTGAGGTAGACTACATAAGTGAATGGGTTGCCCTTTGGGTACCTGTCCTACCCAGTCATTTTTGAACAGAGGTAAAGCCACTTCATGTGAAACATGGCCATTGGCCCTCAGTGTGGCCATGACATTTTCACCAGAAGTGGGGTGTGAGTCAGCAGGTATCATAAGATTTACTGATTGACTTAGTTTAGGTGAGTTATCAAAAAAAAAAAAAAAAAGTCATGTGAATTTTTTACTAGATAAATATTTCTTTTTTTTCTTTATTTTTTATTTAAAAAAATTTTTTTTGAAGATTTTATTTATTTATTTGACAGAAACACAGTGAGAGAAGGAACACAAGCCAGGGAGTGAGAGAGGGAGAAGCAGGCTTCCCGCTGAGCAGGGAGCCCGATGTGGGACTCCATCCCAGGACCCTGAGATCATGACCTGAGCCAAAGGCAGACGCTTAACGACTAAGCCACCCAGGTGTCCCTAGATATTTTCTAAGGTGCGTTCCACAAAACAGTTCTAGGCAATGACCTGTGAAGAGTAGTAAGTTCGGCTAAATGTGTATGGAAAATTCTGCCTAATGTGTTTATTTCTTGGAGATTCATAGCGTGGTTGTGAGAATCCCTGCAGTATGAAAGTTTGATGAGCTCTTTTTAGTATAACATTTCCCATACTTATTTGATCACAGAACTCCATATGATAGATGGTATATGATAGATGGTATCTCACTGAGCAGTGTTTTGGGAAGCATTGCATTAGAGTAAGGTAGGAGTTTTCTTTCTTTTTTCTGATTAGTGTTACAGAATGCTATTGGTAATTCTATTTGGCAGTCATTGACAGTAGACAATTGTTGTTAAATATATGGGCTTTGGCCTACATAGATAGGATTTTAATTTTGACACTACTATTTATCATAAATGATTTTACATAAGAACTTAATCTTGGGACACCTGGGTGATATATACGTAGGCCAGCATCTGAGTGGCTCAAGTTATGATCTCAGGGTCTTGGGATCAAGCCCCCACATCAGGCTCCACGTTCATTAGGGAGTTGGCTTCTCCCTTTCCTTCTGCCCTTCCCCCTGCTCACGCTCTCTCTCTGTATATCAAATAAATAAATACAATCTTTTAAAAATAAACTTAATCTTTACAGGTTTCAGTTTGCTAATCTGTGATATTTCCTGTTGGGTGCTTAGTCCAGTGTCTGACATAGTAAATCCTTAGTAAGTTGCAACCTTTAAAACTACCGGTGTTTCTATTAAAAAAAGTTTGGTTGTACCAGTTAAGGCAATCATTCTTCTATAGTAGGAAATTATCTTATATCTGTATAGTTTTATCTAGCACACATTTATTCATGTGTTAGATTTCAGTTTAGGAATTAGAATTAATGTGGGTTCAAAGGAGAATCTCAATTCAGAGAAAAGATATCAATGGCAGAGGCTATTAATTCTTCTACATTCAGGAGTAGAAAATATTGGGGTGGCAGAAGGTAGGTGTTACTGTTTGAGATCTGCTCTGTAGGAGTGTGTGTGTAGGGGGTGACAGTATGGTTGAGAGGCCATGCCCTGGAGAGGGTGGGCTAGATTTTTAAGTCTGAATTTACCAAATGATGTTTTGGTTTATAAATCACATAATGCTCCAAGTGTGAGGGATAGCTGCAGCCCATTTCTGAATACAATAGCAACAACAACAATAACAACAACAATAACAAAGGGCTTGCATCAGTTGTTACACTTTGTATCATGAGTCCTTTCCACTTTGCCACAATTACTCAGACCACGGATTGGCATCAGTGATATATATGTAGGCCATTGGCTTATAAATGAGACTGACCTAAGAAATGTATAGTAGTTCCTGTCTTACAGAACGGTGAATTCACTCAATGTAATCCTTTTCCTTAGGGAATTTGAATATGAGATAGCAGAGAAAACAGTAAGCAGAAGCTTAGGACAATAGAAACCATGTAGTAGAGAGAGTAGTCCTAGTGGAGAATAAAACATAGCCACTGTCATAGTAGAGGCAGAATCAGGAAACAGTTATGACAATGTTTAGAGTTCTTACTGGATACCAGTGGTTTCTTTTCTTTTCTTTCTTTCTTTTTTTTTTTTCCCGAGACTTTATTTATTTGAGAGAGAGCAAGCAAAAGAGCATAAGAGGGGGAATGGCAGAGGGAGTGGGAGAAGGAGGCTCCCTGCTGAGCAGGGAGCCTGACCCAGGACCCCGAGATCATGACCCAAGGTAGACACTTAATAACTGCCTGAGCCACCCAGACACCCCTGGATACCATTTTTAGTTTATTCTGATTAGTGTTCCAGTTTTCAGTGAGGCCTAATTGTGGAGTCTTTTGTGCTTCTATACTACCCCACATAGTCTTGCACTAAACTCTGGTTGTGAAGTAATTTAAATGAATCTGCATATAGTTCTGGCAATTGGAAAGAGCCCAGCTGGCTTCATACTACCACCTACATCCTTTAATAAAACATAATAATTCAGTTAGTTGATGTAAGTGGGATTAATTGATTAGTTGGGTGGGAGGAACAGGGACTTTGCTTGTGGCATTACTGACCAGGGAATATAATAGAGGTTGTGCTTCCCTTTTTTGACATAGTTGCCCCAGTATTAGAGTAAAGAGACCCAGGTTTATGGCTCTGCTACCCATTAGCTATGTATGATCTTAGATAATTCTCTTAATTTCATGGGCCAGAGTTTTCTTTCTGTAATTTGAATTAGTCAAGCTGGTTTTTTTTCTCCCCTCAGAAAAGCAGCTTTTTAACAAAATTGGTCATCGTTCACAGCATTTAGAAATGGTTAGAGATAGCAATAAATCTGAAAAATGAGAGGAAATAGTATCAGTCTACCTAAACATTAAAATATTGATGCAGCTTAGCTAGGAAAGTCTAATATTATTCAGCATTATTCTTTTGTTTATGAAAAAGGAATGTTTGGGTAATATATTTTCATAGATGTGACATTAACTTGTCACTTTTGCTACGGTGTTTGTTTTTTCCCTCTTTTATTTATATTTCAAATATTTATAACCATTTCCTCTAAAGAATTTGACAAACAAGTAGGTCTGTTTTTTTATGCAGTGCTTTTCTAAGCTTTTCATCCAGTGAACCTGATAAGGGGGCAAAAGACCAAATGCGCTTTTTTGTTGTTGTTGGAGAATCTTGATCTATGAATTATCTTAAAGTATTGATAAACTAAATTATACTATGATTCACTATTAGTACTATCTCAGGTCAATAGTAATTCTTAATTCTTGTGAGAAAAAATGCCCTTCAGCAAAAACAATTGTAGACTGCCCCCAAAGTAGTCACTGTGCTCTTAATATTGAGAGATTAGTATTTAGTTATTGGTAGAGTCTGTGATTTAGAGATTTGTTGTAACTTTTTATTTCTCCATAGAATCAGGAACACAGCCAGAAACAAAAAGAAGCTTTAAAAAAAAGAAAAAAAAATTTTTTTGGCAGTTTTCCTTCCTTATTCCTCTATGTATAATTACTTTGTAGGATAAGAAAATATCTGTTGCAAAGGTATGTATAATTCAGTCTATATGGCAGGTCTCCATTCCTAAATGTAAAGGTGTAGTCTGGATTCCTGTTAAAAAGTGAGAAAATTGGGGCACCTGGGTGGCTCAGGCAGTTAAGCATCTCCATTCAGCTCAGGTCATGATCCCAGCATGCTGGGATCGAGCCCCACATGGAGCTCCCTGCTCAGCGAGGAGACTGCTTCTCCCTCTGCCACTCCCCCTGCTTGTGCGGTGTTCTCTCTCTCTCTGTCAAATAAATAATTAAAATCTTAAAAGAAAAAAAAGAAACAGGAAGTTCTAAGACATGACAAGGATGTGAGGAGACACTGACTTACCCCAAGACAAAATGGAATTGAGACCTGTTTGGAATCATCAACTGTGCCCTGGCATAGATGTCTCTAACATTATGCCATTTTCATTCATTTCAGTTTCAAAGGTTTCTGCCAAGGAAGGTCTGGAATCTGGAATTTTCCTTGGGGTTTCTGGTAGTGCAAACCCCGTTTCCTCTGCAATCTGTTTTTCTACTTCAAATTTCCTGAAATCCTATGGAGGTGAAATAACGTTTTTTAGTGTCTTCATTGATGCATATCAAAGTCATAACATTTTAACTTGTCATTAATGTCTGCTCCAGTATAAGCTTTGGAATGACCAATATACATTTCAATGCAATAACTAAGCACTGTAACAGAAAATATTGCTTAAAATTAAGGGCTTTGTGAAAATAACAGCATTTTCTTTTTTTCTTTCTTTTTTTTTTTTTAAAGATTTTATTTATTTATTTGACACAGAGAGAGAGAGAGACAGATCACAAGTAGGCAGAGAGGCAGGCAGAGAGAGAGGAGGAAGCAGGCTCCCTGCAGAGCAGAGAGCCTGATGTGGGCCTCGATCCCAGGACCCTGAGATCATGACCTGAGCCGAAAGCAGAGGCTTTAACCCACTGGGCCACCCAGGCGCCCAAAATAACAGCATTTTCAAATTTACCCTTCGGACTGTGGATATACCCTATGGCAGAGTAGGTGGATGAGTTCTGAAGAATTAACACCAATGCCTGACGGTGATAATCCAGTGCCTTGGCATACTTTTTAAACTTCTTGTGGACATGTCTCAAGTTGTTCAACAAAGGTTCCCATTTGTCAACTATTACCTTGTTCCCAGTTGCTTTAATTTTTTCCAAAGCATTAAGAAACCTTTGTTCTGCTGTTTTCCATTCTCCATTCTGAAATGCAAGCTTACCAACCTTGTGCATAACAAAACGGTGTTCTAGTGCAATGCTTAGTTTGTGCAAAGCTTAACACTTGGCCAAAGACTCTTTCAGCCAATTTTGAGTTATTGCTCAATACCATATTATAATCCAGTGTAGAGCATTGGCATCACTTGCACTCCTATGAAGTAAGTAGCCATGGCCTGGTCATGCTCACTCTCAACTGCAAACAGGTGCCTGTATGCTACCCACACAAGACTGTACGTCTTCTCAAGTATTGTTACTTCGCTGAGATACCTTCTCGCAAGTTCAGTTTTATGACCAAGCATGAGATAATAGCATCCCACTGCAAAACGAGACACAGGATTGCACACCAATTAATGAGAAAGAGAAAAGTTCACTTGCTTTATTCAGTTCCACAAGTGTCCCTTGTATGTACAGGTAAATAGTTTGCATGGAAAGAATTTCTCACCATTACTACAGAAGTAAGCTTGTAGCACCATTCATTCATTCATTTATTCATTCATTCATTCATTCAGAGAGCTTGCTCACGGTGTGGTGGGCAGAGGGGAGAGGGAGACGTATAATCTTAAACAGACTCCAGTCCATGGGGGAGCCCTGCATGGGGCTCCATTTCATAACACTGAGATGATGACCTAAATGGAAATCGAGTCAGATGTTTAACTGACTGAGCCACCCAGGCATCCAGTTTGTAGCACATTTTAAAATCATAGTTATAATAATGTCTTTTAGCTAAAGACACTATCACATCCCGATTCTCTTGCAAACCATCTACATAATCAGGGAGGACAGTTTCAATCCTAGTGAAACTAGGATTATTATATTTTTAAAATTTGTTCTCAAATAGGAAGCATAGCAATTCCTGTTCTTCAGTACCGAGCATGCTAAGAGGTAGTGACTCAGGCAGTTCATTTTTTTCTTGGGCTTTCAACATGTGGTGTGATATTAAAAGATCAAATGTTTCAAAACAGTAGGCATGGAGTTTCAAAATGTCTTTGTAAGTATAGGTTGTCAGGATGGGGTTATCCAGGGCATCTGAGATTTTCCCTTGTAAGAGACAAATGGAAATCTTTTTCGAGGACTGTGACATTTCCCAGTCATTGGAGGTGTCTTTAAAGCCACTTTTATCAGATACTTCTCAGATAACCTTTTGTTGATTGGCTCCTCCATATCAAGAATATCAAGAGCCTGCTGATGCTTTCTTGCAGCATAATGGCACGTAGCTACAAGGTAGCAACATGCTTCATATGGTTTGTCCAGGTTTTGTGACCGAAGTGTATGAGCTGCTCTGTGATACTGCACTGTCAGGTAAAGACACTGAGACAACCAATATATGTCCTGGAGTTCCTCGTGAGGGAGTGAAGCTTCTTTTCTTTTCTTCTCTTTTTTCTTTTTCTTTTCTTTAAGATTTCACATCTATTTGACAGAGAGATAGAGAGCACAAGTAGGCAGAGCGGCAGGCAGAGGGAGAGGGAGAGAAGCAGGCTCTCCACCAAGCAGGGAGCCTGATGTGGGGCTCGATCCCAGGACCCCAAGATCATGACGTGAGCCGAAGGCAGTGGTTTAACCAACTGAGCCACCCGGTGGCTACGAAGCTTCGGTGCCCCGAAGCTACTTTTCTGCACAGAATTGAGCATCTTGTTACTGTTGCTGGTCCAGCTACTGCCGAGTGCACTTCTGCAGATTCATGGTGTCCAGCTGAGCACATATTCTAAGCAGTTAAAATCACTGCCTTAAAGACTAGGCACTACTGTACTACCAGGGCTTACTTTTGATTTTATACAGTTCTTATCTCTATCTGTTGTACCCCCTAAAAAGAAAAAAAAAGACAAGTTTTCAGAAACAGAAGTCGTGGCTGTGTTTCTATTTCCTTTTCACCATGATTCTTTAAAAATTTTTAAAAATCAAGTTACATATTCATATAGCTTAAAATCGAATAATTCCATGAAGCATATTAAAAAACCCAGTATTGTTCTCCACTACTCTGTCACCCCCTCTTGTTTTTCTCATCCCCAGAGGCAGTTCTGGAAACTTGTAAGGCTGATTCTTTTGATATTTACTGCTTGTGGCAGAGGCTGCTAGTTGTCACCTTTCCTCAGAAATGGAACCTCTGGTTTGTGGTTGGGTACGTTGCTACCTGGAATGTAGACATGCTGCCATCTTCTTGTAGCTAGTTATGGTGATATGACTAAGTACTGAACAGTTAGTCACCTGTGAGTTCTGGGAGGTATTTTTTTTTTTAATTTTATTTATTTATATGACAGAGAGAGATTACAAGTAAGCAGAGAGAGAGGAGGAAGCAGGCTCCCTGCTGAGCAGAGAGCCCGATGCGGGCCTAGATCCCAGGACCCTGAGATCATGACCTGAGCCGAAAGCAGAGGCTTTAACCCACTGAGCCACCCAGGCGCCCCTGGGAGGTATTTTTAAGAGTAGGGAGCAGAGTCTTCATTAACCTTCTTTCCTGCTGGTTAGAAGGTGGATGTTAGGGACGCCTGGGTGGCTCAGTCAGTTCAAGTGTCTGCCTTCAGCTCAGGTCGTGATCTGAGGGTCCTGGGATCGAGTCCTGAGTTTGGCTCTTTGCTCAGAGGGGAGCCTGCTTCTCCCACTGCCTGCTGCATCCCCTGGTTGTGCTTTATGTTTCTCTCTGAGACAAATACATGAATAAAATCTTAAAAAAAAAAAAAAAAAAAGATGGATGTTATAGTTGGAATTTGAGCCGCCATCTTGGACTGGGAAGTAAAAGCTGTATGTTAAAGATTGTAGAATGAAAGGGTAATCATGGATTCTTCATACCAGTCCCAGAATTACTTCATTTATGTGGAAGAGAAAAAAATTTCCGTTTTAAGCTCTTGAGGTTTCTGGTCTCCTGCAGCCCAACCTAACCCTAACTAATATGTCTCCATATCTGTAAAGAAATCTTATTACTATTTTTTTTGGTTAAAATATTTGACTTTATTTATTGATTTCTTGTCATTAAAATGGGGATTGACTTTAACCTAACCTATTACATTTGCCTGCTCAGACACACTTCCCACTCACATGGCATCTTCCCATTATCTTGTTACACTGTAGTTTTGGTGAAGTCAGTATTCAGTGCTTTCATTTTGACTGTGTAAATGAACTTAATAATAATCTTTTGTTGTTGTTTGTTTGCTTAGTTTTCTATTGCTTATCATTAATTCAAACTCGACTAATTCTGCCAGTTATCTAAAATCTCTCCACTAGCTTTATCTTCTTGAAGATCTCTCTCCTTGGGCCTTTCGAGATGCTTTCATCTATATTGATTGCTTTGTATGATGCACAACTGATATCCTGGAATTTATCTTCCCCCATGATTTTGAAGATTGTCTTTTTTCCTCTTCCTTGTGTTAGATCTCTTTATTCGTGGATCTCATCTTTTATTTTTTTTCCTTAATTTTGTTGAAGCATATCTTCTAGTGGCATCTTGAGTAAGGGAGGGTACAAAGGAAGTAATATTACTGAGGCCTTGCATGCCTGAAATGTTTTTATTCTTGATTGATAATTTGGATTAACTAGAAATAATTTTAGAAGTTTGAAGTTATTGATCCATTGTTTTTTAGATTTCAAAATTGCGGAGGGGCTAGTGCTACTCAGATTTCCCAGTGTGGTGGTGTTTTCCCTCCCACAGAGCTTTTGGGATCTTTATGTGTTCCTGTTTTTTGAAACTTCATGGCTTTTAGTGGGTCTTTTTGTATTCATTTTTCTAGGCCTGCAATAGGCTCTTCTAACTGGTAGCTTGTGAACTTAAGTCCTTCCATTCTCCACTGTTTCTTTTCTGTTTGTGGAAGCCCGGTTTTCATCTCTTTGGTTTTTGTTTTTTAAGATTTTATTTATTTACTTGACACAGAGAGAGAGAGGGAAAGAAAGATATAGAATATGAACGGGGAGAGGGGCAGAGGGAGATAGAGAAGCAGACTCCCCGCTGAGCAGGAAGCCCCATGCAGGGCTTGAGCCCAGGACCTCTGGGATCAGGCCTTGAGCCAAGGCAGATGCTTCACCAACTGAGCCACCCAGGTGTCCCTGGTTTTTGTTGCTGTTGTTATTCTTTTTACTGTTCTGTTAATTTCTTCCCTTTTTCTTCCATCTCAAGTTCATTTCTACTGTCATTAAAAATATTTCAACGCTCTTTTTGTCTCTTAATATTCCTTTTCATAACATCTGGTTCTTGTTTTTTATGGTTGCATTATTTTCTCTTATGTCTCTAAAGATATTACTGATTTTAAAAAATGCTTTTGTTTCCTTGAATAAGTCTTTTTCTTCTAGGTCCCCCCCCCTTTGTTTTAGTTTTAATTTTCCATGTTAGAAGCTTTCTTTAGCTTTCTCCTAACCTTGTAGTCATTGTGAGGTTTGGGAGTGTTGACTTCACCATTGGTTAAAAATGGGTGATCATACTGGGTTTGGGTTTGATAACTTCTCTTGTTTTTGTTTTTTTTTTTTTATATTTTTACCTTTGGTTTGTGAGACTTCCCAGAGAAGGATCTTTTTATTTCCTGCTAGGAGGTGTAGATTTGGTTGCCAGAATTTGGGGAGTGGGGTAGAGGAAGATTTGAGATTGCACAATTCACTGTGTAAACTTTTACACAATCCCATCTTGTTTCAGTTTGATGTTCCTGCTCTCAAATGCTAAGTATTCCCGTAGGCTAGTTACTCTCTTTTAGATTTTTTCCTGATAGTAAATCTCAGTTCTTCTGCTGGGTTGGAGCAAGTACAGTCACTTAGGTACATAGAGAAGGGAGAGTATCTGGGGATCTAACTGCTTCTTTTTTTTTTTTTTTCTTTTTTCTCTAACTGCTTCTTAACTAGGCATTTAAACAGTTCTCATCTTTCATTTCTAGAAGTATCTGGTACTGCCAACTGCAGAGCTTGTTGAGAGTTCTGAAGTGTAAATCAGGTAGCTTCTTGTCATCCCTCCTGATAGCTTAGGATTTAGGTGAGCCGATTCAGCTAAATGTATCCAGCTGCCTTTCAGCTTTGTGGTTGGATTGCCAATCATTGTTTCTTTCCTAGCACATCTCCTTTATTTTAAAACTTTTGAAACAGAAAGAAAGAACTTCTAGTAATTTTATTTGCTTATCGACTGTAATACCCAGTCAAGTTTCTGCAAAATCATTTTAAAATTTCAGAATTTCCTGGATGTTAATTATTTTGCAAGGTGTGTTTGCTTCGTTAAAATGAGATGTCAGAGGTGCCTGGGTGGCTTAGTTGGTTAAGCATCTGCCTTTGGCTTAGGTCATGATCCAAGGGTCCCGTGATCTGGTCCAGAATTGGACTCTCTGCTCAGCAGGGAGCCTGCTTCTCCCTCTCCCTCTGCCTGCTGCTCCCCCTGCCTGTGCTCGCTCTCTCCATCAAATAAATAAATAAAATCTTTAAAAATAAATAAAATGAGACATCAACTCTTAAAAAGAGTTTTAACTCTTAAAAAGGTGTTTTCTTTTTCTTTTAGAGTGTGAGCTGCGGTGGGGGGAGGAGCAGAGGGAGAAGGAGAGAGAATCCCAAGCAAGCCCCATGCCCAGCGCAGAGCCTGACTTGGGACTTGATCTCATGACCTGAGATCATGACTTGAGCCGAAATCAATAGTCAGATGCCCAACCGACTGAGCCACCCAAGCGCCCCTTAAAAAGGTGTTTTTAAATTTTTTTTTTTAAGATTTTATTTATTTATGTCACAGTGGGAGAGAGATCACAAGGAGGCAGAGAGGCAGGCAGAGAGAGAGGGGGAAGCAGGCTCCCTGCTGAGCAGAGAGCCGGATGCGGGCCTAGATCTCAGGACCCTGAGATCATGACCTGAGCTGAAAGCAGAGGCTTTAACCCACTGAGCCACCTAGGCGCCCAGGTGTTTTTAAAATTAAGATAACATTTCTTACAGTAAGAAAACAACTGAAAAATGTGTGCATGTGTCTACTTTGCTTTTTTGGTTAGGGCTGATACTGTTTTTCTTCCTTTTCCATTATAGTCATAACAAAATGATGCTATGAATCTTTTCTCTATAAGCTCTCAGCTCTACCTGTTGGCTAAGATAGGTAGATAGTAAGCCAGAATAGAAAGGGGTTCTGGTAAAAATAGAAAATTTAGTAATAATTTAAGAAAATGTGAGCCATTTTCCCCTTTCATTTGGCAGATATTTATTGATGCCTGTTATGTGCCATTAATGCACAAAGTGAACATGGCCCCTGCTCTTAAGTATGGAATTTATAGTCAGTTTGAGAAACATTAAAAAAAAGCCTTCAGGGACACCTGGGTGGCTCAGTCAATTAAGCGTCTAACTCTTGATTTTGTCTCAGGTCATGATCTCAGGGTGGTAAGATCCAGCCCAGTGTTGGGCGTGGATCCTGCTTAATTCTCTCTCTCCCTCTCCATCTGCAAGCTCCTCCCCCCACCTCGGCTCCCTCTCTCTCTTAAAAAAAAAAAGTCTTGAATGACTGTTGCCTGCAGTGTCCAACTATGTTAATGTTTACAAATATTCCAAAATATTGTGCATCTCAACTTTTAATGTGCATATGAATTTACTGGAGATTTGTTATAAATGTAGATTGTGATTCAGTAAGTGATTCTTTCTTTGAAAAAATTATTTTTTAGGTATAACTTACATAAATATATTTATAAATAAATTTATAAAATTTAAATATTTATAAGTATGATAAATATAATTTACAAAATATGATAAAATTCACATATTTTAGGTATATGTCAACTTTTGACATGTATGTGTGTATCTGTATCTATCCAACTGTTACAACCACTCTAAAAGCAGCATTTTTATCAAGTTCCAGGTAATGCTAATGCTGCTTGGTTTGAAGACCACACTTCTGAATATCAAGGCTATAATCATCAATTCAGACTTTAATCACTCAAATTGAGGTAGCTTAATATCAACAGGAACTTTTGGGTTGATTTTTACTTTAAAAGTGGTCATGACTATATATATACATTTTAAAATTGTTTTGAATGGACAAGGAAGCCTCATGAATTAAAAAAATACCAAAGTTAGGAGATGCAAATTGTCCTATTTTTGCTTCCTAGCTACACAGTTTCCCTTGAAGAGCCATTTCTTGCATATCCTTCCTTAAATATTCTGTACAGAGAGAATTATGTATTTAAATTCTCCACTAACCTCTTTGTTTTATACACACAGTTGCAGTTCTAAAGACCTTTTTCTTTGATACTTTTTTATTTTTAAAATCAGGTTTTATTTTTTATTTTGTAACTTTAAAAAAATTGAAGTAAAATTTATATGGAATAAAATTCACAGATCATAAATGTACAATTTGGGTTTTAACAAACAAATACACTCTTGTAATGTAAATCTCAATCAAGACTTTGATGCTTAACTTGGACAGGCTTCTGGAATGCTTATTTTGATGTTTCTAATTCTGTGATCACACTAGGATTTAATAAAGCATTAATAAAAAATAAGTATTAATGAACCATTGTTTTATTGCATGTAGGACTCATTGGTGCTTTTGAGATACCATCAACTACTTCCAAAGAAATAGACTTTATGGGCGCCTGGGTGGCTCAGTGGGTTAAAGCCTCTGCTTTCGGCTCAGGTCATGATCTCAGGGTCCTGGGATCGAGGCCCGCATCGGGCTCTCTGCTCAGCAGGGAGCCTGCTTCCTCCTCTCCCTGTCTCTCTGCCTGGCTCTCTGCCTACTTGGAATCTCTCTCTCTCTGTCAAATAAATAAATAAAGTCTTAAAAAAAAAAAAGAAATAGACTTTATTTTTTAGAGCAGTTTGAGTTTCATAGCAAGATTGAAGGGAAAGTACAGAGTTCCCATGTACCCTTTACTCCTGCATGCACAGCCTTCCCTATTATCAACATCTTGTACCAGAGCAGGACATCTATTACAGGTGATGAACCTGGATTAACATATCATAATCATCCAAAGGCCATACAAAATACAGAACAGTTTCACTACCCTAAAAATCCTCTGCATTCTTCCTGTTCATCTCTCCCTCTTTCTTAACCTCTGGCAACCACTGTTCTTTTTATTGTCTCCATCGTTCTGCCTTTTCCATAATGTCATATAGTTGATATTATGCCATATGTAGCCTTCTCAGATTGTTGTCTTTCACTCAGTAATATGTATTTAAGGACCCTGTATGTCTCTCCATGGCTTGATAGCTCATTTCATTTTAATTGTGAATAATATTTCATTGTTTGTGCCATAGTTTATTAATCCATTTATCTACTGAAGGACACCTTGGTTGCTTCCAAATTTTGGCAATTACGAATCAAACTACTGTAAACATCCATGTGCATATTTTTGTGTGGACATATGTTTTCAACTCCTTTGAGTAAGTACCCAGGAGCACAGTTACTGAAATGGATAGGAAAGGTATGCTTAGTTTTGTGAGAAATTGTCAAAGTGTCTTTCAAAGTGGCTGTACCATTTTGCATTTCCACCATCAACGAGTGAGAGTTCTTGTTGCTTCATATTCTTCTCAGCATTTGATGTCAGTGTTTGGATTTTGGCCATTCTAATAGATGTGTCGTGGTATCTCATTGTTTTAATTTGCGGTGCCCTAATGAAATATGATGTTGAACATTTTTTTATATGCTTATTTGCCCTTCTACACATCATCTTTGGTGAAGTGTCTCTTCAGATTTTTTGCTCATTTTAAAATTATTGGGTTGTCCATTTTGTTAATTTCAAGTTTTAAGAATTCTTTGTATATTTTGGGTAACAGTCCTTTATCAGATATGTTGCTTACAGATATTTTTTCCCCAGTCTATGGCTTGTCTTCTCATTCTCTTGAATTTGGCTCACTTTTTAGAAGGGGATTCTGAAAAAGATTGAAAGTTAACAAAAGTTCTGATATGGGGAATATTTTGTAATTTTATGATTTAAGATAGGTCTCCAGGTAAAAAATGTCACAAGTACTATTTATACATTCAGAGTCACTGCAAAGTAATTACAATTCTGAAACAAAATACAAATGAAGGTAGATGAAAGGACGACCTATACCAAAATAAGTTGTGTTAGTGTCATAGAATCACATGTGTTTTTTTCCTCTTAATGTATAAATTTTATGTAATGCAATTAAAATTCAATAATTATAAATTGTTATGGTAAATATTTGTGCATTTTATTTTACTGTTTAAAGATTTAGTCAAAGCAGTGTTGGGAAAACCCCAAAATGAAGCATATAAAATATTGAACATTGGGTAACTGAATTGAAGGGGTTTGCAGTGTTTTATAGTTAGCTATAAAAGAGTTATGTACTTTTAATGACAAAGAGAGCTGAGACACATCTGATGTTTTGATATAGTAGAAGTGGTGAAATTTTAATCTTCTAGTGTCTGGCTCTTTGAAGAAAATAAAACACTTTTTAAAAAAAATCATAAGGTATTTCCTGTGAGAAGAAGAGAAGGTAAAATAAGATGGGAGTGCTGATGAGTGCAGATATTCAAAGGACATAGAAAAGGGAGGGTAGGAGTGCCTGGGTGCTCAGGGAGTTTAGTGTCTGCCTTTTGCTCTCAGGTCATGATCCCAGAGTCCTGGGATCAAGCCCCATGTTGGGCTCCCTGCTTAGTGGGGAGTCTGCTTCTCCCTCTCCTCCCTGCTCATGCTCTCTCTCAAATAAATAAATAAAATCTTAAAAAACAAAAAAACAAAAAAAGGAAAGGGGAGGACAGCCATATAAACAGAGATGACTATAAAAGCAAGACATTAGAGTGTAAAAATAGTGTAGAGAAGGCCAAAGCTTGTGACAAATGTTTAAGTACATAAAAAACTTTTAAAATAGTTTTAGTAGCAATAACAACAAAGAGAAAGAACAGTCCTGCTGTTTGGACTGTGGTGTTATATTAGTAAATTGTCAGAGTGAAAATAGAACTTTTCTATTCCCATTTGGCTTTGATCTTTTATTTCAAGGATAATTATCTCTATTTTTTAATTTTTATTTGAGTATAGTTGACACGCAATGTTACATTAGTTTCAGGTATACAACATAGTGATTCAGCGAGTTTGTAGGTTATACTCTGCTCACCACAAGTGTAGCTACCATCTGTTACCATGTAATACTATTACAGTTGAGTATATTCCATAAGCTGTACCTTTTATTCCAATGATCTACTAATTTCATAACTAGAAGCCTCTACGTCCCTCTCCCATTCACTCATTTTGTCTAAAACCCTACCCCCTTTCCTCTGGCAACCATCAGTTTAAAGGAGAATTATTTTTAGAATAGAGAGGATAAAAGGGCTATTGTTTTTCCATAATTACTTATCAAATATATTTATTATGTAAGATTTCCATGTTTGTTGTAAATTTAAAAAGCAGACCTGTATGGGGAGAAAAATGCCAACTGTATTTATGCCAGTCAGATAGAATTATCTATCTATCTATCTATCTATCTATCTATCTATCTATCTATCTATCTATCTGTCTATCTGACAGAGACACAGTGAGAGAGGGAACACAAGCAGGGGGAGTAGAAGAGGGACAAGCAGGGGGAGTGGGAGAGGGAGAAGCTGGCTCTCTGTGAGCAGGGAGCTGAATGTGGGGCTCGATCCCAGAACCCTGGGATCATGACCTGAGCCGAAGGCAGACGCTTAATGACTGAGCCACCCAGGTACCCCAAATAGAATTATTATGGATATTTGTTGTGTACTCTCTCAGAATCCTCTTGAGTATAATGTATATATGCAGTGTGTTTTTATAAAAAGGAGGTAAAACTATTCAGTAGTTTCTTCTTTTTCTCAGAAGTTAATTTCCTTAGAAATATATTCTGACGTTTTCCATGTCAGTAAATGTGGACTGTACTATCTTTTAACAAACTTTTATTAAATTATAGCATGCATACAGAAATGTATGCAAGCTACACAGCTCAGTAAATAATCTTTAAAATGAACACATTCATGTAACCACCTCTTAATTTAAGAAATAGACCATTACCAGTACTCCAGAAGCACTCATTATGTTAGATTCCATTCCTGAACCCCTCCTCCTCTGGAAAGATATGCTCTTCTCATTTCTAATTCCATAGATTATTCTTCCTGTGTGTACTTGATAAATGGAAGAGTATATAGTACGTAGTCTTTTGTGTCTTTCTTCTGTCGCTCAGTATTATGTTTTGAGATTCATCTATGTTGTATGCAACTATGGTTTGTTTTTATTGTTCTGTAGTATTATGTTTTATGAACAAACCAAAATGCATTTATCCATTCTGCTGTGGATAAGCTTTGAGTTGTTTGGAGTTTATTCTGTTTACCACTGTACATACATAGTACACATAGTTTTGTGCCTGGTACATAGCAGGCATTCAGTAAATATTTGTTGAGTTTAAGAATGAAATGTCTCACACTTCTTTATAATAACTACTGAACTTTCTCCAAATTATAAAAGGTTAAATAATATAGATACCTTTATGTTCTTCCTGCTAGTGCAAAGACCTTAGAATACCCTAACTCCATTTATCCCTCCTGACTTGTGGGCTGCTATTGTAGTTTAATTATATTTAAAATTTAAACCCTGGGACCACTGGGTGGCTCAGTCAGCTAAGTGTCTGCCTTCAGCTCCGGTCATGATCCCAGGGTCCTGGAATTGAGCCCCGTGTTGGGCTCTCTGCTCAGTGGGGAGCCTGCTTCTGCCTCTCCCTCTGCCTGCCGCTCTCCGTGCTTGTGCTTTGTCTCTGTGTCAAATAAATAAATAAAATCTTTAAAAAAATTAAAATTTAAATGCTGCAGAACAGTCAATATTCATTTAGATTTGCTTGCATATTTATTCTGTTATTCTTTTTTTTCCTGCTTCTCCAAGGATTCCATCTGGCATAATTTTTCTGCTGTCTGAAGTACAGTTTACTTATAATAGCCCAAAAGTGGAACAGCCCAAATGCCCATCAGTAGGTGAATGTATAAACAAATTGAGGTATATTCATATGGTTGAATACTACCCAGCAATAAAAAGGAACAAATTATTGATATGTACATCCACATGAAAGAGTCTCAAAATAATTATGCTGAGTTTTCTCTATGGGAATTCTGAGAATTCTGTTTTTGTTTGAAAGTGTGTTTATGGGGCGCCAGGGTGGCTCAGTCGTTAAGCATCTGCCTTCGGCTCAGGTCATGATTCCAGTGTCCTGGGATCCAGCCCCGCATTGGGTTCCCTGCTTGGCGGGAAGTCTGCTTCTTCCTCTCCCACTCCCCCTGTCTGTGTTCCCTCTCTCGCTGTGTCTCTGTCAAATAAATAAATACAATCTTAAAAAAAAAATCACACACTTAAAAAAAAGAAAGTTTATTTCACATTCATGCTTAAAAGGTATTTTTGTAGGGAAGTAGGGAACAGAATTTTATGTTGGCAGTTATCATTCAGTTTGATGATGTGTTTCCATTGTGTTTTGGCTTCTTCTTCTTTTTTTTTTTTTGTTAGAGGTAACTGACAGTCTACCTTTTTTTTCCCCCCATGAAGGTAATCTGATTTCCTTCCTCTTGCTGCTTTAAGAATTTTTTCCCTTTGTCTTTGAACACAGTATGATTTTCTTTGTACTTGTTTACTCGAGTTTCATAGGGCTTCTTGAATCTCTGTCATGATGTTTTAAATCAGTTTTCAAAAATTTTAAGCCATTATCACTTTGGTCATGATAATGATGGGCTTCTGTCCCATTTTCTTTCTCCTTTTGGAACTTCTCACTTTCCCACTGTATCCCCCTCTGCCACTTGCTCCCTTCCTTTTATTTTTGTTATGTTTTATCCTTTTGTCTCTTTGTATTTTATTTTGCATATTTTCTTCTGACCTGTATTCTGAGCTGCTGTTAATCCCACCCATGGAATTCTTAATTTTGATTAGTTGTGTACTCCAATTTTAGATTATTTATTTGGTTCTTTTCTAAAAAAATATTTCAAGTTTGGGATGCCTATGTGGCTTAGTCAATTAAGTTTTTGCCTTTGGCTCAGGTCATGATCTCAGAGTCCTGGGATCCAGTACCACATCAGGCTCCTTGCTCTGTGGGAAACTTACTTCTCACTCTGTCTGCCACTCTCCCAGTTTGTGCTCGTGCGCACGCTCTCTCTCTCTCAGACAGATAAATAAATAAAATTTTTAGGAAAAATAGTTCAATTGAGGGGCAGGGCGGGGGATAGGGAGGGAAAAATAATGAAACAAGATGGGATTGGGAAGGAGACAAACCGTAAGAGACTCTTAATCTCATGAAACAAACTGAGGGTTACTGGGGGGTGGGAGGGTAGGGATAGGGTGGATGGGTTGTGGACATTGGGGAGTGTTTGTGCTATGGTGACTACTGTGAAAGGTGTAAGCCTGAGGATTCACAGACCTGTACCCCTGGGGCAAATAATAAAAAAATTAAAAAAGAAAAAAAAAAGAAAAAATAGTTCAAGTTCTTCGATGATTTTGTCACTTTTGCCTTTTATTTCCTTAAACATATTTAGCATTTTTTGGGGTTTCTTGAAATATAATTTATGTAAAATAAACTGTACATCTTCAAGATGTACAGTGTGATGAGTTTTGATATGTTTATGCTGGTAAAATCATCACCACTGTCAACATAATGAATATTTTCACTACTCCTGTAGGTTTCTTCATTTGTCTTTATAATCCTTGCCTCCTATTCTTTCCCCCTGTACTGCTCCCTATTCCTGAGTAAGCACTGATCTGCTTTCTGTTACTGCAGATTACTTGTATTTTTAGAAATTTATATAAATGTACTGCATATACTTTTGGGGGAGCTTCTTTCACTTAACATAATTATTTTGAGATTCATCCCTGTGGCTGTATGTATTAAGTAGTTTCCTTTTAATGCTGAGTTGTGTTCTATTGCATGGATATATCTCAGGTTGTCAATCCATTTATCTATTAAAGGACATTTAGGTTGTTTCCAGTTTTTGGCTATTATAAATAAAGCTGCTAGGAACCTTCTTGTATAAGTGTATCATGGGCATAAGTCTTGGGTATATCCTTCCTTCCTTTCTCCCTCCCACCCTTCCTTCCTTCCTCTCTCTCTCTTTTCTTCTCCTCTCCTTTATTTTATTTTATTTCAGTAGGCTCCACACCCAGCATGCAGCCCACTGTGGGGCTTCAGTTCACAATCTTGAGATCAAGACCTAAGCTGAGATCAAGACTCAGACATTTAATTGACTGATCCACCCAGGCATTCCTTGCAGTCTGTTTCTTTTTTTTTTTTTTTAAGATTTTATTTATT
>LNAC01000157.1:1918520-1938188 GCA_002007465.1 Ailurus styani | reverse complement strand
CTCTGCCTACTTGTAATCTCTCTCTCTGTCAAATAAATAAATAAAATCTTAAAAAAAAAAGAAAAAGTTGGTCTAAATCAGTGAATTCACATGACTAGAAGTGAAAGTCACACTGCTTAATTTGAGCATTTTTTCATACGTTAATGGTTACTTTTATTTCTTTTTTTGTACCTTTTCTGGTCATATGAGGACCATACTTTTTGAAAAGGTTATTGATACTCATGTTGGATGGTGAATATCTAGATGTAGTTACGATTCAGGTTTCCTGTCATGGATTAATAAAATTTTAGGGTGTTGTCAGTGGTGGTCCTAGAGTGTGGTCAATGATGGTCAGCAAAGAATTGTGAAGAACTAGAGAAATGTTAGAAAGATAGCTGAGGGGCACCTGGGTGGCTCAGTGGGTTAAAGCCTCTGCCTTTGGCCCAGGTCATGATCTCAGGGTCCTGGGATCGAGCCCCATATCGGGCTCCCTGCTTGGCAGGGAGCCTGCTTCCTCCTCTCTTTGCCTGCCTCTCTGCCTACTTGTAATCTCTCTCTCTCTCTGTGTCAAATAAATAAAATCTTTAAAAAAAAAAGAAAGATAGTTGATAAAGTATTTTCTCAGTTTTTATAAAAGGCAAGAAGTTCGTATAATTACATACTTGGTGTTAGTGATGGTCAAGATTCTCAAATGGCTTTTAAGAAATGTTTCATGAGGGCGCCTGGGTGGCTCAGTGGGNGGGGTGCCTGGGTGGCTCAGTGGGTTAAAGCCTCTGCCTTCGGCTCAGGTCATGATCTCAGGGTCCTGGGATCGAGGCCCGCATCGGGCTCTCTGCTCAGCGGGGAGCCTGCTTCCTCCTCTCTCTCTCTGCCTGCCTCTCTGCCTACTTGTGATCTAATCTCTCTCTGTGTCAAATAAATAAATAAAATCTTTAAAAAAAAAAGAAATGTTTCATGATTACCTGAAAAAGGACATAATTCACATATATTCATAAAAACAACAAACCATAAATTAATTGTCGTTTACTGAATACTCACAAATGTTGGCAGTGAGCCAAGAACTTGATACTGTCTCCTTGTAATCTTTATAGGTACTACAAGATACGTGTTTATAGTAGAAGCCACAACTATTCACCCATACATGTTTTTCCTTCCTTGGCACATAGAAATGTTACCTTTGTAGGCTTCCTTGTATACAGGGAGGGCAATATGACTAACTTTAATCAATGAAATATGAGCAGATTGGTGTGTCACATCTAAACTGAGTCATTTAAGAGATACTGTACCACTTGCTATTCTTCTTTACCATACTTCTACAGCCACAGTGATTTTCTTTTTATCCAGCCAACCCACCAGACTTGTCCCCAGTGTTTTTTTCTGATTTGAATACTTAATCCTTTTCATCACAGGGTTTAAGGATAATTCATTTGAAAAGATGACATTTGACTTGTGACCTCAGTATGAAGAAAAATACTTTTGAAATACGGACTTTTGATTACAAAGAATTTTGTTCCCATCATTTCATAAGGTAGACGTAACCCAAATAAAATCTACCAGCTATAACTGTACATGGAAGCTGTGGTTACTGATTAATCTGGTAGTAACAAAATCCTTTTGCCCTGGACTAAATTTAGATCTTTAAATATGACCTGGGAAAAACAGAATTGGTTAGGAAAAGGAAACTCATTATGGCAGAAATTGAGCCCCCCCCACAAATTCACAATGATAGATGCTAATACTTCAATGATAGATGCAAATACTAATTTGATGTGAATATTAAATAAAAATTGTTATTATAGAATGTACATGTTGAGGAATTGCTCTAGCAATTCAGCAAATAGACAATTTTTGTTTTTAAAGATTTTATTTATTTATTTCACAGAGGGAGAGAGATCACAAGGAGGCAGAGAGGCAGGCAGAGAGAGAGGGGGGAAGCAGGCTCCCCGCTGAGCAGGGAGCCCGATGCGGGCCTCGATCCCAGGACGCTGAGATCATGACCTGAGCCGAAAGCAGAGGCTTTAACCCACTGAGCCACCCAGGCGCCCGACAATTTTTTTTTTTTAAAGAAATGATTTGGGGTACCTGTGGCCCAGTTGATTTAGTGTTTGACTCTTGACTCTTGTTCTCAGCTCAGGTCTTGATCTCAGGGTTGTGAGTTCTAGCCCCGCATTGGGCTCCACAGTGGCCATGGATCCTACGTTAAATCTTTTTTTTTAAATTTATGTACAGAAAATTAATCAAGCTAGGACATTGGCTTAGCGGAATTGGCTCAGAAAAAGAGTACACCAAAGTAAAATATGCAGGATCAAAATGAAGGGTAAAAAGAACTATCAACCAACTTACCAAATAAAACATTAAATTCTTCTGCATATCTGTTTTTGTGTCTTTTTTTTTAAGATTTTATTTTATTATTTATATGACACAGAGAGAGAGATTACAAGTAGGCAGAGAGGCAGGCAGAGAGAGAGGAGGAAGCAGGCTCCCTGCTGAGCAGAGAGCCCAATGCGGGCCTCGACCCCAGGACCCTGAGATCATGACCTGAGCCGAAGGCAGAGGCTTTAACCCACTGAGCCACC
The DNA here is from genome assembly GCA_002007465.1 of Ailurus styani. Taxonomy (NCBI): domain Eukaryota; kingdom Metazoa; phylum Chordata; class Mammalia; order Carnivora; family Ailuridae; genus Ailurus; species Ailurus styani. Next base: position 1,935,633 of record LNAC01000157.1, on the reverse strand, counting down.
CAGGCGCCCATCTGTTTTTGTATCTTAATATCAGTCTTTTTTTCCCCTGAGGATTCATTCTTTGTTTTGATACAAAAATTAAACCCTTTAACCTGTAAAGAGTGTCAGTTGTTTTCAGTTGTTTTCATATTGTTCTAAGTCAGCATTTTCTAAATCTTACCCTGTGAGTATCCATGGAAGAATCCAAGGGAGTACATAAATGAGAGAAACAGATGTTTGTATTGAGATGCTAAAGTTATAGTTTTATATCTGTATCTTTCATGAATAATATTGTTGTATTAGTATTAAATAATTGTGTCTTTTGGGTTTTTTTGGAAAGAAGATGATGAGTTGGAGTTGCCACCACAGATATATGTATATATATATGGAGAACAATGCCTATGAAAAATTAAAGGAGGCATGATAGGGCCAGGAGTCTCCTGACCATGATGCAAATCTGACAAGTCTTAGCTAACATAATGGGGAGCTCTAGAGCAAAGGTTGCTTTTTAGAGGAGTCCCATGTAGTGCAGAAATAACCAGGTCCTCATACCTTACTAATGCACAGTCATTGGTTGGAATATGCCTGGGAAGATTGTGGTTTTGGCTGGAAAGCTGAAGCAGATTCTAAAGGCTCTAACAACTAATTACCATCTCTGCAGCATAATCCTAAATTCTTTCTTAAAAGGAGACCTGGTTCATCTCCTTGGCTGCAATACTGATCTATCTATCTATCTATCACGCTGTACCACAGAGATACTGTACCACTTGCTATCGCCCAATGAGATTTTTTTTTTTAAGTTTACTCAGAATAAGAACATCTGAACAATGATCTGCCAGTAGGAAGAGTTTTTCTTTGAGGGGAACTTGGCTTTATAGTTCTTATGCTTTAATATAAAGGTAAAATAGCTCTTTTTGTACAGTTGTAATAAAGATTAGAACATATTGCTTATCACATATGTGAAGTCCTGTCAAAATATGTTAAAAATGGAGAGAATGACAAGGTACTTACTCTAAAAGGGCTAAGGGGCTCAATGTGCATTAAGATGAAGCTTTTAAAGAGAAGACACAGTAAACAGATAGGAAAATCAGTATTAGAGTGCCTGGGTGGCTCAGTCAGTTAAGCGGCCTTCTTTCCTTCCTTCCCTCCTTCCTTCCTTCCTTTTTTGGAGAAGTATCATAGGTTGTTTAAAATAATACAGCAGGGCGCCTGGGTGGCTCAGTGGGTTAAAGCCTCTGCTTTCGGCTCAGGTCATGATCTCAGGGTCCTGGGATCGAGGCCCGCATCGGGCTCCCTGCTTGGCGGGGAGCCTGCTTCCCCCTCTCTCTCTCTGCCTGCTCTCTCTGCCTCCTTGTGATCTCTCTCCCTCTGTGAAATAAAAAAAATAAAAATAAAATAAAATAAAATAATACAGCAGTTATAAAAATTTGTTTTTCTTTTTTTGGCTAAGGGTTATACCAACAAGTTAAAGAAAAATAAATGGATATGTTTTAGTGTAGAGAATCTTAAATATCAGGGGTATAGTTAAGATTATGAGGTAAAGATTACTCAGAATAGGGGCACCTGGGTGGCTCAGTTGGTTTAAGCATCTGCCTTTAGCTCAGTCATGATCCCAGGGTCCTGGGATTGAGTCCTGCATTGGACTCCCTGCTCAGTGGAAGGCCTGTTTCTCCCTCTCCCTCTGTCTGCCACTCCCCCTGCTTGTGTGAACTCTCTCTCTCTCTCTCAGTCAAATAAATGNGTTTTGGCTGGAAAGCTGAAGCAGATTCTAAAGGCTCTAACAACTAATTACCATCTCTGCAGCATAATCCTAAATTCTTTCTTAAAAGGAGACCTGGTTCATCTCCTTGGCTGCAATACTGATCTATCTATCTATCTATCACGCTGTACCACAGAGATACTGTACCACTTGCTATCGCCCAATGAGATTTTTTTTTTTAAGTTTACTCAGAATAAGAACATCTGAACAATGATCTGCCAGTAGGAAGAGTTTTTCTTTGAGGGGAACTTGGCTTTATAGTTCTTATGCTTTAATATAAAGGTAAAATAGCTCTTTTTGTACAGTTGTAATAAAGATTAGAACATATTGCTTATCACATATGTGAAGTCCTGTCAAAATATGTTAAAAATGGAGAGAATGACAAGGTACTTACTCTAAAAGGGCTAAGGGGCTCAATGTGCATTAAGATGAAGCTTTTAAAGAGAAGACACAGTAAACAGATAGGAAAATCAGTATTAGAGTGCCTGGGTGGCTCAGTCAGTTAAGCGGCTGCCTTCGGCTCAGGTCATGATCCCAGGGTCCTGGGATCAAGTCCCACATTAGGCTCCCTGCTCGGTGGAGAGCCTGCTTCCTCCTCTCCCTCTGCCTGCTGCTCTGTCTACTTGTTCTCTCTATCTCTCTGTCAAATAAATAAAATCTTAAAAAAAAAAATCAGTATTAAAAATAAGTCTTATATACCCCTTTATCTCCTTTGGTTGAAAATATTGACTTAAAAATATTGTCTTAGATTCAATATATGCAAATCAATAAATGTGATGCATCACATTAATGAAATGAAAGGTAAAAATTCCGTGATCCTCTCAATAGATGCAGAAAAGGTATTTGACAATATATAACATGCTTTCATGATCAAAAAGCCTTAACAGGGCTTCTGGCTGGCTCAGTAGAACATGCAACTCTTTTTTTTTTTTTAAGATTTTATTTTATTTATTTCACAGAGGGAGAGAGATCACAAGGAGGCAGAGAAGCAGGCAGAGAGAGGGGGAAGCAGGCTCCCCGCTGAGCAGGGAGCCCGATGCGGGCCTCGATCCCAGGACCCCGAGATCATGACCTGAGCCGAAAGCAGAGGCTTTAACCCACTGAGCCACCCAGGCGCCCGAACATGCAACTCTTGATCTCAGGGTTGTGTCTTAAAGCCACACATTGGGCATAGAGCTTACTTAAAAAAACAAAACATAAACCAAACAAAAATCCCCACCTCTGGACAGGTTGGATATAGAAGGAGCATACCTTGACATAATAAAGGCCATTTATTACAAACCTGTAGCTGACATTATATTCAATGGAAAAAAATTAATAGTGCTTCCTCTGAGATCAGGAGCAAGACAAGGGTGCCCTCTTTTAACCACTGGCATTCAACATAATACTGGAAGTCCTAGCTAGAGTAGTCAGCCAAGGTGAAGAAATGAAAGGCATCCAAATTGGGAAGGAAGATGTAAAATACTATTGTTTGCAGATGATATGATCCTGTACATTGAAAATGCCAAAGAGTCAACTAAAAAACTGTTAGATGTAATCAACGAGTTCAGTAAATTGTAGGATACAAAAACAGAAATCTGTTGCATTTGTATACAGTAACAACAAAACATCTGAAAAATAAGCTATTTCATTCACAACATCATAAAAAATAACGAAATACCTAGGAATAAATTTATCCAAGGAATTGAAAGATCTATACAATGAAAAACTACAAGACTTTGTTGGAAGAAATCAAAGAAGACATAAACAAATTGAAGAATGTCTTGTGTTCATGGATTGGAAGAATTAATATTGTTAAAATATTAATGCTACTCAAAGCTATCTATAGATTTAACACAATTCCTATCAAAATTACGATGACATTTTTCAAAGAAATAGAAAAAACAAAAAACAATCCTGAAAATTATATGGACCACAAAGACCCACATAGTCAAATAATCATGAGACAGAAAAACAAAAGTGGAGGTATCACACTTCCTTACTTCAAACTACACTATGAAGCTATTGTAATGAAACATTATGGCACTGACATAAAAATAGACACATAGATTAATGGAACAGAATAGAGAGCCTGGAATTAAACGTCTGCAAATACAGTGAACTAATATTTGATAAGGGAGCCAAGAACATTCACTTGCAAAAGGATCGTCTCTTCAACAAATGGTGCTGGGAAAACTGGATAACCACATGCAAAAAAAAAAAAAAAAAAGGACCTCTATCTTACACCACTTATAAGAGTTGACTCAGAATGGATAAAGACTTAAATGTAAGACCTGATACCATAAAACTCATAGAAGGGAAACCTAGAGAAGAAGCTCCTCAACATTTGTATTGACAATGATTTTTTTTGGATATGATACCAAAAGCACAAACAACAAAAGCAAACCAACAATTGGGACTATATCCAACTTGAAAGCTTCTGCACATCAAAAGAAACAATAAAATGAAAAGGCAGCCTATGAAGTGGGAGAAAACATTTGCAAACCATGTATTGGGTAAGTGGTTAATATCCAGAATTTATAAAGTACTCATGCAACTCAGTAACAAAAAAACAAACAGTCCAGTTAAAAAATGGGCATAGGAGCCAATGCACCCTCCTTGGCAGGCATCCCTCCAGAGTGACTCCTGCCCTGCCACACCTAGCAGGCAGCCGTGGCTGGGACTATAGCTGACCCAAACTGATTCCTGGGGAGGGTGGGTTGGAAATCCCATGCAGCAGCATGTCTGTAGTTCCTGCAGCTAGGCTTAGCTGGCTGGACACAAAGTAAGCCCTTTCCTTCAGTGTACCGGCAGCTGTGGCATAGAGGCTAATTGCTGACAGCTAGGCTGAGTACTAACTCTGTCCACCTGTGAGCCCATGGTGGCCACACACATGCCTCTTAACAGTGCAGGGAGCAAGCCCTGCCCAGTGGATCCACAGCACGCAAAGAGCATCACTGCAGCCAGGCTGAAGGTAATTGTGGTTCAGCCATAATAAGAAGGTGCATGCAGCCCACAGAGGGGAGTCTTCTACAGTGCCTGGTTCTGGTTCAGGTGCTACAGGGCACCACAGGTTCTCTTCTACACAAGGCCGCTACTTTCAAGATAAGGAGAGGTAGCTGGTCTACTAATATGTAGAAACAAACAGAGTTAGACAAAATGAGGAGACAGAGGAGTATGTATCAAATGAAAAAAAACAAGATGAAATCACAGTAAAAGCTGAATGATGTGGAGATAAGCAATATGCATGGTAAAGAATTTAAAGTAATAATTATAAAGATACTGGGCTTGACAAAGTGGATGAACTCAGAGCTTCAATAAAAAGAGAAAACCTGTTAGAGCTGAAAAATTCATTAACTGAAATAAAAAATACACTGGAGGGAATCAGTAGCAAAGAGAAGATGAAGAAAAATGGACCAGAAATCTGGAAGAGTGTAATGGAATGCAATCAAGGTGAACAACAAAAGGAAAAAAAAATTAAAAATGAGAATAGGTTAAGAGAACTCTGTGACATCATAAAGTATAACAACATTCAAATTATAGGGATCCCAGAAGGAAGGAGAGAAAGGAAAGAGGGCCAAAAACTTATTTGAAGAAATACTAGCTGAAACCTCTACTCTGGGGCTGGAAACAGTCAGGTCTAGGAAGCAGAGAGAGCCCCTATCAGGATGAACTCAAGGAGACCCACACCAAGACACATAATAATTAAAATGTGAAAAAGAAATGATAAAGAATTAAAAAAAAAAAACAATTTTAAAAGCAGCAAGAGAAAACAGTTACATATAGGGGAAACACCACAAGTCTATCAGTTGATTTTTCAGCAGAAACTTTTTAGTAGAGAAGGGAGTGGTATGATAGCGTCAACGTGCTGAAAGGAGAAAACCTACAATTAAGAATACTCTGCCCAGCAAGGTTATCATTCAGAATAGAAAGAGAGATAATGAGTTTCCCAAGCGAACAGAAGTTAAGTTTATCACCACCAAACCGGCCTTATGTGAAATGTTAAAGGGAATTCTGTAAGTGAAAAGAAAGGGCCATAACTAGAAGTCATGAAATAATGAAAGGAAAAAATTTTACAGGTCAAAGCAAACATATATTAAAGGTAGCAGATTAATCACTTATAAACCCAGTATGGTGGTTAAAACACAAAATAAGTAAAATAAGTATGTCTACAAAAATTAGCCAAGGGATACACAAAATAAAAAGGTGTAAAATATGACATCATCTACATAAAACATGGAGGAGAGAGTAATCATTTAATGCTTTAAGTGTGTTCAAATGTAAGTGACCATCAACTTGATATAGAGTGCTATGCACAAAAGGTGTTATATGTATATGATACTATAATGACATATATGTTTTATATATATATGAACAAAAATAACCACAAATCAAAAACGTGTAATAGATACACACACACACACACACACACACACACACACACACACAAAGAGAATGGAGGGATGCTTGGCTGGTTTAGTTGGTAGAGCATGTGACTCTTGATCTTAGGGTCATGAATTTGAGCCCCATGTTGGAGGTAGAGTTTACTTAAATAAAGAGAATGGAATCCAAGCATAACACTTTTAAAAGCCATCAAACCACAAGGTGAGAGAACAAGAGAAGAAGGAATAGAGAAGAACTACAAAAACATTCAGGGAATAATTAGCAAAATGTCAGTAAGTTTATGTCTATAAATGATTACTTTAAATGTAGTTGGATTCATGCTATAGTCAAAAGACAAAGGGTGACTAAGTGGATAAAAAAAACAAAAATCCATCTATATGCTGCCTACAAGAGACTAATTTCAGAGTGGAAGACAAATACAGACAGAAAGTAAAGGGATGGAGAAACCTATATCATGCAAATGGAAGTGAAAAAAAGCTGGGGAAGCAATGCTTATATCAGACAAAATAGACTTTAAAACAAATACTTTTGGCAAAAGACAAAGATAGTGATAAAGGGATCAGTTGAACAAGAGGATTTAGCACTTGTAAATATCTATGCACCCAATAAAGGAGCATCTAAATTCATAAAGCAGTGTTAACAGACATAAAAGAAGAAATTGACAATAATGCAGTGATATGAGAAGACTTTAACCCCCCACTTACATCAATAGATAGATCATCCAGACAGAAAATTAAGGAAAAAAGTGCCTTTGAATGACACATTAGACATGAGGGACCTAACAGATATATAGAACATTCTATTCCAAAAGAATAGAATACACGTTCTTTTCAAATGTACATGTAGCATTCTCCAGGATAGACCACATATTAGGCTATAAAACAAGTCTCAAAAAATTTAGGAAGATCAAAATCTTGTCAAGCATCTTTTTGACCACAGTAGTATGAAACTAGAAATCAATTATAGAAAAAGAAACTATAAACACACAAACACATGGAGGCCAAATGATATACTTCTAAACAGTGACTGGGTCAACAAAGAAGTCGAAGAGGAGTGGCAACCTGGGTGGCTTAGTTAAGTATCCAACTCTGGGTTTCCACTCAGGTCATGATCTCAGGGTCCTTGGTTTGAGCCACACAGGAAGCTCTGCACTCAGAATACTCAGATTCTCTCCTTTTGCTCCCCCCACCCCCCAAATAAATAAATAAATCTTAAAAAAAAGTCAAAGTGGAAATTAAATACATGAAGACAAATGAAAATGTAAACAAATGGTCCAAAATCTTTGGGTTGCAGCAAAAGAATTTCTAAAAGGAAAGTTTATAGTTATACAGGCCTATCAAGAAATGAGAAAAAATCTGAAACAACTTAACCGTCTACCTAAAGGAACCAGAAAAAAGAACAAAAGAAGGTCAAAACTAGTAGAGGGAAATGGAAATAAATGAAATAGAGACTAAAAAACATTAGAAAAGATCAATGAAACCAGTCTTTTCTTGGAGAGGATAAAGTTGATTTAGATTCATGAAGAAAAAAGATCAATAAAATTAGAAATGAAAGAGGAGAAATAACTGACACCACAGAAATACGTAGAATTATAAGAGAATATCATGAAAAACTATGTGCCCAACAAATTGGTAACTTAGAAGAAATGGATACATTTCTACCATACAATCTTCCAAAACTGAATCAGGAAGAAATAGCAAATCTGAACAGATTCATTACTAGTAATGAAATTGAATCAGTAATAAAAGAACTTCAAATAAAGGAAAGTCTAGGATCAGATGGTTTTACAGGTGAACTCTACCAACCATTTAAATACTTTTTAAAAAAAGATTTTAGTGTTTTAAAGAAATCTCTATAGCCAGTGTGGGGATCAAACCCACAACTCTGAGATTGAGAGTTGCATGCTCCACCAACTGAGCCAGCAGGTGTCCCTACAGAAGACTTAATACCTATTCTCTTCAAACTGGTCCAAAAAATAGAAAACAGAAGAGGAAGGAAAACTTCCAAATTCATTCTAGGAGGCCAACATTACCCTGATTTCAAAACCAGGTAAAGATACTACCAAAAATAAAAAAATAAAAAAAAAAGAAAGAAAAAGAAAAAAGAACTACAAGCCAATATTTCTGATGAACATAGATGCAAAAGTCCTTAAAAAAAATTACTGGAAACCAAATTCACAGGTACATTAAAAAAGTCATTCACCAGGATGAAGTGGGATTTCTTCCAGAAGTGCAAATATTCACAAATCAATCAATTTGATACATCATATTGACAAGAGGAAGGATAAAAGCCATATGGGGCTGCTTCCATGGCTCAATCTGTTGAGTATCTTACTCTTTGTTTTGGCTCAGGTCATGAATTTGAGCTCTGTGATGGGCTCCGTGCTTGGCAAGTGTTTGCCTGAGATTGTCTCTCTCCCTCTCTCTGCCCTTCCCCTTGCCTTCTTGTTAGCTCTCTCTTTCTTTTTAAAATAAATAAATCTTAAAAAAAAAACCCCAAACCTTTATGATTATATCAATAGATGCAGAAAATGCATTTGACAAAATACAACATTTTTTCATGATAAAAACTCACAACAAAGTGGGTTTTAGAGGGAACATATATCAGGGGTAAAAAACTGAAAGCTTCTATTCTAAGATCAGGAACAAGACACAGTGTCTTTTCTCACCACATTTATTCAACCTAATATTGGAACTCCTTCTTCCTGCAGCAATTAGATACTAAAAAGTGAGAAAAGGCATCCAGATTGATAAGAAGTAAAACTGCCACTATTTGCAGATGACATGATAACTCTATGTAGAAAATCCTAAAGACTTCATGAAAATTATTAGAAATGATAAATGAATTCAGTAAGGTTGGGGATACAAAAATAATAAAAGAAATTTCTTGCATTTCTATACATTAATAATGAGATAATAAAAAAGACATTTAGAAAACAGCCCCATTTACAGTTTCACCAAAAATAGTAAAAACATAGGAATAAATTTAATTAAAGAGGTGAAAGACATATATTCTGAAAACTGAGACACTGATAAACTGAAGATAACACAAACTAATGGAAAGATACAGCATTCTTATAGATTGGGAGAATTAATATCCTTAAAATGTTTATACTACCCAAAACAATCTATAGATTCAGTGCAATTTCTGTCAAAATACCAACACTATTTTTCACAGAATGAGAACAAATAATACTAAAATTTGCATTGGAACCACCAAAGATATCAGATAGCCAAAGCAATCTTGAGAAAGAATATCAAAGCTACAGGTATCATCCCAGGTTTCAAGTTATACTACAAAACTGTAGTAATCAAAACAGTATGGTACTGGCACAAAAATAGACCTCTGGATCATTGGAACAGGATAGAGAGCTCAGAACTAAACCCGTATCTATTCGGTCAATTAATTTATAACAAATGAAACAAGAATATACAGTGGGGAAAAGACAGTCTCTTCAGTGAATGGCATTAGGAAAACTTGACAGCTCCATCCAAAGTGTGAAACTGGACCACTTTCTTAGACCTTATATAAAAATAGGGGCACCTGGGTGGCTCGGTTGGTTAAGGATCTGCCTTCAGCTCAGGTCATGATCCCAGGGTCCTGGGATCGAGCCCCACATTGCGCTCCCTGCTCTGAGGGAAAGCCTGTTTCTCCCTCTCCCACTCCCCCTACTGGTGTTCTCTCTCTCTCTCTCTCTCTCTCTCTCTGTGTCAAATAAATAAATAAAATCTTTTTTTTTTTTTAAGATTTTATTTATTTATTTGACACAGAGAGAGAGATTACAAGTAGGCAGAGAGGCAGGCAGAGAGACAGGGAGAGGAGGAAGCAGGCTCCCTGCTGAGCAGAGAGCCCGATGCGGGCCTCGATCCCAGGACGCTGAGATCATGACCTGAGCCGAAGGCAGAGGCTTTAACCCACTGAGCCACCCAGGCGCCCTAAATAAATAAAATCTTAAAAAAAAAAAAGGAGTTATTGCAGTAGTCTTTGTGAGAAATGAGGAGGACACAAAATAAAAACCATTGTAGTAAGTATGGGAGGATATTGAATTTCAAAATCATAAGAGGTACATGCTTGTTATTGATGCAGGGGATTCTTTTTTAGGGAAGGCCAGATGATCACACAAAGAGGTTCCAATAAGATGTTGTTTACCTTACTTTGAAATTTCATTTTCAGTAATGCAGGCTAAGGAAATTGCATTATTTATAGGTCAAAACTCAATATATCTCTTGGAAAATACATTTTTTTAAAGACTTTATTTATTTATTTGACACAGAGAGGGAGAGACATCACAAGTAAGTAGGCAGAGAGGCAGGCAGAGAGAGAGGAGGAAGTAGGCTCCCTGCTGAGCAGAGTGCCTGATGCAGGGCTCCATCCCAGGACCCTGAGATGACTGGAGCCAAAGGCAGAGGCTTTTTAACCCACTGAGCCACCCAGGTGCCCTGGAAAATATATTTGTAAAATGACAGCAAGAAATGTAACTTTTAGAGTTCGAGTAATTAATAGTGTTCCTGACCAGTACATTCTTTCCTACCAGCTACTTTGTTTCTGGACCTGATTTAGGTTCCACCCTTCAGATATACATTGATTTGGAACTGAATCACGTGGAGATAGAGGTGGGGGTGGATTTGAATTTTGTTAGTATGGACTGTGAGAGAAAGAGAATGGTTCTGAGGTAACAGTTTGTGCACTGGCTTCCTAATTAAGTGGTTGGCTTTCTATTTCTTAAGCAACTTCCTTATTTGCCAGCACCCTGCAGTGATGGTGACAGCTTTCCTGATTGTGGCTGAGGTGGGATGGTTCTATGGGCTAGGAGTTGATTCTGGGAGCTCATTCACTCTATATATAGAGCCTGCCTCTCCATTTTACAAGAGCATCTGACTCTTGTATTAAATCCCTTTTTTGCTTAAACTACCTAGAATGGATTCTGATCCTGGACTGATACAGTAATTGGTACCAAAAGTGTTATAGGCAACAGATCCTCAAGAAATATGGAAGGATCATTTGTAATAAATCCAAGGTGCCTCATGATAAAAGTTACTTGTTTTCAAAGCAGTCATCTGGAATGGAGTACCTATTGAAGGCAATGCTTAGGTGGACCGAGTGGCGATATATTTTAGGAGACAAAGTAATATAAAGGTTATGGGAGGATTAGCTATTTTTAACTCCAGTACAGAGTTTAAAGCAGTGGTTCTCAACCTGGGGTGATTTTGCCCTCTAGGGGCTATTTGACAATGTGTGGAGATATTTTTGGTTGTCATAACTTGGGGAGGAGGGTGCTACTGGCATTTAGTGGGTGGAGAACAGGGATGCTGCTGTACGGACTGCCTTCTCTCCACCATACAACAGAGAGTTATCTGGCCCACAATGTCAGTACCACTGAGCTTGAGAAACTCTGATTTAAAGCTAATGGCAGGGGCATCAGAGTTCTAAAATCTTGGCTGAAAAAATGGTTAGAGAACTAAAGAATTTTGCAATTGACTTAAAAGAATCTTTTACATCTTATGACTTCCAGGGCTGTCAGAACCAAAATCAGGCACAGAGTCTGATCCAAGAAGTTGTTGAACCTACCATGTAGGTTGAGTTCAACAGCTTAATCTGGTTTCTTAGGTGCATGTTGGGGCATTGATTGGAAAAGAGTGAGATTCTAAGAATTGGAATGGTGACACTTGGAGTATTTGCACTGACTCCAGGTATTCTCCGCCCCACCCCCACCCCCCTTCAGGTATTCTTACTCTGTAATTTTTAATGAGCCTCCCCTGTCAGCAGAAGCAGCCTTGACAAGTATTGGTTTAAGATAAATTTAACCAGTGCAGAAAGAGGTCTTTTATTCTACATCATACAAAATAACAGTGTTTAGGTAGTAGCCTGGAGTTCTTTGCCAGCATTCAAATTATTGAGGCTTAGTTTAAATTCATATAGTTTAAATAGTAGTTTTCCTAGGAAGGTAATCTATCTGGAAGAGGTTTTTGTCAACAATCATAGTTTTATGCCCTCTAGTGGTAAAATGTATATATATTTACATATTTTTGGCATTTGTTGTCATGTGAGTTTTAGAGCCAGAGGGACCTAAGATCATTTTTCTGTGAGAGACTGAGGTTCAGAGAATTTAGAGAATTTGCTTAAGGTTACTAGTTAGAAAGAAAGCTAAGACAGGCCTGAGAGCTCTTGATGTAGTGTTTTTTGTTTTTTGTTTTTTGTTTTTGTTTTTTTAACAAGACTTGATGGTGTATGTGTGTATTTGTGAGGACTTTCATAAATTAGTTTGAAGGTATTTACTGTGGGAATATATATTTTGGTTTTTTTCTAGTCATAATTACTGTTGATGTCTTTAAGATAGTAGGGTTTTGAGAAAAGAAAGTGTTTGAACTTAGAAGAGTGAATGACATGAGAAGGGTAATGGAAAGCAAATTGAGAAGACACAGTGTTGTCTTTAAGTAGTTGATTACTTGTGGGTGATGGTTGAGCTTATTTTTAGCTTGTTTACATTGAGTACAAAGAATGTTAATTATCATATCTCCAGGCTTGCCCTGGGACTGTCTAATTTCTTTCAGTAGAATAGAAAGAATAGGAAAGAGCCAGGCTAGATATATTTACTAGGGTCATGTACAGATTAAGTTCTATGTTGAAAGAAGAGTTGATTCTGCCAGTCCCCATTCATCCGCCCTGTCAGTATAGCAACTAAAAGTTGCAAGTCAGGCAAGCAATAAGCTTCAAGGGTGGAGAAATTGTAAGTGATCCTGAAGCCTGTTGGAATAAGGATAGAGAGTGGATGATACTGCACTGGGGAGAGGTTTGGATTCAGTTGACATCAGGGCACTAGCCATTGGTTGAGAAGCATTTGAGTAGTAGATTTAGGATGACTTGGATTTACATTTGTGGTCTGCCACTTATTTATACAGTATGACTTTGGGAACATCTGATATTTATTTCTTTATGGGTAAAATGGAGATTAATATTTTTATTTCATAGGTTGTTATGATTATTTGCTTCATGTATAGTAACTGGAGTTATAAATGTTGGTTGGATCTGGATCTGAGGGTGACTTACCTGAGCAAAAATAAAACTCTAGTCCTAGGGAGACTTGGATTCTGAACAGCTATTTCAACATAAGAAAGAACTTCTAATGATTTGGAAGGTAGTGATTTCATTTTCACTTCAGATGTTAAGGCAGAGGATGAACAAGTATTTGGGAATGTTTTAGAAGGTGTTCAGACATTGAATTAAATTGTTATAATTTTTATTTTAATCATCAAATATGAGTTATGAAATTTATAAGGAGGATGACAGTTTATATACTTAATAATTTTACTTTTTCCATTGTTCTTTCAGCTTAATGCTTCAGTATTGCTTCTGTAGCATTTCCTTTCTGTTTGAACAATTTCCTTTAGCTGGTCTTTAAGGGTAGGTTTGCTAGTGACGAATTCTTTTAGTTTTTTTCATCTGAAAACATTGATTTTTCCCTTCATTCCTGAAGAATAGTTTTGCTGGAAATAGAATTCATAGTTGACCATTTTTTTCTTTTAAGACTTGAAAAGTGTTGTGCCAGTTTCTTCTGACCTCTTTGATTTCTGATGAGAAGTTTGCTGTCATTTGAGTTGGTGTTATTCTTTTGTCAATGTGTTCTTTCTCTCTGGCTTCTTTCAAGATCTTTTCTTTTTAGTTTCCAGAAGTTTAATAATTAGGTGTCTTGGTGTAAATTGCTTTTGAGTTTATTCTGTTTGAGGTTTACTCAACTTCTTGAATTTTTTTGTTGCTTTGCCAAATTTGGTAGTATTTCAGCCATTATTATCTCTGAATATTCTTTCAATGCTGCCTCTCTTCTAATACTCCAGTGTTATGGTTACTAGATATTTTGTTATGGTCCCGTGAATTCCCCAAGGCTCTGTTCTTCATATTTCTCTTAATTCCTTATTTTCTCTTCATTATTTTCTCTTAGTTCAGATTGGGTAAATTCTACGGATTCTTCAAGTTCACTAATTCTGACCTATACCATAACTAGTCTACTGTTGAACCTATCCATTGAGATTTTTATTTTTCTTATTTAATTCTTAAAAATACATTTAATTTTAGGGGTACCTGGGTGGCTCAGTGGGTTAAGACCTGCCTTTGGCTCAGGTCATGATCTCAGGGTCCTGGGATCGAGTCCTGCATCGGGCTCTCTGCTCGGCAGGGAGCCTGCTTCCCCCTTTCTCTCTGCCTGCCTCTCTGCCTACTTGTGATCTCTCTCTTTCTCTGTCAAATAAAGATAAATAAAAATCTTAAAAAAAATAAAAAATTAATCAACTTATTTAATTTTAAATAAATAAACAAAATAAATTTTATTTATGTAGGGGGTTATTTTATATTTTTTGGTTTTGGAATTTCCTTTTGATTTACAACTTCTATTTCCTGATATTTTCTGTTTTTTTTTCTATTTTTTTCCTGTTTCAAGAGAATTTGTGATTTTTCTATTTTTTTCATGTTCAAGAGAATTTGTGATTGATTATTGATGAATTTGTATGACGGCTGCTTTGGTTTTTTTTTTTTTTTAAGATTTTGTTGTTTACTTATTTTAGAGATAGAGAGTGTGAGCACATGAGTGGGGGGAGGAGCAGGGAGAGAGGGACAAGCGGACTCCACACTGAGTGCAGAGCCTGTCATGGGGCTAGCTCCCACCACTCTGAGATCATGACCTAAGCTGAAATCAAGAGTCAGGCACCTTATCAGATATTCCAATATCTGATTCATGTTTGTGTTGACATTAGTTGACTGTCTTTTCTCATTCAGGTTTGGTTCCTGGTATGATGATGGGTGATTTTTTATTGTAACCTGGACATTTTGGCCATTAAATTAGTCATTCTGTTTAGATTTAGCACATGGAACGTGGTCTAATTTTGTGAGTTGTTGCTCTAGTGGCAGTTTGATTTTCAGAGCTTTTGCAGTGTTATTTTGGTCTTTTTGGTTTATGTAGTTCTGCTGGTTCATGCTGGTGCTGCCTGATGTGACAGAAGTGTTTCCCAGGCTAGGATGTCTGATGTTTCTTGGCTTGGGAGATTAATATCGGGCCATAGGTCCCAAAATGTTGAGTTGATTTTTTTTTTCTTTTCAGTATTTTAAAGATCTGATTTTACTGATTTTACTTGTGTTGTTTGTGAGAAGTCTGCTGTCATTCTTATTTTTGTTACTCTATATAGAATGTGTCTTTTTTCCTATAGTTTTTAACATTTTTGCTTTATATCTTTTTAAAGTAATACTATGATATGCCTTGATGCAGTTTTCTTTATTATTATTATTGTATTTGGAATTCGTTACACTGCTTTAATCATGCATATTAGGCCATTGGAAGTTATTCCACAGGTCATTGCTGCTTCTGTATTTTTTTCAGTCTGTTTCTGTGTTTCTTTTTGTAGAGTTTCTATTGCTGTAACTTAAAGTTCATGCATCGTTTTCCCTATAGTGTCTTAATTTGTTAATTCTATCTGGTATGTTTTTCTTGTCACTATCCTTTTTTTTTTTCTCAAAGATTTTATTTATTTATTTGATAGAGCACGTGCATGCACACAAGCAGGGGGAGTGGCAGAGGGAGAGGGAGAAGCAGACTCCCTGCTGAGCAGAGAGCCCGACGTAGTGCTCGATCCCAGGGTCCTGGGATTGTGACCTGTGCCAAAGGCAGATGCTTAACTGACTGAGCCACTCAGGCGCCCTCATGTCACTGTTCCTGAATATATGCATCATACTCATAATAATTTTGAATGTCCTTATCTACTAATTTCATCATTTGTGTTGATTTGAAGTTTGTTTCAGTTGGTTGGTTTCTCTTTACATTATGGCTCATATTTTCGGCTTCTTTTCATGCCTGGCAATCTTTGACTAGGTATTAGACATTGTGTATTTTTTCTCTGTTGAGTGCTGAATATTTTTATGTTCTTGTGTTTATTCTTGAACTTTGTCCTCAAATGTAATTAAATCACTTGGAAATGGCTTGATATTTTTGGTGTTTTGTTTTTCATTTTTGTTAGGTGGGCCCATGGCAGCATTTAGTCTAGGGCTTTTTCCACACTACTGAGGCAATACCCTTCTGAAATTTCTTCCTGAAGCCTAAGGAATTAAAACAGTTTTTCCCCCTCCCTCCCTTTTTGGCTGTTGGGAATACAAACTATTCCTGCCTTTTGTGAGCTCTGGAGAGTCATTTTCTCTATTCCTTTCATGTGGTTTATTCCCTGGCCTCTCAGGTGGTTTTTTTCATACTCAAGTACTAGTCAGTGTTTAGTTGAAGACTCAGGAGACCATCCATGGATCTTTGGCCTTCTCTCTTCCTATGACTCTCTCTTCTCTTTGGTATTCTACTGTGTGAACTCCAGCCTTCTTGGCTTTTCTGGACTCCCAACTCTATTGCTTCAGAGACACTGCTGGACTCTGCTTGGACTTCCCTTTCCCCCTTCCTGCAGTCTGGAAATGCTCACCAGGGAGTAAGCTGGGGCAATTGTAAGGGCCCATTTATTCTTTTACTTTCTCTCAGGGTTCACTGTCCTCTATTGCCTGATGTCAATGTCTGAAAACCATTATTTCACACATTTTTTTCCTCCTGGCTTTTAGTTGTTATAGGTTGGAGGGTAAATTCAGTCCTTGTTATTTCTATCTTGGATGATGTAGAAGTTCCTAAAGTAATGACTTTAGACAATTTTATTATGTAGCCACTGGGAGAATCATTTAAGTATTTTGATCAAGAAAGTTAGCATGATGAACTTTGACTTTGCAGAGCTTATTTCCATTCTGCCAGATGCTTGAGCATGTTGGCGTGAAGAAAAGCAGGAATCAGAGGAGTGAGGTGGTGAGGCTGCTGCTGTCATCCAGGTGAAAGATGATGAGAGTGAACTCCTGGGGTGATTGTCAGTGGTGCTCAGGGTGAGGGCACATTTGTAGGTGTTTGGAGATACGGACTTGAGAAGGCTTTCTTTTTAAAAATATTGATATGCAACTGTACAGTTTTTTTTTTTTTTTTTTTTTTTTTTT
>LNAC01000157.1:1848402-1918415 GCA_002007465.1 Ailurus styani | reverse complement strand
AGGAAGCAGGCTCCCTGCTGAGCAGAGAGCCCGATGTGGGCCTCGATCCCAGGACCCTGGAATCATGACCTGAGCCGAAGGCAGCGGCTTTAACCCACTGAGCCACCCAGGCGCCCAACTGTACAGTTTTTATAGCATTTCAGACTGCCTATAGTTCTTTCTTTACTGCTATTAAAGAAGACATTTCATTAAGTAAGAAGATGCAGTCTAAAGAGCTTCACAAAATGCAAAATTATGCATTTAGTTTTAATTGCAGTTTGTTCTCTTTTCTGTTTTTCCTTCTTCTTCTTTTTTAATTTATTTGACAGAAAGAGATACAATGAGAGAGGGAACACAAGCAGGGGGAGTGGGAGAGGGAGGAGCAGACTTCCTGCTGAGCAAGGAGCCCCATGTGGGACTCAATCCCAGGACTCTGGGATCATGACCTGAGCTGAAGGCAGACACTTAACGACTGAGCCACCCAGGTGCCCCTCTTTTCTGTTTTTCTTAATCCTGACATTTATTCTCTAAATCATTGAATTTATGTACTATCAATGAATTTTGAGTTTATAGAGACAAAAGTTGTATGGCTGTTGTTGATTTATTATTTTTAATGATATACTTCGTTCTCTATTCTGTTCAATTTTAAATGCATTCTTTTTCACTTCTGTAAAAGCCCATGGGCTCTTTGCTAAGTTTAATTCCGGAAAAAAATAGTTTGTGTGTTCTAAATAAACCTATTGAATAATAGGAGATTATACTGGAAAATCAGAAAATCATATTACATTCCTACCTAAATTTTTGAATAGCCACAAAAGACTTGTTTCAGTTGAAATAAACAGACTTCTTTGATTAAATACTAAATGGATCAAATATGAAAGCCTTTTGTGGAATAATTTCCTGCATGCTTTCATTTCAGTGAATGAACAGTTTTTATTTTCCTTATTCTTTGAAAATTAGTCTGCACTGGCATGATCAGATCTACTTATTTTGATGAGCTTGTATTTTTTACTTGATTATTTTGATATTATAACATACGTCTTCTGGTGAACAAGTAAACAACATTTAAACAATTATCTTTTGCTAAAAAGCAGATTATACAAATTGAGGATGGGAAGCTTGAGACCTGCAAGTTGAATATGATCCTCATCTTAATTTTACCTGTGAACATGTAAATTAAGTTTCCATTGGTCAGCATCCTATTAAGATGAGTAAGTCAATTGTATGTACCTGAAATGTCAGAATTTCTGATTTCTAGCCTTGCGCTTTTGCTTTAATCATTTCCCCTGAGATGACATTCTCAATGAAGTAGAGAATAGGTGCTGGGCACATTGCTGAAGTTCCAAGCAGATTGTTTTGATCTAGAATGCAGTAGGATTGGTACCAGTATCAGTAATGTGTTTATTGCATGTTTTTACGAAGACTTTTTCTAAGTAGTAATTTTGACTCTATGACTCTAGTTGGTAAATTAAAAATATAATCAGGCCTATGCCAATACTAATGAAGTTGTTTTGGAAAATACTCTCTGGAGGAACTTTTTGAGCAGTTTTTTTTTCCCCTAAGATTTTATTTATTTATTCGACAGAGAGAGAGAGAGAGAGAGAGAGAGAGAGAGAGAGAGGGAACACAAGCAGGGTGAGTGGGAGAGGGAGAAGCAGGTTTCCCCTGTGGAGCAGGGAGCCCAATGTGGGGCTTGATCCCAGGACTCTGGGATCATGACCTGAGCTGAAGGCAGACGCTTAATGATTGAGCCACCCAGGTACCCCTTGAGCAGTTATTTAGTATAACACAAATCATTTCCATTTTTCAATTTTTGTTTTTTTCGCTGAAATTGTTTTTATTGAGAGTTTGTCAATACCCATCAAACTATTGACTTAAAGTGGTCACATTTTGTGATATGTGTGTCCTAACTAAAAACCAAAACCAATGAACAAAGAAAAAACTCAGAGTGATATAAATATGGTAGGTAACAGACATAGGATGTAAAAAGTGAGTGTTGGGCTGACTAAAGAAATTTCACAGAGCTATAATTTGAGTCTGAAACACCTTTGTATAGATACATGATAGATAAAATCATGATGTTTTGTTTTAAAAACAAAATATGTTTTCAAAAAAAGATTTACATATTTTATTCAGAAGTAAATTCAATAAATCAAGAGTCCTGTGATCACCAAAAGACCTAATACAACACCAAGCTTCACTGTTAGTGGTCCAATTATTGAGAGCAGCAGTTCTCTACATTGTATCGGTTAGATCAGCTCAGTAATCTCGGTATTATATTCAGCTCTGAGTACTACTTAGACAAACTGACACATACTCATTTTGTTATAATCATCATGGATGTCAAATTGTTATCATCAATAACATTTATATAGTGTTTACCATATGCCAAAGACTTGTTGAAACATTTTGCATGTATGTTAACTTACATTTTTTCATAAGAACTCTAAGAGGCAGGTAATAGTATCCCCTTTTAGTGCTGTGAAATAATGAGGCACAGAGAGGTAATGTAATTTTCCCAGGGTCATATAGCAAATAGATATGGAACTGGGTTAGGATACAGGTAGTGTAGGTCCTGAATCTATGCTCTTGACCGTGTAAAAAAAGTATATATTGGGATCCATAGGACAGATTGAAAATATTTAGAGAAGATTGGGCCAGTGGGGAGAGTGACAGGGGACAAGATTTTTGTTAGCTGTATTCAAATATTTGAAGGACTGTCAAGTAGAAGTGGGACTAAATTTATCCTGTATCCCAAGAAGACAGACTGTAACCAACAGGTAGATATTATAGCAAAACAGATTTTTTAAAGAAGATTTTATTTATTCATTTGAGAGAGAGAGACAGATCACAAGCGGGGGTGGGGGGGAGGAGCAAAGGGAGAGGGAGAAGCAGGCTCCCCACTGAGCAAGGAGCCTGATGTGGGGCTCGATCCCAGGACCCTGAGATCATGACCTGAGTCGGAGGCAGATGCTTAACCATCTGAGCCACCCAGGCGCCCCAAAACAGATTTTTTTCTTAAGTTTTTCTTTCATGTAAACAAAATCAAATGCCTGTTAATGCAATGAAATATTTATTACCAAATATTTCAGTTTTCTAGGAGTGCTATAACAAAGTACTACAAATTGGAGGTAGCTTAAGACAACAGAAATTTATTCTCACAGTTCTAGAGACTAGAAGACTGAAATGAGGGTGTTAGGCAAGGTTGTCTTTTTCTGGAGGGTTCTGAGGGAAAGTATATACCATGCATCTCTCCTAGCTTTTGGTGGTTGCCTGCAATTCTTGGCATTCTTTGACTTATAGCTACAACTCTACAGTCTATGCTTTTGTCTTCAAGTGGTTTTCCCTGTGTGTTTGTCTGTATCTCTATTTTATTTTATTTTAAAGATTTTATTTATTTATTTGGGCGGGAGAGCTCAAGCAGGAGGAAGGGATAAAGGAAGAGGGAGAGGCAGACTCCCCGCTGAGGAGGGAGCCTGATGCAGGGCTCAGAAAAGGACCCTGGGATCATGACTTGAGCTGAAGACAGATGCTTAACCAACTGAGCCACCCAGGCACCCGGTGTCTCTGTTTTTTATCACCAGGGCACCTGACACTGGATTAGGGCATACCCTAATCTACTATGACCTCGTCTTAACTGATTATATCTTCTAAGACTGTATTTCCAAATAAGGTTTCGTTCTGAGGTTTAAGGTAGACTTGAATCTTTGAGGTACACTATTCAACCTAGTATATCTAAAAACTAAACACATTTCCTGTCCTCTGGGGTTTTAAATTACTCAAATTCATTTAAAGATACCTATCTATTTTGTGATGAAAAACCAAAGGTATATATAGAGCAACCCAGAAAAGAGAGAAAAATAACTAATCTTAAATTTTAACAGACACACTTGTCTTCTCAGTTTTAATTCATATATTATATTTAGTGTCATTTTTAAAATAAAAGAATTTGATAAATTGATTATGATAATATACATGCATAATTAAATATTTCATGTATCAGTTTCTCAGAAAGATCTTCTGCTATGATAATCATCCAAAGATAAGATAGGCTGCCTTGAGATACTGCACATTCGTTTCACAATACCTGTCCATATACAGACTAAAAGAGCATGGTGAAATATAGGAGGAATGTATACATTACAGATGAGTTGTGTCGGGACTCTTTTCATCCTTCCATAGGCAAAATTTAAAGAAGACATGTTTCTCCCAGATTATCTTTTTTTTTTTTTTTTAATTTTATTTTTATTATTTGCCCAAGGGGTACAGGTCTGTGAGTCATCAGGCTTACATCTTTCACAGCATTCACCAAAGCACAAACCCTCCCCACCAGATTATCTTAATTCTGGTGACAGAAGTATATAAACATCACTGCAATGAAAATAAGATTTTCATCAAAGGTCTCTTGCACCCTTTTCAATCAACCCTTCATACCCATTCCTAGCCCTGGGCAAGCACTGATTTCCTTTCTATCAGTATAGATTAGTCTTTTCTGCAATTTTAGAGGAATCGAATCCTGTAGTATATAGTTGTGTTGGCTTCTTTTGCTCAACATAATTAAGATTTATCCATATTGTTGCATATGTCAGCGATTTTCTTTCCCATTTAGTGCTGAATGCTCTTCCATTGTGTGGATACACTACAATTTTTTAGTCATTTACCTGTTAATGACCCTAGATATTCATAGTTTTTTTATACTATGGCATATGGTATTTTTACTTTAATTTTTATTCCTAGTATGTAGAAATACAATCAATATTTTTATACTGATTCTTTGAGGTCTTGCTAAACTCATTTATTCTAGTACCTTTTTTTTTTTTATCTCTTAGGGTTTTTTTTACAAGTTGTTTGCAAATAGAGACAATATTCTACTTCTTTGCACTAGTTAGGACTTACAGTACAGTGTTGAATACAAGTTATGATAGTGGACATCCTTTTCCTGAATCGTTGTGGGTAAACATTCAGTCTTTAACCATAAAGTATGATGTTAGCCATAGGCTTTTTATAAATCCTCTTTACCTATTGAGGAAGTTGTATTTGTGCTTTGCTGAGTTTTTTTTTTTTAAATCATGAGTGGGTATTATATTTTATTGAATGTCTTTTCTGCATTTATTTATTTATTTATTTTTAAATTTTATTTATTTATTTGATAGAGATCACAGGTAGGCAGAGACGGAGGCAGAGAGAGAGGGGGAAGCAGGCTTCCGCTGAGCAGGGAGCCCGATGTGGAGCTCGATCCCAGAATCCTGGGATCATGACCCGAACTGAAGGCAGAGGCTTAACCCACTGAGCCACCAGGCGCCCCCTTTTCTGCATTTATTGAGTCAGTTCTAAGGTTTTCCTTTTATTGTCTGTTAATACAATTTATTTATTGATTTTAATGGCAGTACCACATTTTCTTGATTTCTGTAGCTTTATTATAAGTCTTTAAGTCAGGTAGTGTAAGTCCTTTTCTGCTCAATTTTGATTACACTCCCTGTAGTTTCTCCAGTATGGGGGGCTTGATTGCTCTGGCAATTTTAGTTCTTGTTGCAGAAGTGTTGTCCTTGCTTTTCCATTTTTAGTTCCTGTTTTTAAATTGGCCATTTAGCTTTCCAGTGAATACTTGTTGGCTATCTTGGGGTTCTCTTGTTTTCTTGTCTGCTGTTCTCAAGCCATTATTGTTACTTCCTTTTTACTCTTGTACAAAAGATACTGATACTATGCAGGCTTTGTGATTGTAGTTTTTCTCCAATTGCAGTATTTTTGGGGATACCTTTTTACGTAGGGTTTTTCTTTGTTTTTTTAAAGATTTTATCTATTTATTCATGAGAGGCAGAGAGAGAGAGAGGCCGTGGGAGAAGCAGGTGGAGCAGGGAGCCCAGCGTGGGACTCAATCCCAGGACCCTGGGATCATGACCTGAGACAAAGGCAGACACTCAACCAACTGAGCCACCCAGGCGCCCACCTTTTCACCAAGTTTTGTTGTAAATGTTGTCCATGAGTTTTTGATTTTGCCATCTTTTTTTTAAATTGTGGTAAAAAACACATATAAAGTATACCATCTTAAACATTTTAAAACATATAATACTTGGGGCGCCTGGGTGGCTCAGTGGGTTAAGCCTCTGCCTTCGGCTCAGATCATGATCTCAGGGTTCTGGGATCGAGGCCCCCATTGGGCTCTCTGCTCAGCAGGGTGCCTGCTTCCTCCTCTCCCTCTGGCTGCCTCTCTGCCTACTTGTGATCTCTCTGTCTCTGTCACATACATAAATAAAAGTCTTAAGGAAAAAAAAGTATATAGTACAGTAGTGTTAACTATTATTTTTTTTTTAATTTTATTTTTATTATTTGCCCAAGGGGTACAGGTCTGTGAATCATCAGGCTTACATCTTTCAGTGTTAACTATTATATGTATACTATAGCACATTGTTTTGCAATATATTCCCAGAAGGTTTTCATCTTACAAAACTAAATCTTTTTACTAACTGAATAACTCCCCTTCCTAGCCTGCCTGCAGCCTCTGGCAACTACCATTTTACTTTGTTTCTAAGAGCTTGACTACTTTATATACTGAATGTAAGTGGAATCATGCAGTATTTGTTTTTTTTTGGTAACAGATTTATATTATTTAGCCTAATGTCCTCAAAGCTCATTCATATGACAAGATTTCCTTTTTTTTAAAAGGCTGAGTAATATTCCATTTTATGAATATGCCACATTTTCTTTATTCATTAATCTGTTTTTGTTTTTTAAGGGAGGGGGAGAGAAAAGGGAGGGGCAGAGGGAGAGAGAGAGAATCTTCAGTGGGCTCTACACCCAGCGTGGAGTCAATGTAGGACTGGATCTCACACTGTGAGATCATCTCCTCAGCCAAAATCAAGAGTCTGAGCCAACCAGGCACCCCTTTCCATTCATCTGTTAATGGATGTTTTGGTTACTTCCACCTCTTGGCTATTGTGAATAATGCTCTAGTGAACACAGATGTGCAAATATCTCTTTGAGATTCTATATTCAGTTCACTTGGATGTATACTCGCGTGTAATATATTTTTT
Organism: Ailurus styani; assembly: GCA_002007465.1. Classification (NCBI taxonomy): domain Eukaryota; kingdom Metazoa; phylum Chordata; class Mammalia; order Carnivora; family Ailuridae; genus Ailurus; species Ailurus styani. The sequence continues at coordinate 1,911,405 of LNAC01000157.1, read as the reverse complement.
GAGGAACTTCCATACTGTTTTCCATAATGGCTGTAATCATTTTACCTTCTAGACAACAGTGCACAAGGATTCCAGTTTCTCTGCTTTCTCACCTATACTTTTTATTTTTTGGATTTTTGATATTGGCAATCCTAATCTGTATGAGATGATATCTCGTGGTTTTGATTTGCATTTTTCCAATGATTAGTGATGTTCAGAATCTTCTTATATGGTGTTAGCCATTTGTATCTCTTCTTTGCAGAAATGTCTTTTCAGGTCCTTGCCTATTTTTTTAGTGGATCAGTTCGTTTTTGTTGTTGTTAAGTTGCAGTTCTTTGGAAAAATATTTATTTATTTTAGAGAGAGAGCATGAGCAGAGAGAGATCATAGAGAGAGAAAAAAGCATGAGCTTGAGAAAATTTGTTTATTTAGAGAGGAGGGCAGAGGGAGAGAGAAAATTTTGAGCCAGCTCCCCGCTGAGCACAGAGCCCAATGCAGGGCTCCATCTCACAATGCTGAGATCATGACCAATGCCAATACCATACTATCTTGATTACTATAACTTTGTAATATAGTTTGAAATCAAGGAGTCTGATGCCTCTAGACTTGCTCTTTCTAATGATTGCTTTGGCTATTTGAGGTCTTTTGTGGACGTTTTAGGATTGTTTGTTCTATTTCTATAAAAAATGCCATGGGAATTTTGATAGGGATTGCATTGAATCTATAGATTGCTTTGGGTAGTATGGACATTTTAACAATTTGGAAGAACTCTTCCATTAATGAGCATGGAAAATCTTTCTATTTATTTGTGTCTTCTTTAATTTCTTTCTTCAGTGTCTTGTAGTTTCCTGTATATAGGTCTTTTATCCCCCTGATTAAATTCATTCCTAGGTATTTTATTCTTTTTGCTGTGATTGTAAATGGCATTATTTTCCTAGTTTCTCTTTCTAGTAGTATTTTTTTATTAGTGTATAGAAATACAATCAATTTTTTAAAAAATATTTAATTAATTTATTTATTTGACAGAGAGAGAGATTACAAGTAGGCAGAGAGGCAGACAGAGAGAGAGAGGAGGAAGCAGGCTCCCCATCAAGCAGGGAGCCCGATGCGGGCCTTGATCCCAGGACCCTGAGATCGTGACTTGAGCTGAAGGCAGAGGGCTTTAACCCACTGAGCCACCCAGGCACCCTACAATCAATTTTTATGTATTGATTTTGTATCCTGCAACTTTTCTTAATTTGTTGATTAGTTCTAACTTTTTTTTTTGGTGGAGTGTTTAAGGTTTTCTATATATAATATGTCATTTGCAAATAGTGACAATTTTACTTCCTCTTTACCAGTTTAGATGCATTTTATTTCTTTTTTTTCTTGCCTAATTGCTCTGGCTAGGACTTCCAATACTATGTTTTAAAAGTGGCAAGAGTGGACATCTTCATCTTGTTTGTGATCTGGGAGGCAAAGCTTTCAGCTTTTTACTGTTGATTATGATGTTAGATGTGGGATTGTCATATATGGCCTTTAGCATATTGAGGTACATTCCCTCTATAGCCACCTATTGAGAATTTTTATCATAAATAGATATTGAGAAGATATTACTCAATTCATATTTGAAAGTTTGTACCTTTTTTTTTTTTTACCAATTGCTCCTTTTTTCCCCTACCCCCTAATATAATGCTAAGTGAAAAAGCTACATGGAAAAAGACAAATACACTTCATTATTAAGAGAGCTAAAGAAACTTTTGTTTTTGCATGTAAATAATAATAAATTTAGTGTGAAATGTGTTAGCCACTCAGAAAATCCATACTTAAATTCCCAGTTTTTCACGAATATCTTTGCAGTATTAAAGTATAATACTAGACTGAATATAAAGTTTGCTAGGTATATAATTCATCTAAAAAACAAAGTCACTGTAAGAAGTCTTCATGTGTGCATCCTGCAGTTATAGAAAATTTTGAATTGCTTTTTAAGCCATGAAAGGATGTCAGCTTTTAAGCCTTTTCTTTCAGATACTCCCTTACTTATTTTTTATTTTATTTGGATTCTTGAAAGTTTACATTTCTCATCTTTGGGCTTAAATGATGCTGCTAGTACATCAAAATAGAAGTAAGAAATAGCTGTGTTCCAAAATGTGGAATTTTTTAGTTTGGAATTTTTTTAGTCTGTCTCTGATTTCATTACACTCATGACCTGATTTCTAAACAATATGGTTTTCTTTCCTAATCTTTACTGTTGTTATACTGTGCCTACATCTGCCCTTTTATTTGCATTTCATAAACCTCAATTCAAGTTCTAAATATTCTCATAGCAAGTTTTATCCTTCTCCCCTCAGCACCTAACACAAGACCTGGCATAGTATTATTGTTGAATAAATGAATTTATGTGATAGTTTGCTTGCCAGCTTTTCTGGACTTGTTCTTTTACCATTCTGTATAGTTTCGTAGACCAGAAAAATTGGTAGCTTATTCTAAAACTTCAGGTGTGATCATTGTTTTCTGTGGCAAATCATCCTGTTTTTTTTTTTTTTTAATAATTGTCATTCTTAGATGGTACTTTCTTTATGTTGACTCAAAAATAATTAAAAAATAATCAGAATTATATCTTTGGCTCTAGTCTGCTTCACTTTACTTTCATGTAACAGCTATTCAAATATTTGGAGCAGGATATTCTCTTAGGCCCTATTCCTACTTTTCTTTTTAAGTTTTCTGACTAAATCTTTTAATGTAATTATTTCCAGATCTTTTACCAGTTTGAAAGAGCTCATCTATCAGGGTGCTTGTTACAGTGTATTTCTAGTTTGGATTCTTTAGTGACAAGTAATACAGACCTTTTCATTCTAGCTTGAGGGAAGGATATCATAAAAATACCTCTGAAGTTTGGTGACAGACATAGTGCTGCCAGAGTTTACTGGAAGTAGAACCTAGCTGTACAGCCTCTCTCTTGTGGCATCTCTGCTTCCTTCTATGTGTGTATACTCTTCACTTGTCTCTGCTGGCAAGTCTGCCTAGAGTTTCGGTTGTTCTCTAACTTGGGTTTTACACATGACCCCTTGTGGTGCCTGACCTTTCTCTACATCTTAACAAGTCGTTTTCTTTCTTTCTCTCTTTCTTTTTTTTTTTTTTTTAAAGACTTTATTCATTTATTTTCAGAGAGAGAGTGAGGGAACAAGAACAAGCAGGGGGGAGCGGGAGAGGGAGAAGCAGAAGCAGACTCCCCATCAAGAAGAGAGGCCCATGGGGGGCTCGATCCCAGGACCCTGGGATCATGACCTGAGCCGAAGGCAGATGCTTAACTGACTGAGCCACCCAGGCGCCCCTATCATAGCAAATCTTGATACATTTTTTTGTTTCTTTGCTTTTTTACTGCTTTAGTCATTTTTCCTATTCAGATTCCCTCACAGTAGGGTTTGATTTGTCTAGCATACCTTTTACAGACAGGTCATTCTGGTCATAAGTTCCTTGCCAGTTTAGAGATGCCCTTGCCCAACTATTAGTCCCATTTATTTATTCAACAAGTATTTTATTAAGTATCTAATAAATACCAGGAATTATTCTAAGTGCCTAGGATATGTCAGTAAACAAAGTAGGACAAAAATCATTGTTTTCATTCTAGTGAGATGAGACAGACAAGTAACAGTAAATATAATAACCAAATAAAGGATTTAGTAATTTCTTTCTGGCTGGTGAGAGGAGTGGTAGGATTATACATTCTTTTTTTTTTTTTTTAAGATTTTATTTATTTATTTGACACAGAGAGAGAAATTACAAGTAGGCAGAGAGGCAGGCAGAGAGACAGGGAGAGGAGGAAGCAGGATCCCTGCTGAGCAGAGAGCCCGATGCGGGCCTCGATCCCAGGACGCTGAGATCATGACCTGAGCCGAAAGCAGAGGCTTTAACCCACTGAGCCACCCAGGCGCCCAGGATTATACATTCTTGAATGTAACTGCTGCCCTTCCTTGAACTGTGCGTGATGCCATTTTTGATAGAAAAGAATGTGAACAGATGGATATCATATAGCAAGTCTAGTGTGGGTAACCTCTGATCTAGTTGTTTAGATAAACATATCACAGGAAAAGATTTAGTGAATTATATATTAGAGTAGCATCTCTCAAAGTTCAGAGTCTATATTAAACCAAGTAGTATATATTCTGTATATCTATAAGCACACACAGAAGGCACTCAGATAACTAATTTTTGTTGATTGGTACAAACAACAAATATCCAGCATCCTGTTTTGTATAGAGCAGAGTATTACATTTCTCTGCGTAATCGATCCTTACTCAGTCAGTAGTTCTTCTGCAGATATACTTCTTCCTTATAGCTTCTGGCAATGCCACACATATAGTATATTAGTTAGCAACCCCAGAGAATACGCTGGGCTCTTCTGGGGTCATTGGCCAAAGCTAGAACAGTCACTTTGTTAGGGGGGTGATGGATGGTTGGATCATCCTGGGTCACTTGCTAATCCTTGTGGCTGAGTTGGGTAGCCTGCAGCCCTAGCAGGACCCAGGGGAAAGTGGGTTACCAAACATAAAGGAGGGAAAAGTGTGCCTGACCACACCAGTATTTCCTCACCCTTCCTAAATTTGTTTTGGACAGTTTGTCTAGCATATATACTTTTTTTTCAAAGAAAAGCATTTCCAAATGTGTTGGTGTCCTGCTGAACACCTTTTAATATATTAACTACATCGGTCATCATAGTTCTTAATTTTATGATGGGGAGGAGACTCGGGACTGAAAAGAAAGCATGAAGGCACTGATTAATAATTGCCCCACCCTTTTCCAATTTAGCTACATACAATGCAGTGGACAATCACAGTTTTGTCTGCCTGATACCTCTTCTTTGTAGGAAGTGGTCCCCTTTCTTTTTTTAAAGATTTATTTATTTATTTACTTATTTATTTGACAGAGTGAGATTACAAGTAGGCAGAGAGGCAGGCAGAGGGAGAGGAGGAAGCCGGCTCCCTGCTGAGCAGAGAGCCCCATACGGAGCTCGATCCCAGGACCCTGATATCATGACCTGAGCCGAAAGCAGAGGCTTTAACCCACTGAGCCACCCAGGTGCCCCGGTCCCCTTTCTTTTAAGGAATTTCTTCCTCCCCAACTCAATAACTCAGCACCACTTAATATGTGGTGTAATTAAGAGCTGTTTCCACAGCCACTCTGGTTGACATGGTGTACTTTACTTCTGGACATAAGGATCAGTCCACAGTGGACATCTGACTCTAGAACACTCTTCCCTCACTGTGGCTTGCTTCTCTATGTAAAATACTATCTTCTGGGCGCCTGGGTGGCTCAGTGGGTTAAGCCTCTGCCTTCGGCTCAGGTCATGATCTCAGGGTCCTGGGATCGAGGCCCGCATCGGGCTCTCTGTTCAGCAGGGAGCCTGCTTCCTCCTCTCTCTCCGCCTGCCTCTCTGCCTACTTGTGATCTCTCTTTCTGTGTCATATAAATAAATAAAATCTAAAAAAAAATAAAAAAAATAAAAATAAAAATAAAATACTATCTTCTTAGCATTCTTACATATAACCAGTATTGCCTGTAAGAATAAGTGTGAGATAAAATATATAAACCAGGAAAATGAGTTTAAATATTCAGCCTAAATGGTTAAAAATCAAGAAATAAGAATCAATGTTTACTTTTTATAAGATATCTTCATAAGTTCTTCAAAAGTTTGTAGCTGTAGCAATTTATATATTTGAAAACCAAGTTATTGTAGCTCCTCCACATTTTATTTTAGTGATATATTATTTTACTATTTTTATTTGTCATTTTCTAACCTAATCTCCATTTTCAGATAACATTATTATATGACTGAAAGGTATATCACTCATGAATCATATTTCTGTGTGCATTTAGAAATGTTATATCAGTATTTCAAACTGAGCTTTCATGTTATTGGAACACTATATGTCATTTTAAAATCAGTAAAAATGTTACTTCTGGAAAACTTTGGAAAGTTATGCTGCTGCCAAGGAAGAACTTTTAATCTCTCAAATTGACGGTAATTAAAGCAAATAAAGGTTTAGAATCGTTGGTAAGAATGTGGTGAAAATGCTAGTCTTATCCTTAAAGAATTTGCAGAATGTAAAAAAACTGTTGAATGTCTTCTGGTGGGCCCTATGGTGTTGTGCTAGTTGTAAAATTTTTCATTCTCTTTGACCCAGTAGTCATATATCTAAGAATTTTTCTGGGGAAGATGGAGGTGAGGATAAAGATTCATATAGAAAGATACGTTTTGTAGCATTATTTATAATAGTGAGAAACTAGAAAATGTATGTTTAACATCAAAGGCTTATTATGAAATACCAAGTAATAAATGATATATAAAGCTGGAGTTTAGTATGATCTGAGTTCTTTTTTTTAAAATTATTATTATTTTTTTATTTATTCTTTGCCCTAGGGGTACAGGTCTGTGAATCATCAGGCTTACATCTTTCACAGCATTCACCAAAGCACAAACCCTCCCCAATGTCCATAACCCACCCACCCTATCCCTACCCTCCCACCCCCCAGTAACCCTCAGTTTGTTTTGTGAGATTAGGAGTCTCTTATGGTTTGTCTCCTTCCCCATCCCATCTTGTTTCATTATTTTTCCCTCCCTACCTCCCANATCCACCCTATTCCTACCCTCCCACCCCCCAGTAACCCTCAGTTTGTTTTGTGAGATTAGGAGTCTCTTATGGTTTGTCTCCTTCCCCATCCCATCTTGTTTCATTATTTTTCCCTCCCTACCTCCCACAACCCCCCACCCTGACTCCCAAGTTCCTCATATCAGAGGAATCATATGATAATTGTCTTTCTTTGACTGACTTATTTCGCTCAGCATAATGATCTGAGTTCTGTAGAAAAAAAATGTACAAAAATACATGTGTTCACAAAAAAACTTGGGATAAAGAAGTCTAAAATAGTAACAGTAATTTTCTCTAGCTGTGGAATTATGGGTGATTTCTTCTTTATATTTTTATGCATTTTAAAATTTTTCTACAATTAACATTTATAATCTTCAGTAAAAATTAATATAAAGTATTTCTTGAGCCTAAAATGAATTACATATCACTGTGAGAACTGAATAAACAATATATGGATACCTTGTTAAATATAAGATAAATAACATGCATTTATCTCTGAAAAGACAGGGAGATTTGAGTTGAAAACAATTTCTGTCAATATTAACAAATTTATTAAAATTAACATTTAACTCAGTGTGAACTAAATTCCAGGCATTTAGGATGCTCTGTGCTTGGGGATACAAAGATGGTACTGAAAGAAAGAAAAAGTTTGTTGTCATTTCCTCTAGAACATTTTCCATAGTGTTCTCTGCTATGCTGTGTTAAATCCCTTCTTGTACTTACCATAATATACTGAAATTATCAGTTTTATTTGTCTTTTCCTCCTAATAATTATGATTTCTTGAGGATAGGGGCCATGTCTTTTTCATTTGTTTATCCCTAGTACTTAGCAGTTTGTTGAATTAGCTCTGCTTTCCGTGTCAGGAGTGGTTATGTTTGAGGTAGATTTTGAAAAAGTAAGTGCCTGTGATAAACCACTTTTAATTTAGGTTTACCTTGAATGAGATCCTTCATTCCCCTATAATGATGGAGATATATGAGGAGTTACTATATTGCAGCAGTTGTTCATTTGTTATGTTTTTATTTTGCCTTTTTCAAATGCGACCTCATTTTTAGAACACAGTACTGAGTTGTTCAGTTAAATGAATTAAACTTTTTGTCTCTTAAAGATAAAAATTTGGCCATAGAGTGATTGAACTCTAGATGAGGGCCAAGGGGGAAGCTGAATTCACAGGGAGAGGGTGATAGGTAATGGTGGATAATTTTTTAAATTAGCAAATTGAGTCAGATGTTAAAGGCTCCCTTAAGGTAGTTGTACAAATAACCAGAGTGTCATTGCTTTCAGTACAAAGTCAACTGGGACAACATGTAAAATATGCAAGGACCCGATGCTCTTTAAAAAGTATAGCAAAAAGTAATTTAGATCTAACATGTACTTTTTATCCCTAAGTTACTCACAGATTATATCTCCAGTGTTCAATTACAAGTTGATCTATTCTTTAGAATCACAGTATAATTTTACAACAGTGATACTATAGGGTGGTAGTTTTCTTTTTTTCTTTTTTTTCCTTTTTTTTTATTTTTAAAGATTTTATTTATTCATTTGACACACAGAGAGAGATCACAAGTAGGCAGAGAGGCAGGCAGAGAGAGAGGGGGAAGCAGGCTCCCTGCTGAGCAGAGAGCCCGATGGGGGCCTCGATCCCAGGACCCTGAGATCATGACCTGAGCCGAAAGCAGAGGCTTTAACCCACTGCGCCACCCAGGCGCCCTAGGGTGGTAGTTTTCAACCAGGGTCACTTTTGCCCCCTTTTCCCAGGACACTTGGCAAATGTCTGGAGATGTTTTCAGTTGTAATGACTTGGCAGTGATAACGGGTTGAGGCTAAAGGTGCTGCTAAACTAAATATCCTAGACAGGACGAACCCTCCCCTGCCCGCCAGCACACAACAAAGGATCATCCAGCCCAAAATGTCAGTAGTGCTGATGTTGAGAAACCCTGCTTAGACAATTGTCAGGTTCTCAGACCACTCTAAAAATCCTTATTTTACCCATAATAGTGCTTATGTACCCCATAACTGAAGCGTAGTGCTAATAGTCCCATTTCATTTGTCACTTTTAAGATTACTTTGTCTCCCTAGAAGAGTTTTTTTTTTTGTTTGTTTCAGCTAGATATACTGAGAAGATTGCTTTCCTTATTTGGGAACAGGAGCAGTTCTCTCATGGTATGGAAGAGGCTCTAGATTATAATGCCTCTGTTTATTTTTCTTAGCTTTTCATATGTGTTGCTCTTTTGGAGTCTATAGGGTAGGGACTGCTTGTTATTTCAATATTATGTTGAGAAGGTAAATACTTTTATGCCCTTTAAAACTTGAGAATATTTAATTAATATATTGATTTATTCAACAAATACTCATTTGCAAATAAGTATTAATATAACAAGTATTAAGACTTTTTTGTGCTATATAACAAATTCACTTTGATTTTAATAGGGTCAGGAGCAGGTCTGGGGAAAATAATCCAGAGATTTCCACAGAAGGACTGGGATGATACACCTTTTCCACAGGGAATTGAATTGGTAAGTTGGTGTTACTTTATTGTTGTTTTATAATGATACTTTTCTTTTTATGCTACATTTATGGGTATATTTATTTTATAGTTACTGTTAAATAATCTGGTGATTTAACTGTAATATGTTATTAGAAATAATCTCCCTGTCCCCAAGTACAGTATCCTTTGAATATATTGATTCTGGAATGCCTGTTTTGCTATTCTTTCTCATTTAAGCTTCTTTATAATATTAAAGAAGAAATTGATGATCTTTATGTAAATGGAAGCTGAAAAATTCTTCAGATTTGTTAGTCAAAATCTTAGCCTAGAAGCTTCAGTGGTAGTGTGTCACTCAACAAATACTTACTAAGGTATTTTGCAATATGACTATGAAGTTTTGATCTCAAACATAGTGGAGTATGGATATGTGTATATGTGTGTGTCTATATGTATTTATATTGTGTGAGTGTACACACACACACACACACACACACACACACACACGAGAACTTTTCTCTAAAGCAGTTCTTGTTGAGAGAACATTTAGTATGATTTGATAGTGAAGAGTGCAGGCTCTGGAGGACACTGCCTGGGTTGAAGTCCCAGCTGTATGGTAGGACTTTAGTCAAGTTTCTTAACTTCTTTGAGCAGCAGTGTCCTCATCAATAAGATGAGGATAACGACACTACCAATCTCATAGGGTGTTGTAAAGATAGAATGGGAAAAAATATACAAAATGCTGAGAACAATGGCTTCCATAAGGTAAGTGCTCAGCAAATGAGGTAGCTTGATGATGATGATGATGATGATGATTGTTGTCATTGTTGTTTGTTCGACATGTTGCAGCATCTCCCCTTCCTCCTCTTGTTATCATGGGTCAGAAATACCCATTAGGAATAAAACTGATGTTGAAAACTGTGAATTTTCTCATTCTAGCTAATGACTGTCCATTTCTGTTTATGGAGGATAAAAGATAGATAGCTAAATCCTTAATTTTGATTGTTATAACCCAAGTATATAAAGAGGGCTGTGGGTTCTGTAGACACACAGGGCAAATCCTGTAGTTTGGTATTAAAAATGGGGAAAGAATGTGAGGATCTAAGGAAAAGTAACTTTCTGGAGAGCCCCCTGTAGTCCTTTCTTTTCTCCCCCACATGCATACATATACTTGTAATTGGCCTTATGAATAACCAGGTATTTGCACTAATAAAGCTTTTAAGCCCTGCTTCAGCATTCTTTTTAGTGATGACTGAAAGGGGAAAATTTTGGTGCTGTGGACCATTGAGAACTCTTTTGTGAGTTCTTACTGTCCTTCATATCGAAGTATGGAGGGATATAAACTACATCATTTTGACAGTGTGATCAGTAAACCACCATCATAAGTTTTAAGAACAACAGACGTTATTGGGGCTATTTAGCTATGACTGGGAAGGGATTATTTTTGTGTTCTGAAAGCCAAGGGAATGGATACCCTGATGTCTCTGATGTTTTTCCAGTAGTGAGGGAGAGACATATATATATTTCACTGCCTAGTAAATGGTATTTTTCCTTTGTGTGACAGACACTCCCATGTTCAGGTGCTATCAGTGTATCTCCAATAGTGAGTAGAGTCATTTGCTGCTGATTGGTGAAGTGGAGGAGCTAAGAGGTTGACAGAACTTTTCCTCACCTAAGATTTTCCTAGATGACCTTTTGACTAATTCCTAGCAAAGGATTTCAAGATTTTTTTGTGTGCTGGATTAATATTTAGAAAGTATTTGATCCACTGAGTTATATTGGAAATTGTTTTCCTTTTTCATTTTTCCGTCATTGAATAGCTATTTTGATATTCTTAATGTCTCTTGTGCTTTGTCAAATACAAAATAAATTTGTTGATCTAACATGTGTTAAAGCCCATTTTTAAAACATAATAGACTCATTAACTGTTAAATTTTTGTTGTCTTTTTATTATTTATTGCTTTGTGCTATGCTTGATGCATTAGAGGTGTGCAACTGTTCCGCATTTGAATAGCAATAGTTTGAATAACTGTGAAATACTGTGTAATCTAAAGTAACTCCTGTAGTATCAAGACCAGATATAGGCCTAATAAAATTTTAGTCTAATTGAAGGTGATGTGGCTCAGTCCCTAAGTGGGTTTTTTTTTAAAATTTTTGTTTATTTATTTTATTTTGACAGAAAGAGAGAGCACAAGTAGGGGGAGCAGCAGGCAGAGGGGTAGGGAGAAGCGGGCTCCTCACTGAGCCGGGAGCCCAATGCATTGCTTGATCCCAGGACTCTGGGATCATGACCTGAACTGAAGGCAGACACATAACTGACTGAGCCACTCAGGCACCTCCCTAAGTGGTTTGTTGATTCCAGGGTAATTGTGACCCTATTCCACTGGATTTACAGGGAAAAAAAATCTTAGCCCTTCCAGAGTAGTGTCATAACTTTTAGCATATAACATTAATATTAATATCTAACAGTTGCATAGGATTGATAGATTATGATGAAGTCACATAAATTGGTTGATTGGTGGTAATGTATCTAATTTACCATAAGTAAATTGAGGATTAGGAAGTTTAAACAACTTCACTAAGTTCTAACAGCTAAGATGGAGCAGAGCTAGGTTTTAAACCCATTACCACATGAAATAGTGACTCTTAGTCTCAGCCACAATCTGAGAGTATTCTGAGAGTGACACTTTAAACTATGGTTGACATTTACATTTTAGTGTAAATGCAGGATCTGAAAACAGGATTCTATAATTTTGAAGACCTGAGGTTCAAAAATGTTAAAAGAATGCTGTGTTGTTGTACAGAAACCAACTTCACATGTTTATTTTGCCTGAGGACAAATCTGGGTTCAGAGTATAATACTGAAATTATTTTCTTTTGTCACCTCTCCTCCTCAGTCGGCATGTATTTATTGTATATGAGTTCTGACACAAATTATTGTGTTTAGCCTGAAGATTAAACTTTATGACTTGTGGGAAAGGATTTTAGGTATCCATTCACTAATAAGTCAAAACCCAAATTTAATTTAGAGGATGCTGAATTTGTTCCTTCTGTTTTTATGTAAAGAATTTGCCCTTTGGGCGCCTGGATGGCTGAGTTGGTTAAGTGTCTGCCTTTGGCTGAGGTCATGATCCTAGAGTCCTGAGTCCCAAGTCAGGCTCCCTGCTCAGCGGGGAGTCTGCTTCTCTGCCCCTCTCCTGGTTCCTGCTTTCTCTCTCTCTTTCTCTCTCTCTCTCTCCCTTCCCCCTGGCCTCTTTCTCTCAAATAAATAAGTAAATCTTTAAAAAAAAAATTGCCCTTTTTTTCTTTTCACCTATTGAGAAATGCTGAACTTTAATTTGGATGGATTTTAAAAATAAAAATATGAAAATAAGCTAAACCAAACATAATGACTACTTTTCCAATTCTGGGATATTTTTATCTTTTTCTTGTGCTTTTTAGGCACACATGGAAACCACAGACAGTCATATAAATAAAGTTACAGTTAATTTTAGTAACAATATTTCAAAGAAAATTTAAGAATTGTTTTGTAGAGGAATTCTATGGCTAACAATCTATTTCTGATTATGGGAACAAGTATTTTTATTGGCTAGGGTTTGGACATCAGCAAAATAGTACTGTTCTGGCACTAGCTCTTTTTAAAGATGCCCTGTCTCAGAAGTGAATCCTTTTGTATTATTATTCAGAAAATTTTGTGCCATATTCTTCGCTGGAATGGCTGCAATGAGGCATTTGTAGAGCTATCTAAGTTTTTTTAGAAGACTAAAATACCATGATAAAAAATGTGGCTTGAGTAAAAGAGTAATGAATGTTTAGAATTTCTAAGTTTCATGTTTGTAAAAAATTAGTTCAGTTATTTATACACTAGTGATTTGACCACCTTCAATATGAATACAGTTTTCTGTAATTGTGAGTATAGATTGGAGAAAAGAGGGAAAAAATAGTGTATGCAACATTCTTTAGTTTTAACATAGAAGTATCTTAGTACGGGATATTGTTTGTGCAGAGGAGTTAGTATAAGTACCATGTAATGCTTTAATTCTTTAGCCATTTAGAAGGCATCGAGCATAACAAATGGGATAGCAGTTGTCCATTTGACCTAGATACAAATACTTGGTGGTCAGGGAACTGAGTGTGGATAGGGTGGAAAAGAATACTCTCCCTCTTTTGTAAAGGAGTATGCATCGAAGGAGAATGAGAAAGGTAGTGAGTGTATTGGATGATAGAATCAGGATTCACAAAGATTTTAAAAGGCTGTAGTTAGGGCGCCTGGGTGGCTCAGTGGGTTAAAGCCTCTGCTTTCGGCTCAGGTCATGATCTCAGCGTCCTGGGATCGAGGCCCACATCGGGCTCTCTGCTCAGCAGGGAGCCTGCTTCCTCCTCTCTCTCTGCCTGCCTCTCTGCCTACTTGTAATCTCTCTCTCTGTGTCAAATAAATAAATAAAATCTTTAAAAAAAAAAAAAGGCTGTAGTTACAGGCTATTAAGAAGATGAAATATAGGGCAGTAGGTAAAAATGTAGGTTTCTGCATGTGAGTATAAAAAGCCACCTGTATGAGTAATTATTTAGAATAAAGAAGGCAGGATAATTTGCCAGCCAGAGAGATTTGAGAAATACATGAAGACAGCTAAAAATAAAAAATATATAATTATAAAAGATACTTACAAAAGATATTATAGGTAGTGTCCAAAGCCTTTGTGCAGACATGGGGCACTTGGTGATGAATTCAGTTTTTATTTTATTTTACTTTATTTTATTTATTAGATAGTGAGAAAGAGAGAGCATGAGAGGGGGGAGGGTTAGAGGGAGAAGCAGATACCCTGCTGAGTGGGGAGCCCCATGTGGGACTTAATCCTGGGACTCCAGGATCATGACCTGAGCTGAAGGCAGACGCCTAACAGACTGAGCCACCCAGATGCCCTCAGTTTCTATCGTTCTTTTTATTTTTTTAAAGATTTATTTATTTATTTTAGAAAGCACACCTGCTGTGAGTTGGGGGAAGGGCAGAGGGAGAGAATCTTAAAGCAGACTGGCACTGAGCACAGAGCCCACCGGGGCTTGTTCCTCAAGCCCATGAGATCAGGACCTGAACCGAAACCAAGCTTAACTGACTGAGCCACCCAGTTGCTCCTGATGAATTCAGTTTTAAAGATGGTATAAAGAATATGTGAAAGGACTTTCAATTTTGCATTGAGTTAAGGCTGAAAACTAAGACTGCTGTGCTGAAGCATGAAGACATGGCTTTTAAACATGCTAAGGACTACAAAAAGGACTTTCAGAGTTCTGTTCATGACAAAGGAAGTAGATATAAATGGAGGTTAAGCTGGTAGGTGATGGTTTGAACTCTTTTTTTTTTTCCCTACTCCTGGACAGTTGTGTCTTTGAAGTGATAAAACCACATGGCAGGTTGGAACCCGATGTAGTCTAGAGCATGCATCTCTCTCAATATCTCTGAAGTGGAGGATACTCAATCTTAATGTTATTTTCACATTCCTCTATGTTCATGGAAGTGGCTTGTTATCTTATACTAGACTTTCAGTTACTTATAATTCTCTTTATTTTACTGATGCATTGATAATCTCAGTTATGCTAAAGAATCTTTCACCTACCCAGTCTCTGTGGTCTGGTACTTAAGCACTGCTCTCAGAACAACTGTAGGACAAAGTTTGTGGCTGTAGAGAATTTCTTGAGGAAGATGTAGATCTACAGAGGCCTAACCTACTGCACATTCCCATTGTTTGCAAATAGCCTGGCCCTCATTACTGCAGGGAGTACTGCTACTCCCCTGTTGTGTAATTGTTGTATCACCACTATGGATCATTCTACTCTTCTTAACTTCTAGTTCCTTTTTGAGTCTTCTGTTTCCATTGATCTCAAGTATCGTTAAGATTAGCTAAAAAAATCTTTCCTTGACTTTATCTCTTTTAGCTATTATCCTATTTCTTCATTATAAAATGTTTCAAAAGATTCTCCTTGATTTGCTGTCTCTATTTTTCTAAGAGACAGGTGTGGTACAATGGAAAGAATATGGTATCAAGAGTTAAAACC
Organism: Ailurus styani; assembly: GCA_002007465.1. Lineage (NCBI taxonomy): Eukaryota > Metazoa > Chordata > Mammalia > Carnivora > Ailuridae > Ailurus > Ailurus styani. Next base: position 1,896,263 of record LNAC01000157.1, on the reverse strand, counting down.
TTGAGCAAAGTTCATTTACCCTTTCTGATCATACTACTTCTCCTATAGGGCTGTTATCAGGTGGTTGTCTCTTAATATTTTAATAAGCTATAGAGTGCCATCCAGTCTCAACTCCTATACCCATCTTATTAACATCTCAAGGGTTTATTCTGAAGTATAGTTTATGTCTTTCCCATTCTGAAATTACAAATTTGAAGTTTTTAATATTTTCTTCATGAATGTAGTAATAGCTGTTATAATAGGTAAACCTTGAGATTTTTGTGGCTAGCATGATAGAAGTTTTTCTCTTACTACTTTCATGAAGTCTAATTAGTGGCTGCGGGATAGATGGGAGTGGAGTTTGCCATCTTCAGAGTTTTGTTCTCAAGGTCATCTTGGGTATCACTACTGACAGAGTGGTAAGAGAAAGCATGGAGGATAGGGTTGACTTTTATGGGATAGGCCTGGGAGGCTGTATACGTCACTTCATTTGATTTATCAGAAGTCAGTTATGTGGGCGCCCCCACCCACTTAACTATAATGGGAGTTTGGCAGATAAAGCCTAGCTAGATATGTGCCTAGGAAAATAGCGAAACAGATTTAGTGAGAACAACTACCTTTTCTCTACCACAGTGTTCTTGCTGAATTTGAACATCTTTTTCCTTACCATAATTCTCCTTGAGCGTTTTATTTTGGGACATCATTGATACTACTCTTTGTCTCAGTTCCTTGCGCAGAACTCCTGAAACCTTTGGAATTTACTGTCTTTTGTATGCTAATGAATAACTGATTGGTTTAGTGGACCCTAGATTTCTTCAGGAACCAACCCTGTGATTAGAAGTTTGGAAATTTCAGCCCCACTAGGGAGGGATGAGAGGCTGGAGACAGAGTTCAATCACAGGCAGCCTGTGATTTAATCAGTTGTGACTACCTAATGAAACTTAACATAAAAACACCTAAATGAAAGGGTTCAGAGGTGCCTGGGTGGCTCAGTGGGTTAAAGCCGCTGCCTTCGGCTCAGGTCATGATCCCAGGGTCCTGGGATCGAGGCCCACATCGGGCTCTCTGCTTGTCAGGGAGCCTGCTTCCTCCTCTCTCCTCTCTCTCTGCCTGCCTCTCTGCCTACTTGTAATCTCTCTCTCTGTGTCAAATGAATAAATAAAAAATCTTTAAAAAAAAAAAAAAAGGGTTCAGAGATCTCCTGTATTGGTAAACACATTGATATGGTGGGAAGGTAGTGTCCTTTGAGAAGGTATGGAGGCTCTGAAGGTCCCCTTCTCCATACTTTGCCTAATACTTCTGTTTGATTGTTCCTGAGTTGTATTCTTTATAATAAATTGGTAAATACAAATTTTTTTTTCCTGAATTCTGTTTTTCTAACAAATTATTGGACCTGAGGCGGAGGTGGTTGGGTAAGTCCCTGAATTTGTATTCTGCATGCAGAAGTGAATAAGCTTAGGCACCCAGTTTGCAGCTAATATCTTAAATTGAGGGCATTCTTGTGGAACCTGAGCCCTGAGCCCTTGACCTGTGGAGTCTGTGCTAACACTAGGTAGTTAGTGTCAGAATTGAATTGAATTGTTGGACACCTAGTTGGTATTAGGAAAAAAACCCATGCATTTGGTGTCAGAAAAGATACAAGACAGTCTTCATCACACTAATTTGATGAACAAACTCCATAGGTTTGTTTCATGTATCTATACCCATATACCCATATTTATGGCACATTTTCTTTATTTATTCATCCATTGTTGGATACTTAGGTTGCTTCCATATTTTGGCTATTGTAAATAAGGCTGCAGTGAACACAAGGGTACATATAACTCCTTGAGCTGGTATTTTTGTTTTCTTTGGATAAAACCTGGAAGTGGAATTACTGGATCATATGGTAGTTCTAGTTTTAATATTTTGAGGAAATTCCATACTATTTTCCACAGTGGCTGCACCAGTTTGCATTCCCACCAACAGTGCCCAAGGGTTCCCATTTCTCTACAGCCTCACCAACCCTTATTATTTTTTTTTCATAGTAGCTAATCTGACAGGTGTGAGGTAATATTTCCTTGTGGTTTTGCATTTCTCTGATGATCAGTGATGTTGACCATCTTTTCATATGCCTGTTGGAAATCTGTATGCTTCTTTGAAAAAAATGTCTGTTCAAGTGTGCTGCCATTTTAAAAATCAGGTTGGTTGTTTTTTGGTATTAAGTATTTTGGATATTACCTTCTTATCAGATACATGATTTGCAAATGTCTTCTCCCATTCAATAGGTTGCCTCTAAGTTTTGTTGATGGTTTCTTTCACTGTACAAAAGCTTTTTTTTTTTATTTTAAAGATTTTATTTCTTTATTTGACACAGAGAGAGAGAGAGATCACAAGTAGGCAGAGAGGCAGAGAGAGAGGAGGAAGCAGGCTCCCTGTCGAGCTGAGAGCCCGATATGGGCCTCCATCCCAGGACCCTGAGATCATGACCTGAGCCGAAAGCAGAGGCTTTAACCCACTGAGCCACCCGCGCCCACTAAAAGGTTTTAAAAGAAAACTTGAGAGAATGTCTTTGCAACTTTTAGTTAAGGAAAGACTTTAGTTAGAACACCAAAAGCATGACTGAATAAAGTTTTTCTGGAGTATTTGAAAACCTTTGAAGAAGAATATATCATTATGCAAAAAAGGTAGCAAGAATTCCCGTTTTGTTTCATAGATTTCACTTGGATCTACAGAATTTGGATCTACTTGAGCCTTCTATTTTTTTTTTTTCTGTTTTCCATTCGTGGGGAGGAGGACATTGGAAGAAATGAGGGGACATGCAGCAGTTTACCTAGAAACTCAGGGCAAAGTTTTTTCAGGTGTTTTCTATGATTCTGAGCCAGATTTTATTTTTCACATCTGAATTTTGGATATATTCAAATATGTGGGGTGACTTTGAAAATAGAACTTCTTAAAGTTTTAATTGCTGTAGATGGTAGCCAACTTTAGGTATGAAAACATTATTGTATGTGAGAGACTTCCATACTTTGTGGTATGGAAGAAAGAATAGTGAAATTTGCATTTTATTTATCTGTCTTTATCAGTATTCATACCTCTGTATAGATAAATAATTTAATTATAAATGACAACAGCTATTTAGAGAGAGCATCCATTTCCTGGGTCACATAATCTATTTTAAAAGGTGTATAAGGAATGATATTTTGATATTATCCATCTCCCCAACCCTCCGTTTTGGGTTTAATCAAGTTCTTCCGTGATTTAGACATCTTATTTATTATATGGAATATGTTCACATTTTTTGCTTGAGTTGCTATTGTGCTTTGAGTATTCGTGTGGAACTTTCCCAGTTATGGATGTTACTGTGCACGGTCATCTCCTTATGTTATAAATGAGACAGTTTTTAAAAGTGAAGTATTTGGTGGCCTCTAGTGGTACTCATGTGTCTATAAAAAGTCACTAATATCACCAATATACAAAATTTTAGGGGGAAAGACTTATTACTAAGGTGACAAAACACATATATGTAGATTTATCAAGGAAGAGTTTCTGATCTTTGAGAACTAAAATTTTATTAATTATATATCTATCTGTTAATTATGAATCTGTCAGTGATGTGGCTGTCTTTACTAATTTAGAGCAAATTTTATCATCACTAGGCTTCCTTTACTTTTCAGAAATGTCTTGAGAGGCGCTTGGTGGCTCAGTCGGTTCAGCGTCTGCCTTTGGCTCAGATCATGATCCGAGGTCCTGGGATAAAGCCACTGGGATCAACTCCCGCGGAGCAGGGAGCCCATTTCTCCCTTTGATGCTCCCCGTGCTTGTACTCTCTCTGTCTCTCTCTCAAATAAATAAATAAATAAAATCTTAAAAAAAAAAAGCCTTGAAATGATATACCTGAAATACCTTGAAATGATGTATCTTAATTGGAAATAAATTCTATGTAGCTTGTACTTAGGTCAGCAATAGTGTACTATTGTATTGTTCTAAGATGTGTCCATGCAGGGGGATGGTAAGAACGATTTCTGACATCTCCTTAAATATAATAAAAGATAAAAATAGGTGGTAGTATTTCATAAATTAATAATAAAGATAATAAGTCCTTAAGTTTATTTCTTTAAACAGTGAATTGCAGCTAACTTAAAGATACTTCCAAGTTGAGCCAAGAATTGTCCAGAATCTGAAATGTATGTAGAAATTTAGGAAAATCATTTCAGAAGTTGGGAAAATTTATATAAATTCAAGATTTGAAAAGCTAAAGAGAAAACTGACAGTTTTAGGTGAGTGAGTTAAATTTTTTTTTTTTTTTTTTAAGATTTTATTTATTTATTTCACAGAGGGAGAGAGATCACAAGGAGGCAGAGAGGCAGGCAGAGAGAGAGGGGGGGAAGCAGGCTCCTCACTGAGCAGGGAGCCCGATGCGGGCCTCGATCCCAGGACCCTGAGATCATGACCTGAGCTGAAAGCAGAGGCTTTAACCCACTGAGCCACCCAGGCGCCCAAGAGTTAAATTTTTTTAAGTGCTGAAATTAATCTGCATTCATACTAAAAATAAGATATTGAAATCTAGAGATTTAATAACTTGCCCAAGATCGTAAAGCTCCTAACTATTGGCTGAGTTGATAATAAAACTCTGGTCCTTTGACTCTTGGCTAAAACTTTTTAGAAAATAAAGCAAAATATTCTTTGTGTTAGTTGGGACAAACTCATTCTTTTAAAAAGTTTCTTTCCTGCTACTTTCAAAAATGATTAAGTTAACACAATCAGCCTTATTCTAATTAGGCTTAACTGGCATTAGAAAGACATGAAAAGTGTTTCAACATTAAAATCAGAAGAGTCTCATTGATACCCATTGTAATAAAAAAAGTTTAAAGGAAACGCTGTGCTTTCTTGAGGGTCGAATCAATTATGATTATGGTAATTGAAGTGAGAACACCAGAAATTAAAAGGTCACTGTTGGGCGCCTGGGTGGCTCAGTGGGTTAAAGCCTCTGCCTTCGGCTCAGGTCATGATCCCAGGGTCCTGGGATTGAGGCCCCCATCGGGCTCTCTGTTTGGCAGGGAGCCTGCTTCCTCCTCTCTCCTCTCTCTCTGCTTGCCTCTCTGCCTACTTGTAATCTTTCTCTCTGTGTCAAATAAATAAATAAAATCTTAAAAAAAAAATAAAAGGTCACTGTCCTACTGTTAGTACTGTCCTTTCCTATAGATTTTATTTTTAGTGTTAAAATCTCTGTGTTTTAATAGAATAGGAAAAAAGATTGATACATTTTTATTTTAAAGTCTTGCTTTTCTAGTGTTTGGCATATATCTGGAAGGGAAAGTTAATATATAGGCTAGAATGATAGACTGATGTTAATAAAGAAAACTATTATGGGGAGATGTAAAATATTTTATTATCATTATATCCCATAAAACTTGTATAAGAGACTGTAGTTCATGTGAAAGAGATGTTTTATCAGTAAGGTTGGCATGAGCTATTGGCTTCTTGAGAAGCTGATGCAGTTTTTGGCTATGGAATCACCAGGATGATGGCAGTAGGAGTGGAAATGGAGTGGTATTCAATTGACAGCGTTTGGTTGCATGACTGACTGACTATGGAATACACTGAGATCAAAAGCTATCACACAGATTCAAATTTGGGTGCTTGGGAGAATAGCAGTACCTTGACAAGAGAGTGCAAAAGGAGAAATAATTTCAGGGGCACCTGGGTGGCTCAGTCAGTTAAGCGTCTGCCTTTGGCTCAGGTCATGGTCCCAGGGTCTCGTGATAAAGCCCCACATCAGTCTCCCTTCTGAGTGGGGAGCCTGCTTTTCCCTCTCCCTGTGCTGCTTGCCCTTCTTGTGTTCTCTCTCTCTCTCAACCTCTGTCAAATACTTATAAATAAAATCTTAAAAAAAAAAAAAAGAATTTCAGATCTGTCCGGTTTGACCACAAACAAATTTAGGTGTTGTAACACCTAGAAAGACAATTTGTTAGAATGATTAAGAGCATGGACTCTAGAACTTGACTGCTTGAGTTTTAATTCTGGCTTCATGTAGTAACTGTGACTGTAGGCAAATTATTTAAAGACTGTGCCTTTTTTCTTCATTCTAATGGGAATAAAAATAGTATTTACCTTATAGAATCATTATGAGGATCAAATGAATTAATACACATAAAGTGCTTAGAACAGTGCATAGTACGTAGTAATCATTATGTGTTACCTGTTGTTACTGTTGTCATTATTTAGGTTATGTTTTCCAAAATTATACTGTGATTTTAGGATAAAATTTAGTGATATAAAAAGGATTTCTTTCACTTGGAGCAATCCCAGGAGACTTAATTCTCTTTCCTTTCCTGCTCTGTATACCCTCTCAAATTTACAGAACCAAGGTATAGAAAATTAATTGTGCAGTTTTAATTATAAAGTCATGTTAGTCTTAACCGTGTATTTTAAGGAAGTGGGAGATGGAAAAGGTGTTTGAAATGTTTTGTAACTAGTTATAATTCTTTTTGATTCTTTTAAAATGCTGTATTGAAGATGTTTATTTCCTACTTTTGTCACCCTCTTCTGGACACTGTCTTAGTTTAAATCCAAAGCTTGGATGTCAGATTTCATTTTGTCCTGCTAGACCTCACTGCATGGCATTAACTTTGTCCTTCAGTGAATTTATCTGGTATTTTAGAGTACACTGCACAGTTTTTGCTAACCTCTACCTTCATATACTTCCTAGTGTTCTCATGGAACCTACAGGAAGCAATTTGCTTTCTCAGAGAAACTTAAACTAACTCAAAGACTTATCTGGTAAAGCTGTTTTTCAGAAATTACAGATGAAAGGGACAGTCTAAGGAAAGCTGTCAGACTGGAGGAAGCCCCATAAATAAACAGGACTGTCCCTAGTTATTCTTAGGTCTGTAGAATTCATACAGTTTTGATTTCCTTCTCTCTGATTTCCCTCTACCCATCACCTTTAAATAAGCCATACTATGCATACCCTTTTCTGTTCATTTCTTATAAATGTTTAACGAGCCTGTTTAACTGCATGCCAGGTAAATGTGTTTGAATATGGAATGTGCATAGCAGTTTGATTTTGATAATTCATCTATCAAAACTTGTCACTTTTATTTATTTAATTTTTTAAGAGAGTATATTTAAGGTCATTTAAAAATAGTATTGTATTCAGCTGCATTCTAATATCCTTGACCAGAAGAGAAAGCAATGCCATTTTTAATACTCTGTCTAGCTACAAGGAAGAAACCTGCTCTTACAGCTTTGTACCCTGAGTTCTTATTTCAGGCAACTGTGCTCTGTTTAGCATGAGGATGTGTCTTTCCCCTCTTAGCTGTGTATGTCTTTGGGAATTATATTCTTCCATCGCTCCCAAGGACAGAGGTTTAATTTAGTTCCATTATTTATCATCAGCATTCATTAGGCTTAGATTCAACTGCAAATAACAGAGAACCCACAAGAGTGGCTTCAGTGAGTTTTTTCCCCCTGTAAAATATGGAAGTCTGGAGGTAGATGGTTTGGTGCTGGTATAGCAATTTTGTGATTTCATTAAAGGCTCATCTCTAACTTTCTTTTCCGCCCTTTATGGGATGTTACCCTTATTTTCATTTTCTTATTCTAGGCGGAAAGATGGGAAAAGGGGGAGAGGATTAAAAATGGCCGAGTAGCCGAGTCTTCCTCCTTCTTAGAAGAGCTTTCTCAGAAGTGTACCCAATGACAACTTCTTGTATCTCCTTGGCCAGAACTAGTATAATCATACCTACTGTAAGAAAGTCAGAAAAATTTAGTGGGTTTTTTGTTTGTTTGTATTAGAGCTGCGCATATTGCCACCCCAACAATATCTCATAATGGGGGAAAAAGGGAAAAATCAGTATTGGGTGGGCAGCTAGTTGTCTCTGTCGTATCCTCCAATATAGAGTCCTTATAAGGCATACTTCAGCCAGACACCCCTGGACTAATTGTGGCCAGGAAATTAAGATTGGTTTCTCTTGAAGTTCTTGGTTTTGCATGTCATAAAGAACTGCTTTTTATTGTTGTTATTGTTTTGTTTTTTAAGTAAACTCTGCCCCCAACATGGGGCTCAAACTCACAATCTTAAGATCAGGAGTTGCATGCTCTACCAACTGAGCCAGCCAGGCGCCCCTGTTTTGGTTTGTTTTTTAAAGAAGGGGTGGTATAACTGGTAAGCACTATGAGGCTTCATGCCTTGTTTGTTAGGAGTAGAGTTATTTAGTATGTTGTATAAAGAATGCAAAACTCTGGATATATCCATGTATGTGACAGCCAAAAATAAAGGAAGGAAGGAAGGGAGGGAGGGAGGGAGGGAGGGAGGAAGGAAATTGTTGTCTTCAAGTAACCAAATCTCATTTCTAATTCAGAATCTTTGCTCTTTCCAAATATGGTAATATCCTTCATTATATGTTCTATTAGAAATGTTCTTCTTAAGTTCAGGGACAGTTCACTAGTGTTTATTTAGTAGCTTTGAGTATTTAGCCATTATTTGCCCTCTCCTTTCCCCACCTCTAAGTATTGTAAGAAAAGCCCATCGTTTTTGCTTATCCTTACATCCCCAATGTCAGGTATATATGGGGTAGTAAATAAATATTTAGTGAGTCACTAATTGACTGAAAGAACAAGAATGACAGCATTCTGTTTCACTTTGAATACTCTCAGACTGGGAATCTGTTATTTTAGAAATTTACTTTTTCAACTTTTATACAGCTCTAGAGAGACAGGATAATAAGATAGAAATAATAGGACTTTGGAGTCATTAGCACAACAAACTTTTTGGTCCACTATATGTGTCAGGTACTGCTTTAGATGCTGGAGTAGGAAAAGAAGTACATGTGTTCCTTTGTCTCTAGAAAAGAGGGAGGCAAGCTTATAAATAGTACTTATTAAACTTACTGTGATGTATGCTATATGTATACACTAGGTTCTAAAGGTAGATCCTACTGGGTTAACCTAGGTTGGAACAGTGGGTTTGAAGAGAGCAGGATGTGGTCCAAGAAGACTTTGCAGAGAAGATGGTCATAGCTATGTGGGTGATAATTAGCCAGATGAGGTGAATGGGGGTCATGTTCTGGATAGAGAGTAGCTGCTTGTGCAGGGGTACAGATATGAGAGGATGCAAGGCATACAAGGAGTGACAGAAGGTATAGGAATCAGCTGATGGAGAACTTAGATTTTATCCAGAATATCATTAAAGACATTTTTGAAACAGCTTTTTTTTTCTCTCCGATGAAAAGGTAAGCACAGTTTTATCTTTTAGAAGATCTCAGAAAGAAAAGTGAATAAAGAATACGATCACTTGTATTCTCTGCAGCCACAGATTACCACTCTTAACATTTTGGTACATATACTGCCATAATTCCTCAGTTTCTCTCCCTTCTGTCTTCCCGCCTCTTCCCTTCTCCTTCTTCCTCCTGCCCTCCTTTGTTCTTTTATCCTTCTCTGGCCTGATCTTGTTGGCCCATACGACAACTAAGTGAAAGACTCACTGAAAAAGGAGGTTAAGGTATAGAAAGGGGCAAAGTTTTGTCTTAGCGTCATTTTCTGAAATAAATAAATATTATAAAAGAGGCATAATGGGGGGATGGAGAGTTTGAATTTGGTTATTAGGTATGTTTTAAAATTTTTTCGTAAACACCTATAGCAGTTAGTATGTGTCCAGTTCTATTTTAAGAGCTTTCAAAAATTATGTATTTAAATTTAAAACTATTGACTATTCCCATTTTATAGATGAGGAAGTCGAGGCATAAAGAGGTCACACAGTTTGTTCAAGGTCTACGTTAGCTGTAACTGTGATAGACCCTGGAATCCAGGTTCTGGATTTTAAGTCATGGCAGTCTGGCTTCAGATTTATGCTCTTTACACTATACTCCCAGGTTGAGGCTGAAATGTGAGTGCATCAGTCAAGTAAATATACTCAGCAGGCATGTGATTATGCATTTGAAACCCAGGGGACAGATCAGGATATAATTTAGAAGTCATCACACAGGAGGATATTAAAGTTAATGTTTCTAGTACCTTAAGTCATATATTCTATGATGATAATGAGTGTGCCTTGTTTTCTGGTTGCTTTTCTCTCGGAAGCTCTACTTTGGCACTATTACTTTTAAAACTGTGCCTTACATAACTAGAAGTAGAAGTTGCAATGCAGAGAAAATGACTGTATTTCCCCCCCTTTAGGATATGTGTTACTTCTCTTAATGCTTTGGTTGTATTATTGCTTCCCCCACCGTTTCTTTGTAATAATTATACTACATTGCCCAAACACACCTGTAGACCTTGTGGTCACAATCCGACACCTGCTACTCCCCTTAGGTTTTGTTTACACAAGAGTTTACCAAGATTATCTTCCCCGTAATATACTCATACAGTTGATTTTTTTTAAAACCAAAATGAAAACCTTATATGGTACCTATAATTTATTTGAAGTTCGTAATTCTATTCTACCCAGCCATTTTACTTTTCCTTGTCATTAGGGAAGGAGTCAAAGAGCAAAGGAAATTTCCAGAAAAAGCAAAAATATATATAACCTTTCCCTGGTGTTCCTACTTCTGAATGTTCTTCGACATTGGATGTGCATCACAGAATTAACTTAAATACCTTGAAGAATGCCATGTATGAAAAAGGGAAAGTCAAAACAGAGGATGTGAGGTTATTTAAATCAGTTTTGCTTATAAGTAGCAGTTGATCAGATAAAAGAATTTTTTTTCTTTTTAAAAAATTGTTTATCTTTAGAATAGGAGTATAGGGGTGTAATTGTGATGGTTGGTGGTTTGCAATTACACCTCAAGAACCTGCATTTATATGTGATAAAATTTAGATATTCTATATCTAAAAATATTGAGATGAATATAAGGAAATACTGTTTTTTGTTGTTTTGTGGGAAGTGATTTTTTAACATTAAAAGAGCCTACTTTTCAATCATTTAGGTTTGGCTTTTTTTTTTAAGCTTTAGTGAATTTAAAGGTCAACGCTATATAGAAACGGGTTTTATTGGGGCACTTGGGTGGCTAAGTGGGTTAAGCCTCTGCCTTTGGCTCATGTCATGATCTCAGGTCAGAGTTCTGGGATCAAGCCCCGCATTGGGCTCTCTGCTCAGCGAAGAGCCTGCTTCCCCCTCTCCCTCTGCCTGCCTCTCTGCCTACTTGTGATCTCTCTCTCTCTCTCATACAAATAAATAAAATCTTAAAAAAAAAAAAATCTTTAAAAAAAAAAATCTTAAAAAAAAAAAAAGAAATGGGTTTTATCTAGCCACCTGTGATATTCAGTTACTTTCCATAAAGTAAATGATCTGATAGCATGTCTGGTTGGATCTTTTTATTTTATTTATTTATTTATTTATTTATTTATTTATTTATTTATTTATTTAAAGATTTTATTTATTTATTTCACAGAGGGAGAGAGATCACAAGGAGGCAGAGAGGCAGGCAGAGAGAGAGGGGGGGAAGCAGGCTCCCCGCTGAGCAGGGAGCCCGACGTGGGCCTCGATCCTAGGACCCTGAGATCATGACCTGAGCCGAAAGCAGAGGCTTTAACCCACTGAGCCACCCAGGCGCCCTAATCTTTTTAAAGATATAAACAGTTTAAAGTGCTTGGCAGTTTTCCCCATTTCTGCTGTTCCTGTAATGTGGAAACACAGGTAGGACTAGAAAAATAAAATTAAGAAGACATTTAAAAAGTTAGTATATTTTAAGAGAAGAAGGAGTTGAAAATTGTCAGAGATACGAAGGGTATTTAGCTATTTAACTCTGTGTATGTATGTATGTATATATACATGTATGTGTATATACACACACATAAACATATGAGCTTTTAAAATGTATATCACCATTCTTCTGAAGTAGAAGTAAAATGAAATTTTAACAAAAGAATATATAGAATTTTTAGACCATAAAGATCTATATAATTTTTTTGTTATTGCCCCAAAGTCTTATTTTAGATCTCCCTTTGAAAAATTCAAATACATAGGGACAGTATATCTTTTAGCATGATATCGCCCCTTTTCTTGAACCAAGAACAGTTTACACATTTTCAGAATCTCTAAGTTTATTTCACCTTTTTTTTTTTTTTAAGATTTTATTTATTTATTTGACAGAGAGAGAGAGGTTACAAGTCAGCAGAGAGGCAGGCAGAGAGAGTAGGAAGCAGGCTTCCTGCCGAGCAGGCAGCCCGATGTGGGGCTCGATCCCAGGACCCTGAGATCATGACCTGAGCCGAAGGCAGAGGCTTTAACCCACTGAGCCACCCAGGCGCCCCTTCACCTTTTTTGTTGTTATCTGTTAGCAGAACATGTAATGGTGTTACAAAATTTAATGTCTCTAGAAATGACTCTTATATTTTCTAACAGTTGAATATTCTATTTTTGTTTTGAGGGAGATTAAATTGTGGATTAAGTGTGACCAAGGTATAAAACAGTTTTCTTCTGAGTGATAGTCAAACATTTACTGAATTGTAACTATTAGCAAAAATAAAGTTGACTAGCATTTATTTTCCATGTGAACAACATTGTAGCTTACTACTATCTGTTTATTACAGTTAAAAAGTAAGTTCGGTTAGTTAAAGTTTAACACCAAGTCTGGCCATAGAGAGAAAGAGTATTGAGTTATTCATAGAGCTTTCAATAATAAAATAGGTACTCAGAATTTTGTGATTTTGTTGGAGTCAAAAGGTGGGTAACTGCTGTTCTTTTTAACTTAAATCAGTTTCTGGGTTTATTACTAATTGTTATAATAGGCTACATTGTAGATATATAGGTGAACTAGAAATAGATCAGCATTCACAGGGGCTGCAACCAAGCTTTGAATTACTTTAACTCCTGATTGGATTAAGCCTATCTGCTATTTCTAGAGCATTTAGACTAGTTGCTTGCTAAAAGAAAACATAAATTCACTTTGGAGGAAGATAACACCATGCAGAATCTCAAATTATTTCAACCTTTTTTTTTTTTTTAAACATACAATGTTCAGCATCCAGTTGAAAGTAATCAGACATGCAAGGAGACAAGACAACATGACAAAAGACTGAGATACAATAAACAGAGACAGACTTACAAGGGATTCAGATAGTGGCACTCAGACAAAACTGCTTGGTGGGGCGCCTGGGTGGCTCAGTGGGTTAATGCCCCTGCTTTCGGCTCAGGTCATGATCTCAGCGTCCTGGGATCGAGGCCCGCATCGGGCTCTCTGCTCAGCAGGGAGCCTGCTTCCTCCTCTCCCTGTCTCTCTGCCTGCCTCTCTGCCTACTTGTAATCTCTCTCTCTGTGTGTCAAATAAATAAATAAAATTAAAAAAAACAAAACAAAACAAAAAAAAACTGCTTGGTATGTTTAAAGAAAATAGAAGATTAGCATTTTGTAGAGTATTGGTAATGTATAAAAAAACTAAATCAAATTCAAGAACTGAAAAAATATAGTAACTGAAATAAGTAACCAGAAGATTGACTTAATAGCATATTAGGCATTGCTGAAGAGAGAATTAGTGAACTGGAAGATAGTTCAGAAAGTGTCTTTCAAAGTATATCATGGTAAAGGAAAAAAAGGATAAAAAGTACAGATATGAGTAAATGAAATGAATCAATATGTAAAATATTGTAAGGAATCACCAAACAATAGTAGAACTAACAAATGAGTTCAGGGAAGTTGTAAAACATAAGATCAATATACAAAAATTGCTTTTGAATATTTATTACCAATGAACTATTGGAATTCAAATTCATATGGAAATGTGAAAGAACTAGAATAGGAGAACAAGTTTGACAAGTGAGAGCAAAGTTGGAAGACTTAAACTAATTGACTTGAAGGTATATCATCAAGCTACAGTGGTCAAAATAGTTTAATACTGGAGTCAAGATAGGTAATGGAACAATATTAATTCATCAGTAGAACAGCAGAAAGAATCTAAACATAGATACATACACACACGCACATACATACACAACTGATTTTTTAGCAAAGTTATAAAGATGGTTCAGTGGGAAAAATCAACAAATGATGCCAAAACAATTGCATAACTGTATTAACAAATGAACTTCATTCATGTCTTAAGAACTCCAAATAGATCATCAATGTAAGTGTAAAATCTAAAACTAAAACCTTTTTTTGGGCGCCTGGGTGGCTCAGTGGGTTAAAGCCTCTGCTTTCGGCTCAGGTCATGATCTCAGCGTCCTGGGATCGAGGCCCGCATCGGGCTCTCTGCTCAGCAGGGAGCCTGCTTCCTCCTCTCCCTGTCTCTCTGCCTGCCTCTCTGCCTACTTGTAATCTCTCTCTCTGTGTCAAATAAATAAATAAAATCTTAAAAAAAAAATAAAACCTTTTTTTCCCTGATTAGTCTATTAAATTTACTAATTTTATTGATCTCTTCCGTGATTTTCTTCTTTGCTTTTCTGTTATTATTTTCATTGATTCCTTTCTCATCCTTATTATTTTCCTTCTTCTGATTACTTTGGATTTAATTTGCTCTTCTGTTTTGATTTTTTTCCCATTTTCCAGACTTCTGTTTTAATTTCTTGTGGTGGAAGCTGAAGTCACTGATTCGAGACTTTAATTCTCTTCTAATAAAAGGTGCTTAGTACTGTAAATTAATCCCCAAGTATTGCCTTAACTGCATCTAACAAACCTTAATAAATTATGTTTTCATTTTCATTTAGTTCAAACTATTTTTTAACTTCCCTTTTAAATTATTCTTTGACCCATAAGTTATTTAGAATTGTGTTTCTTACTATTTGGGGATTTTGTAGATAATCTGTCTTTTATTAGTTTTTAATTTAATTCAGTTGTGGTCAGAGAATGTGGTTTATGTGATTCAAATAATTTCCAGTTTAGTGAATGACTTTTTCGTGGCCCGGAATATTGGTCTATCTTGGCTTCTATAACTTATGTTTGAGGTTCTTAAATCTCTTCTTGGTAATTGCCACAATTTCCCATCCAGTTTTACTTCATTATCACTACTTACATTTCACTGTTTCTAGAGTTATTATTCCTAAATACTAATCTGATTCTGATACCCTTTCCTTTTTTCAAAAGCTCTGGTGATATCCCATTATCTACAGAATGGAATTCATTCTCTTTTTTGGGGGAGACCAGGTCTTTCATTATCTGGCTACAAGTTGTTTTAAGAAAGCCTCATCTAGTATTACCATCCTTTTCTGCCTCTTTTCATACATTCTGTATTCCAACCATGTTAAACTGATTTTCTTTTCCAAAAATGCTTTATGGAGTGCATTTCTTACATCTATATCTTTGATCAAGCTATTCTTTTCTCCTGGAATTACCTTTCTCTTCCCTTCTTACTTTATATTTAACATTCATGCCAGTTCTGCTCACCTGTGGAAATTTTCTTTGCTTTCTTCAACCAGAATCTACTATGTCTTTGGTTCATTGTCTATACATATCTTACAGTATGCTTAAACGTGGGATGCCATATTTATGTAGGCACTCAGTGTTTCTTCAAATCTCCATAGTAAGGAAATTAAGACAATAATAAGGGGTTTTTCAAAACTAATAAAACTAATACCCTTAATTCTGCACATGGATCAAGAAATCCAGTAAAAGTGAAAATTTTTAAGTTGTGTTTTGGAATAGAATAATAATTATAGGTTTTCTGGATCATCTTTAAGTCAACATTAAAGATAGTGTTTACAAATGGAACAAAATCCCAGCTCAGTTTTCACTAAATGTTAGACATGACCAATGAGTGAGTTTGACAGTGCTACAGAAATTAATGAATTGCAAAAAGGAAACTGAAAATACTTTATCAACTACCATCTATAAAATTATATGTTCCTAAGGTTTAGTGAAGATGATATATAGTAATTAATGATGATTAGTTGGAAAATAAAATTATGAATGATGTTAATATCATATACATTACAACACAGATAGGTGGATCAAAATATGAACAGGAGGAGGAGCTGAAATGACCTCCAAAGCTAGAAATTCCTTCTGTGGTAGCCAAAGCTATTCAATCTATAATTTAACATTATATTCAAAATTTAGTTTAAGTTATGATAAAACAGTAGAAAGAATCATATTTCTTCTGAACAACCTAAAAATTTCTCATTATAATGATGTACATTTATGTTTCAAGTTAAAAATAAAAATTCAGAGGTGTTTTTCATTTCTAATGATTCCCTTCTTTCACTAATTTGTTTGATCAGCTAATTACCTGCTGTATACCTTGTGATCTGTAAAGAATTGTGTGAATGGGGGTTGTTCTTACAGCCAAGAAAATAAGCTCTGTGCAGTAATAACATTTGAGTAGCTCTTTACTGTTTTCAAAGTCCTTTCAGGTGTGCCGTTTCTTGGTAGGAAAGGAATCCTAATGAAAGGTGTCAATGGGTGTATGGAATCTGTGGATTTTCTTTCTAGTCAGTGGAAGGATGCAGAGAAAAGGGAGCTAGGTGAGCAAAGATGTGCTAAGGTTTTTCTTGTCACTGTTGCAGAACCTCTTTAAAACTGGATTGTTTGGACTATATCATAGACGTTTTTAGCGTTATTAAGTATGGTGTGTGTGTGTGTGCATAATTGAATATAGACATTTTCAAATGTTATTGAATCTTTTGAAGGTGAGATCATGTATATCAGAATCTAAGATTTGGTGATAATATATAAATGCATTTTCCTCTAAGGAAAATGCATGGCAACCTTTAGCATAGAAAATTGGGAGGAACCCTTTAGTTATCTAGGAGTCTTAACAAGAAATGCTGACTAGTGTTTCTATAATGATTTCATCCCAATTCCAGAAGGTGCAAGTCATGTGTGATTATGAATTTAATACATTAGGTAATTGCTCCAGTTCTGCCTTTATCCTTATTTGGTTATTTATCCTCCCATTCATGTCTGTTCTTGTTTTCACTTAGCAGTTGACCTTTTTACACAGACTTGGGGAAGAAACCCAGCAAGAACTAAATGCCTCCATTTCATACCTGCTATATATATATAAATGGTTTTCTTTGAAGTGTTAAATCTGATCTGTTTTATCCAGGTGCAAAATGTGGGACATATGTTTTAAAATAGAATTAAAACATAATGAATTATTTTCAAGGTGAAGCATTTCCAGGTACACTGCTTAAATGATAACTTTTGTAGTCTGGTTAGTTTTATTCAGTAAAATACATTTAATTATTAACAAAACAGATCAATGTAGCTGAAAGTTAAATTTATTTTTTGATGCATTATAAGCAATTTCAGTCAACTTAAAATAAAGTTAAATGTTAAATTATTAAATTTACATTTAAATACCCCTTCTTCCATCACTAATGCTCTTCTCCAGAAATAGCTAATCACAATCTGTTGATTTTAATCCTCAATGCTGATATTTGTTTAGAGAATGAGAATTGTCCTCTGCCCCTGCACTGTCTGAATTCCTGACCTATAGGTTCCATGAGCATAATAAAATGGTGCTTAAGGGGCGCCTGGGTGGCTCAGTCATTAAGCGTCTGCCTTCACCTCAGGTCATGATCCCAGGATCCTGGGATCAAGCCCTGAATCAGGCTTCCTGCCCCGCGGGAGGCCTGCTTCTCCCTCTCCCAATCCCCCTGCTTGTGTTCCCTCTCTCGCTGTGTCTTTCTCTGTCAAATAAATAAATAAAATCTTAAAAAATAAATAAATAAAATGGTGCTTAATTTAAGCTACTATGTTTTGGAATAGGTTATTATGCAGCAAGAGTAATGGAAAGATAAGTGGATTTGAATATGCTAAAGAGAAAAGGCTCTTAACTGCTTTAGCAAAAGTCCTGAGATAGGATGTTAAATTGCCTGAACCTTAGTATTTATTTTGGATTTGGAGGAGTGTTAGTTCCTAACAGAAGAGAAAGCTGCAAAAGTAGTAGGGGGGCCAGTTGTTTGTGGCTTTTAACACTTCGTTAGTGGGTTTAAACTTTTTCTGTGTGCAATGGGAACATAAAGATTTTTTGAGTATAGGTGATCATAGAAAAAGACATTGGAACTCTTACATGATTCCAATGTCCTGGAATGTGTTTACTCAGCAAATATTTGTCACACTTATACTTTTGAGCAGGGGCATAGTTTTGATTTTTTTTTTTTAGTACAAATGCTTATTTACTTATTTTTATGAAATTATGTACAGTCAGAATAAGGGTCTAGTAAGAAAGCTAGCCATGACTTTTTTTATTATTTCTAAGTGGGGTACTAAAAATTATCCTGGATATGTGTATATATTAAATAGTTATAATGATAATCCAGACCATGAGTATGGTAGAAAAGACTTAAAAGTTGTTAAATGAAGTTCAGAAAATATTTAGTAGGCAAACACATTTCTGTGAATTTGTAAACTCTTACTCATATTTATGAAAAACCCTGCTGGGAATTTGCTGGGGACTGCAATGAACCTATAGGTCAATTGCTGGGAGAATTGACATCTTAACAATATCAATCTACTAATTCATGAACCCAGAATTGCTTTCCATTTATTTAGGTCTTCTGTCGTTTCCTTCATCAGTAATTTATAGTTATCTAGCAACCTTGCTAAGATCATTCATTAGTTCTATGAGTTTATGTTCAATATTTTGAGTGCTTTTACTTTTGATTATTTTTATTTAGAAAATAGTTTTGAACTTTCGCATGATAATAACATATTTGTGACTGTGTTATCTCAGTCAATATGAGCTTTTAAACATTTTTTATTGTAATATTTTATGCACAAACTAAGAAGATGTTTTGTTTCTAAGTCTTTGTTTTTATCTTTCTTTTATTTGTTTCTTACTAATTATTTTCTACCAGTTTGGGTTCCAAAAGATTTTGTCAGTGTCTTTCATTGCGTATTGTTTCACATAGGATTCTATTATAGGAGTCAGCAAATTTCTACTTGTTATGCCTTTCTTTGATCACTTTTTACAGGCAAAAATTCATATACAGTTGACCCTTTAACAACATGGGGTTTAGGGGCACCACATTTCCCCTTTCCCATGCGGTCAAAAGCCTGTGTATGATTTGTTTCCCCCAAAACTTAACCATTAATAGCCTATTGTTGACCTGAATCTTTAACAATAACATAAATATCCTATTAACACATATTTTGTATGTTGTGTATATTATGTATTATACTTTTACAATAAAATAGAGAGAAAGTGTTATTAAGAAAATCATGAGGAAATCATGAGGAAGAGAAAATACATTTCTCGTGCTGTACTGTACTTACTGAATAAAAAATCCACATATAAGCAGACTTGTGCAGTTCAAAGTCCTGTTGTTCAAGGGTCAACTGTAATTTAATAGCAAAATAGCAAAAAATAGTATTCCGTGGGAAACATGACTGAGCTTAATTGTCAGCTTGTTTGGATATTATCTGCATTGGTCCAGGTGAAAAGAAATTCCTGTGTTGAGAGCTGAATTAAACCAAATAAGAAAACAAACAGAAAAATAAACATTTATATAAAATAATTAGGAAATACAGTTTGAAAGAAAACACAGCTATTTCCCCTACCTGTTTTAGACTGATGAAAGATTTACAACTCTATAAATTCACTACCTTTTATTTTGTTAAACATTTTTTCCTATAAATTGAGTGTATAAATTAATAAAACTGGCAAAATATACTTATTTCTAATTTTCAGTCCAAACAACAATAGTTTGTTTTTGTTTTTGTTTTTAAGAATTTGCAGCTCAGTAACTATACTTTCATCTAATTCCACAGTTATCGAGGTCTTTAACCAATGTACCACTATAGATTCTTTATCTGGCCATCTGTTCTTAATATTAGAACATAGGTTGGGACTCAGATAGGTTGATACTTCTGTGGTGATCCTTTCCAAAATATAACCTTTGCTTGCTTTTAGTTTTCAGAAAGTAAGAATCAATTTTTTTGAATGGAAGAGAGGTTGTTGTTAATGATACAAGTGTCTGTGTAAACTCTTTGGACTTTATAAAATATTAGCCATTTCATTAATCAGCAGTTATTTGAATGCCAAATTTGTATACAGTATGCTTCTTCCATATTGTCATAGATGCTTCAATCAAGTAGTAAATTAGAAAGTCTATCACATGTATATTCTCAAAAATTAAATAATCCTTTGGTGGGCTTATTAAAACTGTGCTCCAGTATGACAATGAAAGGATATACTATATATTCTCTATTTATTTCCAAGTTTTGGATAAATTTTCTTAGCACTGGGTACTGTGGTAGACATTGTAAACCGAGTTAAAAGGCAAAAAGGGTGATATCCTTAATCAATGAACACCTAGAAATGAATAATAAAACCCAGTAGAAAAAAATTGAAAAAATACAAACTGTCTTTTTGATGAAGAAGAAATTCACTTTGACTGTAACCATGAGAAGATACCTCTAATCTCAGTCATAATTTTAAAAGGCAAATTAAAATAACAGTGAATGAATAGTTTGGCAGTCAGATTGGCCAAATTATAAAGGTCTATAAGTAAGTGTTGGTAACTGTAGGCATATTCACACATTGATGATGAGGTTTTAATTTGTTAAAACAAGCATGTTGTTTGGTATTTCTTGTAATAGAACAATACAGCAAACTTTCTTAGTAGGTTTGTAGTTATGTAAATAGACCAGGTTTCAGATTTACAGAAAAGAATTAGGTAGGTTTGTCCGGAAAGCTCTTCATGATACCATTAAGTGAGACAAAGAAGATGTGAACAGATAACAAATTTTTACTTGAAAAACTATTTTTTTTAAAGATTTTATTTATTTGAGAGAGAGCACAAGTGGAGAGGAGGGAGAGGGTGATGCAGACTTCCCGCTTGCTGAGCAGGGAGCCCTAGGAGGGACTCCATCCCAGGACCCTGGGACATGACCTGAGCCAAAGTCAGACGCCTAAGCGACTGAGCCACCCAGGTGCCCCAAAAAACTGTTACGTGTGTGTATTTATAGGTAGGTCTGAAGAAATGGAGGAATATTTGTTTATGTTAGTGGCATAAGAAGATATTCTACTTTTTTTTCCAAGTAGAGGTAGGTGATTTTAATTGTATTTAAAAAATAATTTTCATCATGTAAGTATGAAAACTTAAATAATCACATTCTTTGGAAGATTTCCTGTTGTGGGATTTTATAAAATTACACGGTTACTAGGGAAAGCCTTTGGTTTTTCTTACTGATATTAAAGAGCGAGAAAGCAGAACAAGTATTAATAGTATGTAATACCCCAAAGTGTCTGTTATAAATAAACTAAGAGTGGAGGAATGAATATTTTTACTCAAAGAAATTACAAGTATTTGTGAGGTGGGCCTCATGTCTGTCTTGTTATTTCTTTTTCTTTTACTCAGTACTCTTCCTTGCCTTTCTCTTTCCAAGGGGAACATTCTTTGATTCAGTTTTGTAGTATTTTGAGACACTCTTATCCTAATGAATTCTTCGCTTTCAGTAGGGAAGCTAGAGGGAGGGTTTCCTCCAGTTGAGTCAAGTGATTGGAATGGTGAGACTAGGCAGGGAGGGATGAACCAAAGTCATGAGTTACTTATGTGGTGACTCATGAAGGAATCAAGGTTTGAGTAGCTGGTGGCCAAAGGAGAAGAAAGGTGTAGACAAGGGGTATGAGTGTGTGTGTGTGTGTACATGTGCGTGCCTGTACATGTGTGCACCATAGCTACAGAGGTATATACCTTACCAGCTGTGCACCTAAGCTTTTGTAATGTTACTTAATCTGTAATGTATGAGGCTACTCAGTATGAATATCAGTTCTCATAATATGCTGTAATAAGTGATCCTTGCAAATAGAATGCTTTATGTAAATAGAAGGGCCACCTAGATGAGTGTGTTTGTTCAGATTTCCATGTCTCCATCTTCATCCCCAATGTAAATGCATTTGTTACTGGTTGGAAAATAATATAATTAAATTTACTAAAGTTACGTGTAAACTGATGATATCCAGTAACTCAGTGAGAGTCAAAGGATCCTTCTTATAAGGAAAATTAAGTGCCTTTTAACAATGATTTTTGATGTCTAAGTTTACTCTTTAACTGGTTGTTTGGCCTATTTTTAGGATCTTGGTCATATTCTGGAAGATCGAGGGTGTTGAACAAATGAGGTGTTGGAAAATTCTTATGATTCAAATTTTAACCAGATTTTCAGTACCTACTTTGAGTTTCTGCTCTACATGCTGAGATACATAAGAAATATACAGTTTACTCTACAGTGTTCAAGTAAATGCTTGGTGTGTACCAGTATATATTCTTGTATTGACTTTGGTTGCTTTTGTTTTTAAAAATCATCAAGGGGCGCCTGGGTGGCTCAGTGGGTTAAAGCCTCTGCTTTCGGCTCAGGTCATGATCTCAGGGTCCTGGGATCGAGGCCCATGTCGGGCTCCCTGCTCGGCGGGGAGCCTGCTTCCCCCTCTCTCTCTGCCTGTCTCTCTGCCTCCTTGTGATCTCTCTCCCTCTGTGAAATAAATAAATAAAATCTTTAAAAAAAAAAAAAAATCATCAGGGATGCCTGGCTGGCTCAGTTGGTAGAGCATGACTGTTGATCTTGCGGTTGTGAATTTGAGCCCCATGTTGGACATAGAGATTATGTTAAAAAAAAAAAAAAAAGAAGTACTATTGGAGCACTTGGCTAGCTCAGCTGGTGGAGCATGTGACTCTGGATCTCGGGGTCATGAGAACATAGAGTTTACTTTAAAAAAAAATCAGCCTTGGGGCACCTGGGTGACTCAGTCATTAAGCGTCTGCCTTTGGCTCAGGACATGATCCCAGGGTCCTGGGTTCGAGCCCTGCATCGGGCTTCCTGCTATGCAGGAAGCCTGCTTCTCCCTCTCCCACTCCCCCTGCTGGTGTTCCCTCTCTTGCTGTGTCTCTCTCTGTTGAAAAATAAATAAAATCTTTAAAAGAAAAAAAAAAAAATCAGCCTTAGGAGAAATAGGTGATCAACTATCGGAGAGTCATCTTTAAAACTGGCTTGTGAGAGTACCAGCTCTGAGTTACCTCTGTTTTGAAGTTGTGGCTTAAAGCTTCTTCTTTTTACCATGTGAAAAAAAATAAATCTTTCCCTAGCTAAACAATGTTAAGACTTATGTAAATTTTCTGGGGAGAAATGAGAAACATTCCCAAATTCATATTAAGTTCTTTCTTAGAAACAGAATTAGATTGAGAGAGAGAATACTCTACAGGAAAAGGAGAGATGGGAGAGGTTCAAGGAAGGAAGCAGGCTGAGTGGGATAGGAAGAAGTAAACCCGTCTTAACCTGAAAGTTTTATCTAAGTGTATTTCAACCCTTATCTCTATGTGCATGATTATTTTCTTTTCTGAATGTCTGTTCCATTTCTTTGGAGAATTACCTCCATTTATTGAATGTTCGCAATCATCACTAATAGGGAAATGCAAATTGAAACCACAGTGAGATACCACCTCACACTGACTAGTGTGAGTACTGTTGAAAAAAACCCAGAAAATAACAAGTGTTAGCAAGCATGTGGAGAATTTGGAACCCCTGTGCACTGTTGATGGGAATGTAAAATGGTGCAGCTGCTGTATAGTGGTTCTTCAAAAAAATAAAAATAGAATTATCATATGATCCAGCAGATCCACTTCTGGACATGTATTCAGAAGAATTGAAAGTAGAGTCTCAAAGGGATATTTGTACATCCATGTTGAAAGCAGCATTATTCATAATAGCTCAAATGTGGAAGCAACCCAAGTGTTCATTGACTCATGAATGGATAAAGAAAATGTGGCATATGTATACAAAGGAATATTGGCCTTGAAAGAGGAGGAAATCCTGTCCTGTGATACAACATGGATGAACCTTAAGGTTCACTTATATGAAGTCTTTAAAGTAGTCAAACTCTTAGAAACAAAGAGTGGAATGGCATTTGCCAGGAACTGTAGGGTAGGTTAAATGCTGAGATGTTGTTCAGGGTGTGTAGAGTTTTGGCCCTGCAGGATGATAAAGTTCTAGAGATCTATTGCACATCAATGTGAATATAGTTAACACTATTGAACTGCACAATTAAAAGTGGTTATGATGGGAAATTGTATGTGTTTTTACCATGACCAGAAATTTTAAAAATATTGATACTGAGGCCTAACTGCCAAGATATTCCAATTTATATGGTTTGGGCTAAGGTCCTGGCACTGAGAAATGATGAAAGCCTCCTAGGTGATTTCACAGCATACTCAGGTTTAAGAATCACTGAAATAAGCATAAAAACGTAAGGAATTAGGGGCACGTGGATGGCTTGGTCAGTTAAGTGGCTGCCTTTAGCTCAGGTCATGATCTCAGTGTCCTGGGATTGAGCCCCAAATCGGGTTCCCTGCTCAGTGGGAAGTTTGCTTATCCCTCTCCCTCTATCCCTTCCTCTGCTTGTGCATGCTCTCTCTCTCTCTTTCTCTCTCTCAAATAAATAAATAAAATCTTAAAACAAAACAAAACAAAAAACAACCCAGAACCCATAAGGAATTGTAAGACAAGGTACAAGGTAGATGATGTCATGTATTGTAAATGATTTCATTCCAGGAAAATAAATATTCTTTGGTTTATATACTGTTAAATTTTGATTTACTAAGCAATCATTTATTAATTCAGCTATCAGAGTTGAAAGTGGAGAACCCTTTTAATAGGGTTCTAAAGAGATTTCTAAAAACGAATGAAGTTCTCTTATGAATCATTTTCACCAGTGCCTATAATAGCATATCACTTGGTTAAGAATTTTTAAATCTACTTTTTTTTTTAAGATTTTATTTATTTCACAGAGAGAGACACAGTGAGAGAGGGAACACAAACAGGGGGAGTGGGAGAGGGAGAAGCAGGCTTCCCGCTGAGCAGGGAGAGAGACGTGGGGCTCCATCCCAGAATGCTGGGATCATGACCTGAGCCTAAGGACTGAGCCACCCAGGTGCCCCTAAATCTACTTTTAACTTTGCAGTGGCATACATACAGTTAAATAACATTTAACCTAAACTTTTGCTTTATTTGAATGACTTAGTACAGTTCAACTAGAATTCGGCTTGTTTTTTATACCTTCAATATTTTTTTCTGTACATATGTCCAAATTCTTACTTTCTGGGTTTTTGTCTTATTTTTATTTTATTTTATTTTTTGAGGGCGGGGGAGAGCTGAGGGAGAAGGAGAGAAAGAATCTCAAGCAGGTTCCATACAGCCTAGAGCCTGACTCAAGGCCCCATCCCACGACCCTGAGATCACGACCTGAGCCAAAGTCTAGAGTCAGAGGCTCAAGCAGTTTGAGCCACACAGAAGTGCCTCCTTTTGTTTTTTTTTTTAAAAAGGAAATT
This sequence comes from Ailurus styani, assembly GCA_002007465.1. NCBI lineage: Eukaryota > Metazoa > Chordata > Mammalia > Carnivora > Ailuridae > Ailurus > Ailurus styani. The sequence goes on along the minus strand of LNAC01000157.1, from coordinate 1,871,105 downwards.
TTTTTCTAGTTTGTTGCTGATACTGGTATTTACAGATGAATCATAAGTGGTAAATATATTTGATGTAAAAGGCAAAGGGGAACAGGGAATACTGAGACCATTTTTGTTCCTAAGGTTTTAGAAAATTGGAGACTCAGACAAAGGTGGCAGACTTATGTAAAATATAATAATGAATACTACTACTACCATTTTAATTTTCTAATTCTAGAATTTCTACCTTAAGTATATGAGAATATGAAATTATTTCTTTGAAAACATTTTCCAGCCTTGAACATTGCAAAATAACTACTGGCAGGATATTAACTTGGAACAGCAGAGTGTTCTTTTTTTAGTAGCCTTTTTCCTGCAGATGTGACTTTAACAGAGGAAGATGTGTTGTTTTTGTTTTTTTGTTTCTTGTTCTTTTTTTTGGGGGGGGGGGTGCTCCAGCAGGTAATCAGGAGTACAAGTAAAGACAGAAGTCACTTGCTAAATGAACTCTCATCAATTTAGGTATATTGTGTGTACAACTGTTTAAATGTTGGTGATTTCTAGTATTCTTATAAAGTTGTTTTTTGAAACTCCTCTAGGTAAATTTTAGAAATAAATTTTAACTAATACTATGATTTGTAATTTTGGATGTGGGGGAAGAGTAGATATATTTAATTTCTGTTCTAAAGTGGGAGATGAAAAATTGGTGGTAACAATTCTTACATTCTATTGTTACATGACATTAGAAAAACAGGATGCATGGTGCATATATTTATTATAAAATTTTAAAAATGCTTTGTAAATACTTTCCCCTTCGCTATGTTAGAATACTCACTCTCTGGTCACATTTTAAATTTGATACGAAGGCAGAATTTTCTTTAGGCTAAATTAGGTAATATTTCTTTAAAATTTTATAAAGATTAATATCCTACTGAACAGGCATTTGACCGAGACTTACCTACATATGTGTATATGCTTCTAACTCTGGTCCTGACACTTGACTTTTTGCATTTTTCCTTTGTTGTACTTCGGTCCCTGTCGTAATCTGGAATGCAAAAAGAACTTCCGGGAAGGACATAGTATTACTTAAAAAATGTACAAATAGGAATAGAGTCATTAGTCAGTGACTAAGGATAGCTGAATCCAATTTTGCTGATGTTTAAAGTGTCTAATGTCCTGTCTTTCAGTGAGACCAACATTTGGCATTCAGTATCTTGGATTGTGGGTGAGGTGAAAGGAGAGGTGAATTCTAATAATGAATCAAGGCAGGAACTGAAGGAGGCTTTGTTTGTTTCTTTAACTTGTTTTGTAATAAGATCAGTTGTTTCAGTGAATAACCAAGTTGTAGTGACATGAGGAATTGCACGTTGCTTGTGAGATGTAGAATGACATAGGAACTGCCAAAATTCTTTTCATTTATCGTGAATTCCAGAAACAGAACTTTTGACCAGAATATCACATTCCTTTTTTTTTTTTTAAACCAAACACTTTTCATTCTTTAGGGAATAAAGCATTCCAGCTTTACTCGAAATCCCAAATGGAATCATATTGCATGATTGTAATAAGAAAAAAAATTGTAAATAGCTCCCAAGAGAGACTCTTAAGGCTGCTTTACCAAGTTTAAATACAGCTTTGTGTCTCTGAGCAAGTCTATAACTACTCCTTTCTCTCTCTCCTCCCCTCTGAATAATCACACTTAATTTGTATTGGAACTTTAATGAAAGTTCATAAACTTTCAGTCTAATTGGGAAAGAGGAATGTCACTGGGTTAACATGGAGGAAACTGAAGTATATAATGGACCTGGCTTGTGATTTTTTTAAATATATTAAGCTGAAAAGCAAAATAAGACCTGGATTCTTTGTTCGTTTGTTTGTTTGTTTGTTTATGGGGTGGGTGGACGGGTGATGCAGAAGAGTGGGAAAGAATTAAGCAGGCTCCATGCCCAGCATGGAGCTCGATGTGGAGCTCAGATCTTGACCTGAGCCAAAATCAAGAGTTGGACGCTTGACCAGCTGAGCCACCTGGGGCCACAGGACCTAGATTTAATACATATCTTTTGTTTTGCTCCTTATTCCACATATGTCAATCCTGTGTTACAGGGGAAGATCAATAAACTTAGGCTTTTTGACTTGGTTGAACTATTAAGGTCTTTGTTATGGTCACTTTTTCTCTGAGGTTTAGTTTCCTATCTCTTAATTTTCTTTCTTTGTTTTTTCTTTCTTTCCTCCCTCTCTTCCTTGCTTCCTTCCTTTTCTTTCTTAATTTGACAAATCTGTGTGTTATGAGTTCCTTTTCTTTCTTTCTTTCTTTTTTTAGAATAACAAAAAATATTTTACTAAAACAAGATTTACAGAAGTTTCCAGACAAGCCGTACAAAATGATCACAAGCTTTTTCTTGAAGGAAGGACTCTACACTTGACAGCAGAGTCACAATGTTATTAGTGAGGGCTGTGATGTTTGTTTAATGTTCCCATTTTGGTTCAGATAATCAAGTTTGTCTATCTACAGCATCTAAATAAAGTTAGACTTGGCTAGAGAGCATATTCTAAAGAACTGGTTAGCTGCTTTTAACGAGTGCAAGTAGATCACCATTAAAAGGGGGAAAGGAGCCCATAAAATTAAAATAAAACTACCTCTCCCCCTCAAAAAAAGTAATAAAGAAAAACACCCACACACCCCTGTAGCTAACCCTGACAACTACCTTCATTCACAGTGCTTTACCCTGATGGGGGAAATGAATAAAAGCAGAGAAGGGCCACTGCTTTTAAACATTTCACAACAATCTAGATGGTACTTCTAGCCTCTGCTCATGCTTTACAACAGTGAATCAGGACAAGACATAGATTTGCTAATGTGCATTTAATCACCACAGGATTGAAGATGTCTGGGCTTTTATTCTGTAATGTTTCTAAGACTGTGTCCATTAAATGCAAACAAAAAAGGAAGAAGTCTTGGCAGAACAGGAGAAGTGATGCACACTTGATGATCAGATCGATTTTAAATATTATTCATGGCATATAGCCTAGTTCATGCTCTAGCTGTTTCTATGGTTTGGGCTTCGTTGGTCTTCCACTGCTCCACTACATCATTAGCTAATGGATCATCTGGATTGGGAGCACTTCACAAAGCCCCGATCGATAGCAGAACTGTGCGGATCTGCAGTGCTGGGGACCACTTATCTTTCAAAATATCTGAACATATTCTTCCCAACTTGTCTACATTAGGATGATAAATTTTGGTCATGAAATGTACTTTAGGGGCTGCCATCGGGTATTCTTCTGGTAGGAATAGTTCAAGCTTAAAAGTCCCTGACTCAAAGGGAGAATCTTGGGGGCCAGCAATGATCACATGAAAATAACAGGCGTTGCTCTCATCTGGTCTGCTTTAATGCCAGGAACTGGTTCTGCCAGCAAACGCTGGGTTTCCCTCATAATCCTGCGGGGCAGCCTGGCCATCTTGTCAGATCCTGAGTTCAGCCTCTGGTCTTGACTCTGGCTCCCGAGTTCCTTTTCTTTTTAACAGAATTTCTCTCCTGTAATGGAGAAGAGAAGGGATAGATGATGTTTTCCATATTTCCAAACCTTTTAAGATCTAAGTAAGGAAAAGGGCATAGTTAAGAAACAAATAGATAAGTGCCATTGATAACTTACAGATAATAGTGTCTGTAGCTGCAATAGGAGCTCAAAATTAAGTAGATTAAGACTTGAGATGTGATGAAAGGGTGATTAAGGTTTTAGTCACTAGGAAGAAGAGGATGGTGGGAGGGGAAGGGGAGAGATAGTGTACAGATCAAGGCAGAGTTTTAAAAAAGGTGGAGATTTCAGGGGCGCCTGGGTGGCTCAGTGGGTTAAGCTTCTGCCTTTGGCTCAGGTCATGATCTCAGGGTCCTGGGATTGATCCCCGAGTCGGGCTATCTGCTCAGCAGGGAGCCTGCTTCCTCCCCTCTCTCTGCCTGCCTCTCTGCCTACTTGTGATCTCTTTCTCTCTCTCTCTCTCTCTCTCTCTCTCTCTCTCTTTCTCTGTCAAATAAATAAATAAATAAATAAATAAATAAATAAATAAATAAATTCTTAAAAAAAAAAAAAAAAGGTGGATATTTCCTATAACAGACTGACCTGACTGAAGCAGAGACTCAGGGAGGTAGAAGTGGGGGGAAAAGATGGAAATTAAAATGGCATACATTTGTGAAGCCAAATACTGGAGAAAAGTTGTGTAGAAATGTGTATTTGAATTAAAGGAGGCAATAAGAAGCCAATGCGGATTCTTGAACAGGAAAGTAACATGATAAAAGCAGGGTTTTAAAAAATTATTCTATCAGCAGTGTTTCACTGGAATGTTTGGAAGAGAATACCTCAGTTTTCCCTGATGCAAGTATTCTGTCCTGGCATTGGAATTTGGCAATCCATTCTTTTTTTTTTCCTTTTTCTTAAGATTTTATATATTTATATGAGAGAAAGAGACAGAGATAGCGGGAGAGAGCATGAGTGGGGAGGAGAGGGAGAAGCAGGCTCCCTGCAGGACTCTATCCCAAGACCCTGGGATCATGACCCCACCTGAAGGCAGACATCCAACCACCTGAGCCACCCAGGTGCCCCTGGCAATTAATTCTTAAACAGTTAACAGTTTTCTGTTGTACTGAATTATCTTGGTAATTGAAATCTGGTATGTGAGAGGGGCCTGAGTGGCTCAGTGGGTTAAAGCCTCTGCCTTCGGCTCAGGTCATGATCTCAGGGTCCTGGGATTGAGCCCTGAGTCGGGCTATCTGCTCAGCAGGGAGCCTGCTTCCTCCCCTCTCTCTGCCTGCCTCTCTGCCTACTTGTGATTTCTTTCTCTCTCTCTCTCTCTGTCAAATAAATAAAATCTTTTTAAAAAAATCTGGTATATGAAGATCAACTTTCTATGTATTTTTACTTTCTGTTTCAGAGAAGCATCTTAGTAAAATCTTGGAAAACAAACAAACCGAACAAAACTTAACAGAGTAGCACCTGGCTGGCTCACTTGGTAGAGCATGTGACTCTTGATCTTAGAGTTGTGAATTTAAGCCCCACGTTGGGTATAGAGATTTTAAAAAATTAGCAGACACCTAGGGATTCAAATCTGAATTAAAATTCAGTCACATTTGGTGCTGCAAATCCAAATACCTCAACCAATGTGATGTTGAGATGAGCAGATAGATATTTTATGTGCACAGTTGTGTTTGTAATGGTGTCATAACTTGCTTTTGTGCATAATCACTAGCAGATTTCTTTTTACATTAATTGGAAGTTCTATCCTGACTGTAGAAACGTTTAAGTGTGAAAGATATGTCTTAGAATTGAGATTGTATGGTGTTTTCATAATGCTCACAGTGGATTTATGTCTCTAGTAGATTTGGAATCTCGATTAGTATTATGTACTAATATTTGAAGCAATAAAATAGGTGGGGGGTGTTGTAGGATTTAATATCCAGAATTAGTAGGAACAAAAATAGTTCCAATAACGAAATCAGATATATGTACTGTGAATGAAAAGTAAGTGAGAGTATAGTGTATTTCTGTGTGTATACATGAACTTACAACTTTGGACTTCAGATTTTAATTTCTGAAGTGGAGGGTAGTAAATCCTGTCTTATCTTGCTGGGTTGGTTGTAAGGATCAAATGAAAGACACTGTGTTTTATTTTTTTTAATTTTTTAAATTTTTTTAAAGATTTTATTTATTTATTTCACAGAGGGAGAGAGATCGCAAGGAGGCAGAGAGGCAGGCAGAGAGAGAGAGGGGGGGAAGCAGGCTCCCCGCCAAGCAGGGAGCCCGATGCGGGCCTCGATCCCAGGACCCTGAGATCATGACCTGAGCCGAAAGCAGAGGCTTTAACCCACTGAGCCACCCAGGCGCCCGACACTGTGTTTTAAATTTGCTTAAAGGATTATGTAAAGTCTTAACATACTGCCCAAATGTTTTTATTATCATTATCATCACTATTACTTTTAAAAATACCCAGCTGTATAATACAGTTCTTTATTAAAAAGATGATTTATAGAAAGATTAGAACTTCTAGTATTGGGATAGGAATATACATTTCTGGTATGATTTGAATGTATTATTTCAGAAAAAGAATCTAAAAGAATCTTATATTTATTTGCTCATTGAAGCCAGGAATTTCTGTAACAATGATGAAGTCATCCATATCATAATTAAAAGAATAATCTAAAACACACAAAAATGTATGCATATATAAATAATTCATACAAACTCAAGTGTACTGATGAACTTCTTTCCCATCTCTCTGGTCAGGGACCAGTGAAATTCCTTGGGGCCTGGCAAAAATAAATGAAGGAATGTACCTGTCCTTTGGGTATGTTTTCATAGTTCAGGGCAAACCAGGGTCCCACAGAATAATGCAAGCTCTGCTGAAGGTTGTAGACACTATTTCCATAGGAGGAAACAAACTGCCAGGCAGAGAGTAATTAGATACAACAAACAAGAGAATGAATACAACAAGAACTGGAGATAATAGAAAAACGTTAAAGAGACTATAAAGCAAGTTTGTTTTAAATGACTAGAGATTAAAAGAAGGAATAAAACTATAATATTAATCTTGAGCGATATGAAAGAGGTACAGGAAGACTTGAAAGAGACCAAATAAAATGAAAAAAAGAAAAAACAATACTTGAAATTAAAATGTCAGTGATTTTCAGTCAACAAGCTTTTTTAAAAAAGATTTTATTTTATTTTATTTTATTTTATTTTTTTAAAGATTTTATTTATTTATTTGACAAGAGGGATACAGAGAGAGCACAAGTAGAGCAGCAAGCAGAGGGAGGGGGAGAAGCAGTCTCCCAGCTGAGCAGGGAGCCCGATGTGGGACTTGATCCCAGGACCCTGGGATCATGACCTGAGCCAAAGGCAGTGGCTTAACCAACTGAGCCACCCGGGCGCCCCAGTCAACAAGCTTTTATGTTCTATGTGCCATAATGTATTTCTTTCTATAGTATAATATTTTTAAAAGAATTAGTTAATTTGAAGAGGGCTTTGAGGATATCACCCAGAAAATGGCATAGATATATAAAGAAAAAAATATATGTTAGAAATGTTAAGAGCATTGAAGACAGTGTGTCCAACTTATGCAATAGAAATTTCAGAATCGTAGAATAGAGAGAACGAGTAAGAGATAATGTCCTAAAGGAAGATAAAGGCGATAAGTTTTCCAAGATTAGAGAAAATCATGAGATTTTAGATTGAGGAAGTGTACTGTGTTCTGAACAAGATGCATAAAAAATAAATCCACACTTAGGGACACCTGGATGGCTCACTGGGTTAAGCGTCTGCCTTCAGCTCAGGTCATGATCCCAGGGTCTTGGAATAGAGTCCCTGCATCATACTCCTTGCTCAGCAGGGAGCCTGCTTCTGTTTTGTCTGCTGCTCCCCCTGCTTATACTCTCTTTTTAATAAATAATATCTTTAAAAAGAATAAATCCACACTTGGTATTTATTGAACATTTTATATTTGCCAAGTATGTTCTAATTACTTTACATGTATTATTTCAGTTAATTTCTTGAATAAGCCTTTGGGAAAATTACTATTTTTATTCCTATTTAAAATTTGAGGTAACTGGGGCACCTGGGTGGCTGCATTGGTTAAGTGTCTGACTCTTGACTTCGGCCCAGGTCTTGAGATCAAGCCCTGTTTAGGGCTCTGCACTGAATGTGGAGCCTACTTAAGATCTCCCCCCCCCCCCAACTTGTGCACACTTGTACTTACTCTTTCTCTCAAATAAGATAAGATAAAATGAAATAAATTAAATTTGAGGAAACTGAGCCCAAGGAAGTTAAAAGTCACATAACTTATAAATGATGGAGTTGTAGTTGAACAGGTTGAATCCCCTTGACAAGAATGATGAAGAAATAATAGAACTAGACAGTAATAATGTTAATAATATAGAGGGTACATGTTGAGATTTTAAAAATTAAAGTAGCAGCTTTAAGCAAGGTTATAACTAAAAATATGAAAATTTTGAATAAAATGTAGAATTTCTGGTTTTTGAGAACAATGTAAATTACCAAAGTTGACTAAAGGAAGTAGAAAACCTAAAAACTCTAACCATTAAAGAAATTGATTTAGTTTTTAAAAACTGCATGTAGGGGTGCCTGGGTAGCTCAGTGGGTTAAAGCCTCTGCCTTCGGCTCAGGTCATGATCTCAGGGTCCTGGGATCGAGCCCCGTGTCGGCCTGCCTGCTCAGCTGGGAGCCTGCTTCCTCCTCTCTCTCTGCCTGCCTCTCTGCTTACTTGTAATCTCTCTCTCTCTCTCTCTCTCTCTGTCAAATAAATAAATAAATAAATAATCTAAAAAAAAATTTAGGAATCCTGATGTTCTCCTTATTTGAACTATCATAATTCCTATAGAGAGATAGTTTATGAAACAAGTTTGTTTATGTTTTGCTATTTTAGGATTTATTCTTTACAAAATGTATTTTTTGAGGTTTTAATAAAAATATACAAGAATTTTAAAGTGTACTATTTTAGATTCATTAAATAACTTAATAGGGGAATCCTTTCATGATGTATGCATATATCAAATCACCATGTTGTACACTTAAGTACCTTACAGTTTTGTCAATTATATCTCAATAAAGCTGGGGGGACAATACCCCCCCAAAGGATATAATTTTATACATGTTTATTATTAGAGAATAATGTATGTAAGATGTAACAATCCTTTGATACTTTAAAAGAATAATTTAGTGGAAGAAATTTAAAAAATCCTCTTTCCTCTTCTCTATCATAAGTACACAGCTTTATGCATTTTCCCCTGTTTAGTCTTCATCCTGTTTTCAACATACTTAGTAAGTTTTTGTCTTAACAGAAACATTTTCTTATATTATTTTCTTTCATTCATGTTATTATTTAAAGAGGTATGTCAGATTTAAATGGTTTTGCTTTCCCTCCTCTTATCTCTTCTCTTTATTCATTTTGCTTGTATATTCTGTTTCTTGCACTCTACAAATTTTATTTTCTCCAAAGTGTGTTTACTGACTTACTAAAGATTAATAAATTTTATTAAAGATTTATCTGATGATAAATGCCAGATTTACTCTCAGGTTGTTTCTTTCTTTCTTACTTTTTTTTTAAAACATTTTATTTATTTATTTGACAGAGAGAGAGAGAGAGAGAGAGATCAGATCACAAGTAGGCAGAGAGGCAGGCAGAGAGAGAGGAGGAAGCAGGCTCCCCGCCGAGCAGGGAGCCTGACACGGGCCTTGATCCCAGGACCCTGAGATCATGACCTGAGCTGAAGGCAGAGGCTTTAACCCACTGAGCTACCCAGGCACCCAGGTTGTTTTTTTCTTTCATGAGTTTAAATAAAGGAAAAGCCAGATATATTTTAGAAATCAGGGGTTCTTTCTTGCCATGTATGGAATGTGACATTTTAGTTCATGGCTAGTATCGTTCTTGTTTTGTTCTTTGAAATCAATTTTTTCATCTTTCTGTGACTCAGACTGATTTCTGATATCAGTCAAATTCAAATGTGAAAATTAAATAAAACTTGTAACTGGTTTCTTCTTAAATGAATAGGACTTTTTGTGCTTGACAGATTTTTTTTATATAGAAGAAAACATCTGTAACAGAGCACTTAAGTTAAATTTTTGTTCTTAATTTATTTGTATTTAAAATCCAACCACGGTTACTTATGTCCAAAGAGGAAATCTTAGTGAAGCTAAGAGTTATTGGCACAACACCAAAATTTTGTGTTAAATAAATATGTGTGGGTGTAAAAGGATCATTTCTGGTATTTTATAGTTTTGGAAAAGAAACACTTTCTCAGATTGAGTTATTGCAGTTTTACTGACCTCCATAGCATATATTATTTTTGTTTTTGTTATTAAATAGATTTAAAATCTTTATTTTCTGTTTATATTCTCCAAAATCTACTAGAAAGTGGTTTATTCTGATAAATGTCAGTGATTAAGTATTTGTTTTGAAATTTTTTGAGTATAATTGACACATAGTGTCAGGTGTCTAACATTGGGATTAAGTTTCTCTCTACCTTTCCACAGTGCCTATTCTTGTCCATTACTTCTCCAGTTTTTTTTTTTTTTAAGATTTTGTTTATTTATTTGAGAGAGAGAGAGAGAGAGAGAGAGCGCATGCCCATGAGCAGTGGGGAGGGGCAGAGGGAGAGGGAGAAACAGACTCCCTGTTGACTGGGGAGCCTGGCACAGGGTTCATCCTAGGACCCTGTGATCGTGACCCGAGCCAAAGGCAGATGCTTAACTGACTGAGCCACCCAACTGCCCCACTTTGCACTTTTTTTTTTTTTTTTAATTTTTTGACAGGGAGATCACAAGTAGGCAGAGAGGCAGGCAGAGAGAGGAGGAAGCAGGCTTCCTGCTCAGCAGGGAGCCCAATGTGGGGCTCGATCCCAGGACCCTGAGATCATAACCTGAGCCGAAGGCAGAGGCTTTAACCCACTGAGCCACCCGGGCGCCCCTGCACTTACTTCTGATGCATATGGGATATCATTCCCCTCTCTTAGGTTAAAATCTAATTATTTATATAATATTTCCTACCTGGAAAGCTTTCTTCTTTTGGATTAGAATTTAAATTCTTGGAATAACCACAAAATGTTTCTGTGAAATCATGTTAAATTATATTACAGTATATTAAAATGGGTTACCAAATTTAAAGTAGACATTTTGTGCCAGGATAAAACAACTTTAGCTTTCTTATTAAATCATTGAAAACATAGGGTAGATAGGAATTAGGTAAGTTTAATGTGCTTTGTGTGTTTATGTATTTATACTTCTGTAACATGCATTTATGCATAGTTAGCTGCTATTAGTGTATTAACCAATTTTCATATAAAATAAGTATTAAAGTTACACCCATTCACAACTATTGTTAACAAATTAGTATGTGTACACATCCTTTCCTGGATAAAGTTAAACATTCAACAAGATTACCCATTTTCCTGATTAGACATTTTTTTGGTAAGAAATTAAATAGAAGCTGTTAATTACTTAAAGGATGTCTGGTAAAAGAAATATATGTGTTAGAAGATGTATTTTTGTGTGTTTCTAGTTAGCCAAGATCTTAATAGGATGGAGGTTGGTTTTTGTGATACTAAATTTCTTGATTTTTGGACTGGTGTCATTGGTATTCTAAAATGATTTAAAACTTTGAGGCCATGCAATTAGATTCAGGCATATTATTATTTTATTAAATTTTGCTGTGATTCATTTTTTTATATGTAGAAATTTATCTCAGATGTTGAAATCATGACATTTTAGTTAGAGCTGTAGGTGTATTTTTCTCTTTAACTTCCATATAATGTCAACACAAGAATTGCTTAAAACAGTTTATGTTATAACTAGTATGGGTACTTAACACATAAAAATAGAGGTCTGTAAATGTTAAATTGATTTTGTGTTACCAGTTAATGTTCATTGATGATATAGTAACTGTACCTATAGTTTGGTGATTTCATAGTAATTCAATCAATGACTGCTTTAGAGTAGGGGAAGACTAAGGAGTTCTAGGATTTTCTTTTTTGCTGTCTCTACCTTAGTGTATTTTTGTAGCTTCAGAAAAGACAGTGAAGAAATGTTTTATTTTTCCTCAAACATATAAAATACATCTGGAAGAATAAATTCACATCTGGTTCATGGATTTCCTCCATGGAGATGATCCAAATTCAGTGTCAAGATTAGAGTTTGTACTCATGGGTTTGCAGAATCTTGTGTGGAATTTGAAATATTTTGTTTGGAAGTAGTTGGGGAAACAATTGATTCAGATGTTTGTGTTAAGTTCTAATTTTAGATATATTTCTCCCTTATTAAAAATAAAAATGTTTTGTTCTTCATAATATCAAGGTACTTGTAAACACTGTACATTTAACTAGATGTTTTGTGGGACCATTCTCAAACATTGTGTTTTTTTTTTTTTTAAAGATTTTATTTATTTATTTGATACAGAGAGAGAGATTACAAGTAGGCAGAGAGGCAGGCAGAGAGAGAGGAGGAAGCAGGCTCCCTGCGGAGCAGAGAGCCCGATGTGGGCCTCGATCCCAGGACCCTGAGATCATGACCTGAGCCGAAAGCAGGGGCTTTAACCCACTGAGCCACCCAGGCGCCCTCAAACATTGTTTTATGAAAGAGAGGTCAATTAAATTGTTAAACCTACCAGGTCATGATCATTGGTGACCCTAACCATTAGTGGAAATGTACTTCTTGTACATAGTATAGTGTAGCTTCAATTTTACCATCATACTTCATTGACTCTATTTAAAATAGAAGCAACAAGAATCATTTTTTAACTATTCTAAATGTTCCTAAATGCAGTCTATAAGTTTGGAATATAATGGTGTTATGTGCTCAGTTCTTCCCTCAGTGTCACAATGGCTAATGAATGTATTTGTGTCTGAATGAAGTCCCTGGAGTAGCATAAAGTAGAAGCATTTGTGGGCTAAATCCAAGAAGCATGTGAACTAAAAATAATATTGTCAAACATTTATGAATTATTTGTCTTATGCATTGAAGCTGCCAAACCAGGCTGCTAGTCATGTGAATTAAACTTGATAACACTAGAACAAATGGATGTTGTTCATTAAAGAAGATGTTTGATTTTTTCAAGGATTCTTTTTTCACCCTTTAACATGTGATGCATTTTCCATATAATAACATAATGAAGTTTATTTGTATGTAAATCTATAGCAATTTGCTTTTCTATATGTTTTTAAACTTTGAACTTTCTGTAGAATAGAAAAATGCATTTTGCATATGTGTCTAATTTAGTGGTTCTAAACAATATGGTAAGAATTTTTGTGTTTCAGCAGATTTTCCAGTGCATCATCCAATTGTAGGTATTATGAGTCTCATAAGAAGTCAGTCCTTAAGGGCTTCTGCTTTTTTCCTCTTTAACTCCTATTTTTGGTCTTTCCTCCCACTTTAGTCATTGGCACGTAAAATTTTGTTCTTGGCAAATGAGGATTAAGATGGAACATTAATTTTTTATCATATTTATACTGTTGCTACTCTTAGAAAATCTGATTTGCTATATTGGCACATGCAATCACCTTAAAAAATTATTCATTTTCACTTCCTTTTGCAACCTTCTTTGATGTTCTGTAGTTCTATGAATACTATCTTAGGATCACCCCAGAGCACTGTGTGTGTGTGTGTGTGTGTGTGTGTGTAACTTTTAAAAGTATTTCTTGAGGGTCTATATAGTAGGCAATGTTCAGAGTACTAATTTTAAGCTGTTCGATTTGCCTTTCTTCCCTTTCAGGAAGTGGAACTTCTTCCTTAGCCTCTGTCGTTCATAATTTGTAGCTCAGTTTATTCTACTATTCTTTCTCAATTCCATATCCTTTCCTAATCATCTTCTTTGTATCTTTCTTGGAATTTGATGTTTTTATTTTGTACCATTGATGGTTGTATGTTTAGGCTCAGAAATGAGAAATAATGGTGTTATTGTATAGGGTTCACTTTAATAACTTGTAGCATATGCATATATCTATAAAGCCACTACCACAATTAAGATAATGAACATATCCATCACCTTAAAAGCTTTTTCATGCCCCTTAGTAATCCTTCCTTCTTATCTCTAGACAACCACTAATTTGCTTTCTGTCCTGTGCATTTGTGGTGAGTTGAATTGTGGCCTCCCTAAAGACGTGTCCACTTGGAACCTGTGAATGTGACCTTATTTGGAAGGTGTAATTAAGGATCTGGAGGTGACCTCATCCTGGATTAGGGTGGGCCCTAAATCCAATGACAAGTGTCCTTATAAGAGGAAGAAGACGGAAACAGCAGGTGGTGATGTAATGGTGGTAGAAATTGCAGTGATCCATCTACAGGCCAAGGACTGCCAACTGTTGCTGGCAGCCACCTGAAGCTAGGGAAGAGGCATAGAATACATACCTCCTCAGAAACTACTGAAGGAACTAACCCTACCAACATCTTGATTTTGGATTTCTGGCCTTTAGAACTGTGACAGCATAAGTTTCTATTGTCTTAAGCCACCAAGTTTATGCTAATTTGTTTTCATTTTCTAGAATTTTATATAAATAGAGTTACAATAGCATGTAGTCTTATCCATATTCTTCTACTCAGCATATTTATTTTGAGATCCATCTTTGTTATTGCATGTAAAGAAAATTTACTTTATATTGCTGAATAATATTCCATGGTGTGTGTGTGTGTGTGTGTGTGTGTGTGTGTGTGTGTGTGTGTGTGTGTGTATGTCACAGTTTGTTTATCCATTCACTTGTTGATGAACATTTGGTTATTTCCAGTTTTTTACTATTACAAATAAAGTTGCTGTGAACATTTGTGTCAAGTTGTTGTGTGGACATATGATTTTATTTTTCTTGGATAAATTCCTAGAAGTTGAATGACTGAGTATACTTAACTTTGTCAAGAAACTGCCAAGTGGTTTTTTGAAAACATTGTGCCATTTTACATTCCTTTGAGTAGTATATGAGAGTTTCAGTTCTCCTGTATGTTAGCCAATTCTTTCTGTAGTCAGTCTTTTTAATTTTAGCTCTAGGACTGGTATACAGTGGCATCTTATTATAGTTGTAATTTTTATTCCCTAATGAACTATAATATTGAACAATTTTCATGTGCTCATCTGCCATCTGCATATCTTGTTTGTGAGGTACGTTTTCAGATTCTCATGCCATTAAAAAGGATTTTTTCTTATTGAATTTGGAGATTAAAAAATTCTATCTAGATACAAGGTCTTCACCAGGTATATGTTTTATAAATATTTGTCTCCTGTGTTATGTTTTTTAATTCCTTTGTAAGTATCTTTCAAAGAACAGAAAAAAAAATTTTCATTAGTTTTTGATGCAGTGTTCCAAGATTCATTGTTTACATATAACACCCAGTGATCCATTCAGTATGTGCCCTCCTTAATACCTACCACCATACTCACCCATCCCTCCACTCCCCTTCCCTCTAAAACCCTCAGTTTGTTTCTCAGAATCCACAGTCTCTCATGGGTCATCTCCCCCTCTGACTTCCCCCCCTTCACTTTTCCTTTCCTTCTCCTAATGTTCTCCATGTTATTCCTTATGTTCCACAAGCAAGTGAAACCTTATGATAATTGACTTTCTCTGCTTGACTTATTTCACTCAGCATAATCTCCTCCAGTCCCATCCATGTTGATGCAAAAGTTGGGTATTCATCCTTTCTGATGGCTGTGTAATAGTCCAGTGTATGGACCACTTCTTCTTTATCCATTTGTCTGTTGAAGGGCATCTCGGCTCTTTCCACAGTTTGGCTATTGTGACATTGCTGTTCTAACATTGGGGTCTATATGGCCCTTCTTTTCACTACATCTGTATCTTTGGGTTATAGGGTAGCTCTTGACCCTATGCAATTGCTGGGTCATAGGGTAGCTTTATTGTTAATTTTTGAGGAATCGCCACACTGTTTTCCAAAGTGGCTGCACCAACTTGCATTCCCACCAACAGTGTAAGAGGGTTCCCCTTTCTCCACATCCTCTCCAACATTTGTTGTTTCCTGCCTTGTTAATTTTTGCCATTCAGACTGGTATAAGGTGGTATTTCAACGTGATTTTGATTTGAATTTTCCCTGGTGGCTAATGATGATGAACATTTTTTCATGTGTCTGTTAGCCATTTTTGTGTCTTCATTAGAGAAGTATCTGTTCATGTCTTCTGCCCATTTTTTGACTTGATTATCCGTTTTTTGGGTGTTGAGTTTGAGAAGTTCTTTATAGATCTTGGATATCAGTCCTTTGTCGGTAGTGTCATTTGCAAACATCTTTTCCCATTCCGTGGGTTGCCTCTTTATGTTTCCTTTGCTGTGCAGAAGCTTTTTATTTTGATGAAGTCCCAAAAGTTCATTTTCACTTTTGTTTCCCTTGCCTTTGGAGATGTGTCTTTTTTTTTTTTTTTTNAGAGAGAGATTACAAGTAGGCAGAGAGGCAGGCAGAGAGACAGGGAGAGGAGGAAGCAGGCTCCCTGCTGAGCAGAGAGCCTGATGCGGGCCTTGATCCCAGGACGCTGAGATCATGACCTGAGCCGAAAGCAGAGGCTTTAACCCACTGAGCCACCCAGGCGCCCTGGAGATGTGTCTTGAAGGAAGTTGCTGTGACCAATGTCGAAGAGTTACTGCCTATGTTCTCCTCTAGGATTTTGATGGATTCCTGTCTCACGTTGAGCTCTTTCATTAATTTTGAGTTTATCTTTGTGTATGGTGTAATAGTCGCATTTCATTCTTTTATACATAGCCGTCCAATTTTTCCAGCACCATTTATTGAAGAGATTCTTTTTTCCACTGGATATTTTTTCCGGCTTTGTCGAAGATTATTTGACCATGGAGTTGAGGGTCCATATATGGGCTCTGTACTCTAAAGAACAGAAATTTTTAAAAAAAGATTTATTTATTTATCTGAGAAAGAGAGAGAGAGAGAGCATGAGTGCACACGTATCCACATGTGTGGGGTGGGAGGGGTAGAGATGTCCCAGGCAGACTCCGTGCTAAATACAGAGCCTGGCGTGGGGCTCAGTCTTGCAACCCTGAGATCATGACGAGAACCGAAACCAGGAATCAGACGTTCAACCCACTGTGCCACCCAAGTGCCCCAAGGAGCAGAAATTCTTAAATGAAATCCGATTTTATCAATGTTTTAATCTGGGTTTTTTTTGCATGTTATATCTCAGAGATTATTGTCTAGACAATGTACAATATGTTGTGTATTCTTAAAATTTTATTTCAACAGGTTTGCTGAGGTGTTTACATAGACTAAATTACACATATTAAAAGCAAACATACTTGAAAATTTTGACATGTGAACACCCATGAAACCACCACAGTGAAGATATGAATGTATTCATCATTTGTAATAACTTCCTATTGCTTCTTTTTAATCTCTCCCTTGAATTTTTCCCCATCCACCTCCCTCTGCCAGGCATTCACTTTACTGTCACCGTGGATTAGATTTCAATTTCTAGAATTTTATATAAATTGGAATCCTATTATGTACTGTTTTCTGTCGGTTTATTTCAGTCAGCATAATATTTTGACATTCATCCATGTTTTATCATGTATCAGTAGTCCATTTCCCCCTTTTTTCTTCTGAGTAATAGTCCATTGTATAGGTACACTATGGTTTGTTTACCTATTTACCTGTTGGTGGATCTTTGGATTATTTCCAGTTTCGGCTATTACAAATAAAGCTGCTATGGACATTAATAGTATATATTCTCTGGACATATGCTATTTTTACTCTTGGATAAAAATTGAGTAATGGAATGGCTGGATCAGAGAGTAGCTGTATGTTTAACTTAGTGAAGAATTGTTTAAACCTTTTTTCCAAAGTGGTTATGTCATTTTACATTTTCACCATCAGTGTACATGAACTCTAGTTCCTTAATATTGTCATCAACACTTAGCATGGTCAGTCTTTTAAATTTTAGCCATCCTAACAGATACATGGTAGTATCAGATGACTTTACTATGTAAAGTCATATTAAAGAAATTTTAATTTAAAGAAATTAAATTTCTTTTAATTTTAATTTAAATTAAATTTAAATTTCAAATTTAAAATGACTAATGATGTTGAACATATTTTCATGCTGTTTGCCGTCTAAATGTTTTCTTTGGTGAAGTGTCTATTCACATATTTTGCAGTTTTCTAATTGAGTTATTTTTCTCTTTTTGAGTTTTGAGTGGCCTTTTATATAATGGATGCAAGTCCTTTATCATATGCTTTGCAAAAATAAATTTTAAGGGGTATGGTTTGTATTTTCTTTTTTTTTTTTTTTTAAGATTTTGTTTATTCATTTTACACAGA
Source organism: Ailurus styani (assembly GCA_002007465.1). Classification (NCBI taxonomy): domain Eukaryota; kingdom Metazoa; phylum Chordata; class Mammalia; order Carnivora; family Ailuridae; genus Ailurus; species Ailurus styani. The sequence continues at coordinate 1,853,330 of LNAC01000157.1, read as the reverse complement.
GAGAGATTACAAGTAGGCAGAGAGGCAGGCAGAGAGAGAGGAGAGAGGAGGAAGCAGGCTCCTTGCTGAGCAGAGAGCCCGATGTGGGCCTCGATCCCAGGACCCTGGGATCATGACCTAAGCCGAAGGCAGCGGCTTTAACCCACTGAGCCACCCAGGTGCCTGGTATGGTTTGTATTTTCGTTTTCCTAGCAGTAGGTTTTGTTTTTGATGAGTAGAATCTTTAAGTTTTTATAATGTCCATTTCATGAAACTTTTTTCTCTTATAGATTATGTTTTTTTGTTACATCTAAGAATCATTGTCTAATCCGAAGTGGTGACCAAGATTTTTCTCTTATATTTTCTTCCAAGGCTTCTTTATTTTTAGATTCTAAATGAGGTCTGTGATCCATTTTTAGTTGTTTTTCTGCATATAGTGCAAGCTATAGATCAAAGTTCAGTTTTTGTCTCTGGAAATCCAGTTATTCCAGACTGTTGAAAAGACTGTTTTTGCTCCAGTGAATTTGTCTTTGCACTTTTGTTAGAAATCAGTTGTCTGTATATGAATGAATCTGTGTCTATGTTCTCTGTTCTGTTCCAGATCTGTTTGTCTTGATGTCAGTAGTATACTGTTTTGAATATTATGTCTTGTTTTGTTTTTTTGTTGTTTTTTTTTTTTGCCCCAGGGGTACGGGTCTGTGAATTATCAGGCTTATACCTTTCATATCACTCACCATAGCACAAACCCTCCCTGATGCCCATAAACCATCCACCCTAATCCTGCCCTCCCACCCTCTAGTAACCCTCAGTTTGTTTCGTGAGTTGAATACTATGTCTTTATAATGGGTCTTGAAATCTGGACTTTACCCCTTCCCTCCTTTTCCCCTAAGAATTGTTTTGGCTATTCTAAGTCCTTTGCATTTCCACATAAATTTTATAATCTGCTTTTCAGTTTTTAAAAATAAAATTCTGCTGAAATTTTTTTTTAATTTTTAATTGTATAATTAACATACAATGTTATATTAGTTTCAGGTGTACAATATAATTCAACAATTCTGTACATTACTGAGTGCTCATTAATATAGGTGTACCCTTTTTTTTTTTTGAAGAGAGTGTGTGCTCATGGGAGAAGGGGAGGGGCAGAGAAGGAGAGAGAGTCCCAAGCAGGCTCCACACTCCGCACAGTGCCTATCTCAGGGTATGATTTCACGACCCTGAGATCACCATCTCAGCTGATATCAAGAGTCTGATGTTTAACCAGCTGAGCCACTCAGGCGTCCCGGGATTTATTATTTTAATTTTATTACTTAAAATTACTAACTTTGCTTTTGCTCTCTTCTGCTATGTCATTTGAAGAGTTAAATTCTTTAGATATTTTCTTCATATCATATTTGATGTAATTTTTCAGTATAGTTGAATAGTCTTGAACTTTTTAATTTCTTTTAAATTTGTTTAGGGTGATTAAGTTTTCCGGTACAAATAAACTGAATTAAACTTTTTACTTTAGTATTTCAAATTGGCCTAATACCTTCTGGACCTCTTCCAAGAGAAACATGGAAGCAAAACCCAAAAACTCCCTAGAAATCTGTAACTGAAACTCCATCATAATTGACAGTTTTCTTGGTTTTAGGTCATTTCATGCTTCATTTAATGTATCTCCTGCAACAAACCACAAAAATATGCACTGGGTCACCTATAAAGTATAAAATTATCCTGAAATAAAAGCAAGTGTTGAACTTTTTCCATATCCATAGTGCTAATACTTTTTTAAGGAAGGATAAAATATAAGCCCTCTCCCCTGCCCCCCATCCCCAAAGTTGCCTGTGTTGCAAACATTAAATAATAATGAATTTTTTGCATTTATTTTATATACTGGTCAGTATTCCTAACTGCTTAACCTTTATTTTAGTTCAAGCCTTTATAGAGTATTTCTTTATGTATAGAATTATAATAAGCAGTATGGATATTGTGTGTTGCCACATAACTGTTGGGATGGCAAACATGCTTATAAGAAATTGAATACAGAGTATGGCATATAAGTACAGTAAATGATATAGAGAGGCTAAAATAATTAGGAAAGACTTCATCTAGACAAGGGTAGTAACCAAATAGAGAACTGGCACTTCCTGAAAACTATGGACAAGTTTATAGGAAAGTTTTGTGTTTGATCTGGAGATTTCTTCCTTCTCTTAGCTCCTTCAGGATCTTTTATTTTTGCCACTCATTTGGCACCAAGTGTATGTTACTTTTTATTGTGTTTACTTTTTTTTTTAATATCGTGTTTACTTTTTAACAGTTACCTATCTGCTCCCAAACTAGTTATATTATATTCCTGAAAAATGAAGATAGTGCTATACTTAATTATACTTAGTTGTAGCATAATATCTTGCATATAGTAGGTACTCAGTGCTGTTTCATAGTTACATCATCTCTGGAAGGTATGTTGATGAATTTCTAGTAATTATTTCTCAGATACCACTTTCTTGCATTCTCCTGCAGGAGAACTGCTATACCATAAAAGTTAGGTTTCTTTATAGAAGCTCCTTTTTCGTAGCTTCCAGAGCTGGAAATTAAAGAGGTGGGGAGAAAAAAGGTGAATGATTTAGCATGTCTGCCTAACACTTGGGACTTAAGAAGTAGGAAATTTTCTTTGCATTGTTTAATTATATCAGGTTCTGATAGTTTGTGTGTTTATTTTTCACAGTAAATTTATATCTATTAGGTGGACGTGGTCTTTTCTACTTGAGTCAGTATTTGAATGAGCCCTGTGAGTTCATCTTTCACCAAGTTTATGTATATGTAATTCTAACAAAATATGTATAACATAAAATTTATCATCCTGTCCATTTGTAAGTATACAGTTCATTGGCTCTTAAATATATTCACATTGCTGTGCAGTCATTGCTAACATCTATTTTTACAACTTTGTCATCATCCCTTACAGAAACTCTATACCCATTAAATAATAACTTAATTCTCCCCTTCCCCCTGTCCCTTGTAACCACTTTTCTCCTTTGTCTCTGTGAATTTTATTTTTCTAGATATCTTATGTAAGTGGAATCATGCAATATTTGTCCTTTTGTGTCTGGCTTGTTTCACTTAACATAATGTCTTCAAAGTTCATCCCTGTTACAGCATGTATCAGATTTTTGTCCTTTTTGAAAACTGAACAATTTTCCATTTTATGTGTATACTGCATTTTGTTTATCCATTTATCTGTTGATAGACATTTTGATTGTTTCTATTTTTTGGCTATTGTGAATAATACTTCTGTGAACATTGGTATACTCACTAAGGTTTTATGTGAGTGTTCGTGTGTTTCACATTTCTCCCTACCTCCTTTCTAGTTAATACAATTCTTTTGAGATTATGTTTTTAAATAACTCAAAATGCCATTAGTTGGATCTTGGCCTGACCTATGGACCAGAATTTCTTTAAAAGGTGACTTTATTCTCTCTCTCTTTTTTTAAATAAAGATTTTATTTACTTATTTGAGAGAGAGACACGGCGAGAGAGGGAACACAAGGAGGGGGAGTGGGAGAGGGAGAAGCAGTGTTCCCGCTGAGCGGGGAGCCTGATGTGGGGCTCGACCCCAGGACCCTGAGATCATGACCTGAGCTGAAGGCAGATGCTTAACGACTGAGCCACCCAGGTGCCCCTAAAAGGTGACTTTATTCTATGAAAATGTATTAATTTTTTATTTTTTATTTTTATTTATTTATTTATTTATTTATTTATTTATTTATTTATTTATTTATTTATTTTTAAAGACTTTATTTATTTATTTGACAGAGAGAGAGAGATCACAAGTAGGCAGAGAGGCAGGCAGAGAGAGAGGAGGAAGCAGGCTCCCTGCCGAGCAGAGAGCCCGATGCGGGCCTCGACCCCAGGACCCTGAGACCATGACCTGAGCCGAAGGCAGAGGCTTTAACCCACTGAGCCACCCAGGTGCCCTGTTGGGAGGTTTTAAATAGAATTTTAGAGACATAGAAGTATCAAGGACATCTATTTCTTTTCTGTCTTTTTAAAAATTCACCGATTTCATGTGAGTTGTTGCATTTATAAGCATGAAGTTTTTTGAAAGACTCCTTTATTATAATACTAATGTTTGTTGGATCTGTCATAAGTTTCTTTTTATACCTGATATAATTTATGTCTTCTTTTTTTCCTTTGGTCAATCTGGCTAGAGTTTTATAAATTTTTTTTAACTTTTCAGAGAACCAGCTTTTGGTTTCATTGATTTTTCTCTATTGTTTTTCTGTTTCCTTTTATAGGAAAAATCCCTCTCATCTTTATTATCTTCTTCTGCTTCTGATCCATACTCTTGGATATTTGAGGGGAATTTATTGCAAATCTCTGGAGTTTCCTCTCTGAGCATTTCTGTCTTTTGTGGTGCTCCACTCTACAAACTCTAGCTCCTTGGTCTTTCCGTATATCTGCCATGCCTCATCAATTTAGGGAGTCTCTTGGATTCTATGCCTCTCTGTGCTGTAATCTGGAAGCTCAATGTGGGAAGCTGAGGCAGTCATAGACATCTGCTTATCTCTCATAGATCACTCACTCCATTTTATTAACTGATGTCCAGTGTTTTGAAAACTGTTACTCATATATATTTTGCCCACTTTAAAAAAAAATTTGTTTGCTCAGGAGATTAAATCTAGTTCCCTGTTATTTCATCTTGGCCCATCTTTTACTTTTCAATTTTTTATCTTATCTAAATGGCAAACTCTTTTTTAAAAATTTAATTTAATTTTATTATTATTTGCCCCAGGAGTACAGGTCTGTGAGTCATCAGGCTTACGTCTTTCACAACACACACCATAGCACATACCCTCCCCAATGTCCATAACCCATCCACCCTACCCCTACCCTCCCACCCCCTAGTAACCCTCAGTTTGTTTGTTTCTTTTTTTTTTTTTAAAGATTTTATTTATTTATTTCACAGAGGG
>LNAC01000157.1:1606463-1846924 GCA_002007465.1 Ailurus styani | reverse complement strand
ATGTGGGCCTCGATCCCAGGACCCTGAGATCATGACCTGAGCCGGAAGCAGAGGCTTTAACCCACTGAGCCACCCAGGCGCCCCCTCAGTTTGTTTCTTGAGATTAAGAGTCTCTTATGGTTTGTCTCCTTCTCGATCCCATCTTGTTTCGTTTTTTCCCTCCCTACCCCCATGATCCCCTGCCCTGCCCCTCAAATTCCTCATATCAGAAAGATCATATGATAATTGTTTTTCTCTGATTGATTTATTTCGCTCAGCATAATACCCTCTAGTTCCATCCACGTCGTTGCAAATGGCAAGATTTCATTTCTTTTGATGGCTGCATAGTATTCCATTGTATATATATACACCACACCTTCTTTATCCATTCATCTGTTGATGGACATCTAGGTTCTTTCCATAGTTTGGCTATTGTAGACATTGCTGCTATAAACATTTGGGTGCACGTGCCCCTGAGGATCACTACCTTTGTATCTTTAGGATAAATACCCAGTAGTGCGATTGCTGGGTCATAGGGTAGCTCTATTTTCAACTTTTGAGGAAGCTCTATACTGTTTTCCAGAGTGGCTGCACCAGCTTGCATTCCCACCAACAGTGTAGGAGGGTTCCCCTTTCTCTGCATCCTCGCCAACATCTGTCATTTCCTGACTTGTTAATTTTAGCCATTCTGACTGGTGTGAGGTGGTCTCTTACTGTGGATTTGATTTGTATTTCCCTGATGCCAAGTGATATTGAGCACTTTCTCATGTGTCTGTTGGCCATTTGGATGTCTTCTTTGGAGAAATGTCTGTTCATGTCTTCTGCCCATTTCTTGACTGAGTTATTTGTTCTATGGGTATTGAGTTTGATAAGTTCTTATTTTTATATTTTTACATTGAGAGACAAGGCAAGAGAGGGAACACAAGCAGGGGGGAGTGGGAGAGGGAGAAGCAGGCTCCCCGCTGAGCAAGGAGCACGATGTGGGGTTCGATCCCAGGACCCTGAGATCATGGCCTGAGCCAAAGGCAGACGCTTAACAACTGAGCCACCTAGGCACCCCTAAGATTTTTTTAAAAATTTATTTGAGAGCGAGAGATAGTGGGGAAGACGGGGAGAAGCAGGCTCCCTCCATGGGATCCTGATGCAAGCTGAAGACAGATGCTTAACTGACTGACCCATCCCTATTTTTAAATTTTCTAATTGGGTTCTTTTCATACCTACATTCCCCTCTTCCTTTTGTTTTCATTATTTCTTATTCATTTTCAGTTGAAGTTTTGCCCTCATGTATGTCTGTGAACATTCTCTATGAACTTATTTTTAAGGTTTTAAAAATTTATTCCCTTATATTGAATAAAGTCATGTCCTGATTATTGATTTTTCTGGCTGTAATTTTTAGAATTGGATTTCTCCATATAATTTCTGAGTATTGGCTTACTGGCTTATTTTGAGCAGGAGTTATTTGCTGTTGTTTTTCTCTCCTTCCTTCCTGTCTGCTCATGCCTATCTGTCTCTAGGTTTTCAGTTAACTTTCACCTTAACCCCCCTTGTCCCCAATCCAGATCCAAGTCTTATTTCAGAATTTCAGTGATGTCATAAGTTATATACTGGAGATATTATTGAAACATTTAGTACTTTGCTTCAGTTTCTGATATTTGGTTAATAGGTTATGCCAACACCCTCTCCCTATAAGCATTTTTCTAAAACCTCTAGGTGAAGATTGATATGTGTATATGTGTGTGCTTTCTAGCTTTCTTTCTTGAACTAGCTCATTTTGGGGAGGGAGGCCAGGGTATGGTTCCGAATTCTCATTCGTTTTTAAGGTCTTATAATCAACAGGTCTGAGCTTTTAGCCAACTTTTTAAAAACCATTTCTGTATTATTACTGGCTGCTAGAAATTTTTATCTTGTTTTTGAAGCTGGCTATGTCTTTTGTGTTATCTTTTCATAAATTTATATGTCCTGGCCATGTTTTTGGTATGCAGTTAGTGATCAGAGGTTTACCATTATGTTATCCTGATTCAAAGTCACATTCCCAGGTTAGTAGATTTCAGAATAAATATACGTGGCTTCACTCCTCCTGATTCTCAATGGTTAAGAAAAGGCAAGGCAAATTTAGGATTATAAATGAAATGTTATTCTTTTATTGATCCTCTGCAATAGATAATGCATAAATGGCTTCTTTATTGAGTATTGCTCACTTGTGATTGCTTAGTTTAACTCTAAATTCTGTGAGTTATTTCTCCATGAATTTCTGCTACCAAGTCTTCTGTACACTGGTCATACAAAGAGACTTTGTTAGCCTAGAAGTCTGAGGTCTTAGAGCTTATCTGGATTATTCTGGGAACATTATTTAACCTTTTGTATTTGTTCCCTCCTTTATAAAACAGGTATAATATCTGCCTTTACTATCTCATGAGATAGTTGTGAACATCATAGAAGATACTAGAATTCAATTAAGCAAAGTTTTACTTAAGCACCTGTTTGAAGAAAGACATATCCCTAGGTTCTAGGGAAATTGAATAAAGCACAGTTCTGCGTTTATTTATAATACAGTGGGACAGGGGCTCCTGGGTGGCTCAGTGGGTTAAAGCCTCTGCCTTCGGCTCAGGTCATGATCTCAGGGTCCTGGGATCGAGCCCCTCATCAGGCTCTCTCCTCAGCAAGGAGCCTGCTTCCTCCTCTCTCTCTGCCTGCCTCTCTGCCTACTTGTAATCTCGCTCTCTCTGTCAAATAAATAAATAAAATCTTAAAAAAAATACAGTGGGACAAACAGCCTGTTTTGTTTTTTTTTCCTTTAAGATTGATTTATTTTGGTGGGGAGGGTAAAGGAGAGAATCTTAAGCAGACTCCTTGCTGAGTGGGGAGCCAAGGTGGGGCTGGAGCTCATGACCCCAAGATCATGACCTTAGCCGAAATCAGGAGTTGGACCCTTAACTGACTGAGCCGTCCAGGCACCCCTATATAGCCTGTTTTATAATTAGTTATAATACAGAGTAGTCTGTGATGAATGCTTAAATATAGATATTAAACACCAAATTAAGATGACCTAAAAAAGAAGCACTTTAGGCTTCAGGAATGAGCAGAAACTTCATGGAGGAGCTGATCTTTGATTTAAAACCTTAGGATGTTTTTTTGTTTTTTTTTGTTTGTTTGTTTGTTTTGCGTTTAATTCATTTATGATAGCATCTGACTGATCCAACACCATATTTCTCAAACAAGAAATTCAGCAAGATTAAAAATACTTGCTCAAGGTGAAATTGCTAGTTATTTTATTTTATTTTATTTTTTCAGTGTTCCAAGACTCATTGTTTATGCACCACACCCAGTGCTCCATGCAATAAGTGCCCTCCTTAATACCCACCACCATGCTCACCCATCCCCCTCCCCTCCTCCCCTCCATAACCCTCAGTTTGTTTCTCAGAATCCACAGTCCCTTGTCTTTCATCTCCTCCTCCGATTTACCCCAATTCCCTTTTCCTTTTCTTCTCCTAATGTCCTCCATATTATTCCTTATGTTCCAAAAGTAAGTGAAACCTTATGATAATTGACTTTCTCTGCTTGACTTATTTCACTCAGCATAATGTCCTCCAGACCCGTCCATGTCGATACAGAAGTTTGGTATTCGTCCTTTCTGATGGCTGTGTAATATTCCATTGTATGTATGGACCACATCTTTATCCTTGCATCTGTTGAAGGACATCTCGGCTCTGTCTACAGTTTGGCGATTGTGGCCATTGCTGCTATGAACATTGGAATACATATGGCCCTTCTTTTCACTACATCTGTATCTTTGGGGTAAATACCCAGTAGTGCAATTGCAGGGTCATAGGGTAGCTCTATTTTTAATTTTTTGAGGAATCTCCACACTGTTTTCCAAAGTAGCTGCACCAACTTGCATTCCCACCAACAGTGTAGGAGGGTTCTCCTTTCTCCACATACTCTCCAACACTTGTTGTTTCCTGTCCTTTTGATATTGGCCATTCTAAGTGGTATAAAGTGGTATCTCAATGTAAAACCCTAGGACTTTAAAAATGCTAAGGTGCTATGTAAATATATGATGTGCTATTATATGCCAGATATTTTCCCATGAACTAATCTGATTGGAGACCAGTTAGCCATTTTTTCTTCTTCTTTTTGTTTATTTATTTTTAAAAGATTTTATTTATTTATTTGAGAAAGAGTGAGCACTAGCAGGGGGAGAGGGAGAGGGAGGAGCAGTCTCTCCTCTGAGCAGGGAGCTGATGCGGGGCTGGATCCCAGGATCCTGAGATCATGACGTGAGCCGAAGGCAGATGCTTAACCTGCTGAGCCACCCAGTCTCCTCCTCCTCCCCCTCCCCTTTCTCCTTCTCCTCCTTCTTCTTTTCTTTTTTTTTTTTAAAGATTTTATTTATTTGAGAGAGAGAGAGAGCACACGCAAGCACATGAGTGGGGGGGGGAAGGGGCAGAGGAAGAGGGAGAAGCAGACGCCCTGCTGAGCAGGGAGATCAATCCCAGGACTCTGAGATCAAGGTCTGAGAGGAGGGCAGTTACTTAACTCACTGAGGCACCAGGTGCCCCTAGCTATTTCTTCTTTACCTTTTTTGTTTGTTGTGTAGGTCTGCCCTTGCTATTAAATCTTCGTTCTTATTGGACATGATGGTTGGGACTAGGCATACTCTTGTGGTGTTGTGGTCAGTCTTTCTTCTGTGAATACTGATTTAGATGTTCCTTTTTCAAGGGAAAAGTGTTCTCTTTATGGTCGTTTTTTTTGTTTTTTTGATAATGTAATAATTGGAAAGAAGATTATCCCCTCCAGGCTGCTTTTCAGAGATTGTTACCTCTGAAGTTCTGAGGAAACACTATTTGCTATTATCCAGATACATTTAGACCTAGCTTTTGCAGTAGAACATTTTGTTCTATTTGCTGTAATTTTTTTTTAAGGGACTAAGATAAACAGCTTAAACAGATAACCATCTCTGGTTGCTGCTTCTAACAATAATATTTAGCAGCCAGTGAATATTCTGCAAGGCCTTTCTCAGAAAGGCTGCATTAAGTAAACAAGCAGTAAATATTGTTGGTGACTGATAGATGATAGAATTTAAAGCTAGCCAGCTGCCCGTATCAGGCTAAAACATTGTTTTTCTATTTTGGTAAATAATACTCATCTTGTTTATACAGGTCTTATCAAAAACAGTGTTAGCATTTCATACCAAACATATTTTTATAAAGCTCATGAGAACTAAAACTAACAGATTTTGAATTGCTTGAATCCTATTTCATCAGTTTCTTTAGATGTATGTTTTGGTTTATTTCCAAATCACAAGTTATACTGTATCCTGTGTTTTGAAGAATGATAGCTTTTGTGCTGTGTTCCAGCAGTCACCATTTACAGTAAAATTTGGTTTATTTTTGTCATGTAAATCTCAGCCATGGATTGAATTGAGACTTGATAAATACTTTTATTTGATCCTTGGCTGCCAAAGGACTTCATTTTTGTGTTTTGTGAAGTTTATGTACCTAATATTTGGTGGCTTCTGTATCAGATATCAGTGTAATTTGAAAAATCATTCCTCTGCACACTTTATACTACCAGTCTTTAAGGAATATAACTGTTTCTAGTCCTCTTGACTGGGTCCACAGAGGAGACAGCTACTGTATACATATATAGTAGGTTCAGATGTTTTCTTGAGTTAATTTATATTTAAGTAATAGCACATCATCGGAATCACCAGAAACACTAGAAAGTGAACTTCAACATGGATTTTATCTTTTATATTATAATTTCAGTTGGCACAAAGTAGTTGTTCAGTAAATGAATTAATTACCATCAGCCTTAGAGTTACCATCACTGCTCCTATTGCTTATAGAAATTACTGACACAATAGAATCTTGATCCCATCCCCCAACATTGGCCTTCTCTTTCCTCTTTTATCCTACCCTTTAGGTGGAAGGTTTACTCTGTTCCAGTCATCAGTCACCTACTATTCACACTCCCCCACCCCTTTTTAAAGTTTTTTTGTTTGGGTTTTTTTGACAGAGAAAGAGACAGCCAGAACGGGAACACAAACAGAGGGAGTGGGAGAGAGAGAAAGCAGGCTTTCCTCTGAGCAGGGAGACTGATGCGGGGCTTGATCACAGGACCCTGGGATCATGACCTGAGCTGAAGGCAGCCGCTTAATGACTGAGCCATTCAGGTGCCCCTATTCCCTTTTGTAATAATAGCAACAGCAGTAATAATGAAGATGATACCAATTGCCAATATATCTGAGTATCAGCTGTGACAGGCCACAGATTCTATAATAGGGTTCATTAATCATTTGCTATGTCCTAGATACCATGCTAGTGTTCATTATTATAGTATTCATTAGACCATTCACGGTGCATTTTATCACTTAATCTTATCAGCAAAATGTGAGGTATTTTATGTTTAGGAAAAACTGGGGTTCAGAGATATTCACCACAATCATACCCTAAATTAGGGCCAGACTCAGGATTCAGTTCCTTTCTAGCTGGTGCCAAAGGCTATGAGATTATCGAGTTCAGCCTTCTTTATGAATCTGTTTTCCAGTATATCTAATAAATTGCCATGTAGATTCTGGTTTAATATGTCTGGTAAGGGGCTGTTATTCTCTAGAAGATAATTTCACTGTTTGACAGTTGTAATTATTAAAGGTTTTTCATAACATTAAAGAAACATTAATATATATTTTTATAACTTTTGAACTTATTATGTCATTAAACTTTTATCAGAGATATCTAAGGTGGAATGAGTCTGTTCTTACTCACACTGGCTGTGTTTAGCAAATTGTGTTTAAAATATATGTATGGGGCACCTGGCTGGCTCAGTTGATGGAGCATATGACTCTTAAACTCGGGGTCGTGAGTTTGAGCCCCACATTGGGGTAGAGATTACTTAAATAAATAAAAACTTTAAAAAATGTATAAATAGGGCTCCTGGGTGGCTCAGTGGTTAAAGCCTCTGCCTTCGGCTCAGGTCATGGTCTCAGGGTCCTGGGATCGAGGCCCACATCAGGCTCCCTGCTCAGCGGGGAGCCTGCTTCCTCCTCTCTCTCTCTGCCTGACTCTCTGCCTACTTGTGATCGCTCTCTCTGTGTCAAATAAATAAATAAAATCTTTTTTAAAAAATGTATAAATATATGTAAGCAAGAAATCTCTTTCAGATGGGTTTGTGATCGTGTGTGTGTTGTGTGTGTGTGTGCATGATATAAAAAAAGACTCTAGAAAACTTAATGAACGTGTTTAGATTGTTCTGTAACCTTTATCTGGTTTATACCTACATTCATATCTAATAAAGAGAGATAGGTAATAGAATTCAGAGCAGATGGTCTTTAATTAGCCTAAACGAAATTATAAAGTACTAATTAAAAGCAGGTAAAAGGGGTTGTAATGTGAGGAATATGTAACTGTCATAAACTCTAAGAGAGTTCATCATAATAAGTCAGATGTGAGAGTTTGGTAACATTTAAAGAACATTTTCTTTCTAATTTTTGTTTTTCTGTTTTATCTTCCTTGGATAATCTCACTAGTTTGTTTATTATGTTTTTAGTTCCACTTTAGGTTGTCGATTACACAGTGTTTTTGTTAGCCCATCATTTCTTACAGATGTGCCTTTCTGAGAATATTTAGACATCATTTCAACATCTACGGTTTTTATATTTACTTTGTGTCATATAGAGTGTTAATAACCGTTTGGGGAAGTCACAGTTATATAAGGTGGGGTTTTGTCCTCAGTTTTTTATCATTCAAAATATGGAAAAATTAACACATCAAAATAGAGAATAGTGAACTCCCATATACTCATCACTGGCTACAGCAATCATTAACAGTGGTCATTCTTTTTTCACCTAGAAGCCCTATCCACTCACCAGCCTCATGCTTTTCCAGTTGACTTATTTTGGAAAAAACCAAACAAAAGACAAAACACAGATATTATATTAATTGGGCCATATAAAATTGTATATATCCATCCATTTTTGACCTACAAAATAATTGCATATCGTTCAACTTGTATCCTTTCATTCATTAATATTTCAGTTTGCCTTTCTAAAAGAGAAGCCCTCTTTTTATTTAGTAGCACAATGTCAATATCATACCTAAAAAATTTAACAGTAATTCCTTAATATCACCAAATATCCAACAGTCTTCGTATTTCTTCACTTGTTTATGTGTATGTTTTGCTCTTTCACTGTCTTTTGGTTTGCTTGAATCAACATCCAGACAAGATCTGCATGTTGCTTTTAGTTGTTGGTTTCTTCTTCCCCGATTTTCATTACAAGTCATTTGTTAAAGAAATTGCTCTCTTAATTTCAATTTAATAAGGAATTTAAAAATTAAAGTAATTTTAATAATTTATAATTTAAAATAATCATAATCTCATTTCAGTTTCATAAGGAATATAGGAAACAGAAGTGTAACTCAATATATGTAAGAGCCTACTTTATTATTTTTTTAATGTAACTTTTATTAGGCACTTACTACATGGTAGCCACTGTCACATTCACAACAACCCTTTGATGAAGGTACGGTTGTTGACCCCATTTTAAATACTGTAGTTGGTCATCCCCCAAACCTAAATCTCATTCTAGGTTCTCATCTTTCCCTAACATATGTCATTCATCCCATTAACTGCACTTTTAAAATAATTCATTAATTTTTCACCATCCCCAATACCATGAGCACAATTGTACCTGCCATCATCTTTCTCCTGAATGATTGTAGTAGCCTTGAACAGATTATATTTATGTTCATGGTGAAAAATTTAAAAAATAAAAAATGAAATTTCTTTTCTATTATGACCCTCCAGAGGTAGTGTCTTGGGTTTTGTTTCAGGGATAATTCTATTAATATCCAACTACATGTTTACCCATCTGGAGCAAATGTTGTCAGCATCCTGCTCATTTTTCCTCAGCACCTTCCATTTCTACTTACACTGTCTTGATGTCTGATTGCCAGCATCTATGATTTTTAGTTTGAGGGCATTCTTTATCCCTTGGAGCCTGCTCTGTCTCTGCACATGGGCAGGCTGGAAATTCTGGGATATTCATGCCTGCCACCTCAGGAGCAGCCTTCATTTGATGACTTACAGAAATTGAGACAAAAGCCTCTAGCTCCCTTGCCCATTGGGTGAGATAACTCTAATGCATGTCCTATACTGTCTCTACAGCATGGTTGAGCTCCAGTTGCCCCCAGCTGTAGCCTGCTCATTAATGTACATCATGGCTGCCTTCCCTTCCCTACTTCTCTCCCACAGTTTCCTGGGATTATCTCCCAAATAATCTACTTGCACTGAAATTCTTATTTCAGGGTCTGCTTTTAGGGAAACCATAATATAAATTGTGGCACACTCAACACCCGCGTTTTTTTTTCCCTAAGTAATCAGAGACCCCTGGAAAAAGAATCCTGTTTATTTGGCTCTAAACACTCCCAAATTGGCCAAGTTTTGTTTTGTTTTGTTTTGTTTTACTTCTCATAGGAAGCTGCTGGGATTAATAGAATTTTGTCTGTTGTTCTTTGAAAATTTTTTATTTTTTAAGTTATTACATGGTTAAATCGACCTTTTTATTTGTTTAGCATAGAACCCTATCTACTTTAACACAGCTCTAAATATGAGGTGAGTAACCACCACTACCATCAGGATATAGGACACAGTTCTGTCACTCAGCATACTTCCTCATGCTGTCCCTTTATTGTCACATTCCTACCACTTGTAACCCTTGACAACCACTGATAAGTTTTTCATTATTGTGTCTTTATCTTTTCATGAATGTCTTATAAGTGGAATAATACAGTGTATAACCTTTAGGTCCTGGGTTCTTTCAATTAGCATAATATATTTGAGATTCATCCAAGTTGTTGCCATTATCAGTAGTTTGTTCCTTTTTTTACTTTGTATTCCATTATGTGGATATACCATATTTTATTTATCCATTCACCTACTGAGGGGCATTTGGGTTGTTTCCAGTTTGGGGCTATTATGAATAATGTGCTGTGAACATTCATGTACAAGTTTTTGTGTGGACACACGTTTCCATTTCTCTTGAGTATATACCTAGTGGTGGAATTACTGGGTCATATGGTAGCTCTGTGTTTAACCTTGTCCTGAACTGCCAGACTGTTTTGCAAAAGAGACTATTTTACATTCCCACCAGCAAGTGTATGAGGGTTCCAGTTTTTCCACATCAATGCTATTATCAGTCTTTTTGATTGTACCCATTCTAATGTGTATGAAGTGCTATCTCATGTATTTTATTTGCATTTCCCTAATGACTAATGATGTTGAGCATTGTGTTCTGGCTATTCTTTGGAGAAATATCTACTAAAATCTTTGCACATTTTCTAATGGGATTGTTTTTTACTGTTGCATTTTCAGAGTTCTTTGTATATTCTTGAGACTTGACTTTTTGTTTTAACAGTATTTTTTTTTTAAGATTTTATTTATTTATTTGACACAGAGAGAGATATCACAAGTAGGCAGAGAGGCAGGCAGAGGGAGAGGGGGAAGCAGGCTCCCTACTGAGCAGAGAGCCCAATGCGGGGCTCAATCCCAGGACCCTGAGATCATGATCCTAGCTGAAGGCAGAGGCTTAACCAACTTAGCCACCCAGGCGCCGCTTAACAGTATTTTTCTTAGACACAAAGTTTTAAAGTTTGATGTAGTCCGATTAATTTTTTTAATGGATCTTGCTTTTGATATTAAGAACTTTTTCACCTAATCCCAGGCCATAAAGATTTTCTCTTGTGTTTTCTTCTAAAAGGTTTGTGGTTCTATTTTTTATATTTAGCCTTATGATTCTTCTGGAGTTAATCTTTGTATAAGATAAGAGGTTTAGTCTGAGGTTAATTTTTCTTTTTGTGTGCACATAGATGACCTGTTTTCCCAACATCACTTTTTAAAAAAGGACTATTCTTTCTTAGTTGAACTGTTTTTGCACCTTTTTCAAAGATCAGATGGCCATATTTGTATGAGTCTATTTCTGGACTGTCCTGTTCCATTGCTCTCTGTAGTATTTTTATTTATATTTCTTAGCTGGTATGATACTGTCATTATTAGTGTAGCTTTATAGTAAGTCATAAAATTCAGTAGTGTGATTCCTCTAACTTAATTTTCTTTTGCAAAAATTCTTTTAGCTATTCTGTTATTTTTGTCCTACTGCATAATGTTTAAGAATGAATTTACTTATGTCTTAAAAAAAAGAAAAAAAAAGCCCTCCTTGGATTTTGATTGATATTGCATTAAATCTATAGATCATTTTAGTGAAAATCGACACCTTTAATATGTTGAGGTAGTCTTTGATTTCTTTCATCTTTGCCATGCTGTGTTAGATTTATGCCTAAGTAATTCCATTTTATTGGAACAATTATAAATGGTACTTAAAATTTTTTTTTGGTTCGTATTGTTTATTGCTGGTATATAAAAATTTAAGTGATTTTTGTGTGTTGACCTTATAACCTGCAATTTTATTCATATTAGTTCTAAAAGTGTTTTTTGTAGATTTTCTGGGATTTTTTTTATATAGACATTCTTGTCATGTGCAAATTAGGNATCCGCCTTGGCCGTACAGCAGTTTTTTTTAAGATTTTATTTATTTATTTGACACAGAGAGATCAGATCACAAGTAGGCTGAGAGGCAGGCAGAGAGAGAGAGAGGAGGAAGCAGGCTCCCTGCTGAGCAGAGAGCCCGATGCGGGCCTCGATCCCAGGACCCTGAGATCATGACCTGAGCCGAAGGCAGGGGCTTTAACCCACTGAGCCACCCAGGCGCCCACTCCTTCTTTCTATATGTATCTTTTCTTGTCAGAATGGTAAATGTAGATATCCTTGTGTTGTTCCTGTTCATAAGTGGAAACTATCCCATCTTTCATCATTTACGATGATAGCTATAGGTTTATTATATATATCCTTCATTTGGTTGAAGAAGTACCCTTCTATTTACCCTTCTATTACTGGGTTGCTGAAAATTTTTATCCTGATGAGTATTGAAATTTTGGTAAATGCTTTTTCTGTTCTATTGATGGTATCTTGTGATTTTTCTTACATGATAAGTAATATTGATTTGTTTTTGAATATTGAACTAGCCTTAAGTTGCCTGGATAAACCCCACTGTTCTGGGTTAGTATTCTAATATACTTCAGGAATCCATTTGTTAATGTTTTATTGAGATTTTTTTGAATGTACTTTATTTTGAAGTCAGTTTTTAGCATACTGAGCTTAATATACAATATGTAATTTTATTTTATTTTATCTTATTTATTTATTTTTTTAAAGATTTTATTTATTCATTTGACACAGAGAGAGAGATTACAAGTAGGCAGAGAGGCAGACAGAGAGAGAGGAGAGAGGAGGAAGCAGGCTCCCTGCTGAGCAGAGAGCCCGATGTGGGCCTCGATCCCAGGACCCTGGGATCATGACCTGAGCCGAAGGCAGCGGCTTTAACCCACTGAGCCACCCAGGCGCCCTGTAATTTTATTTTATAAAAGGTTTCACTTTGGGCAATTTTTCCCCATACAGACCTGCTAATAAGTAAATCATTTTTCCTTGGGTAGGTATTACCTGCTTTTTCCTTTTCTTTTGTTAAACTTTCCCTTAAAGATAATGTACCTGGCACATTATCATTCTTTTTGTTCTTTAGATGAGGCTGTATTAGGGGACTTAGCAGACGCTTGAATTGTTTTCTTTAAGGAGAAAGCCAGTTTACCTTCCTTGGGCTGTTATGAAGCACTTGAAAGGATAAGAATGCAAATGAATGTTTCACACATGGTGTAATTTCTTAGGTTTAAATTTCGTGTAGTATCAGCCATGTTGTGTATAAGTCTTTTGAAGGAGTCAGTTGAAATCAAGATTCCACTGGATATTTGTTTTTTGAGATCATGATGATGGAATTATAAATGGAAAAGCCCCAAATGAGAGCATTCCTTCCATTTGTTATCCAGGAAATTAGTAAAATTCCAGTGTTTATAAACAATGTTTATAAACCGGAATGGAAGAAGAATTGAAACAGAGCTCACCTTATTTCCTCTATTTAAGCACTGCATTTTGAATTTATTCTAAAAAAAACCAAGGAATTCTTATTTGTTACTTTTCTTTTTCAATGAAAAATATGCCTATTACTGAACCATTATACCTGAGTATTTCTGACTCTTAAAGGGCAATGAGGGGGCACCTGGGTGGCTCAGTTGTTAAGCCTCTGCCTTTGGCTCAGGTCATGATCTCAGGGTCCTGGGATCGAGCTCCACATCGGGCTCCCTGCTCAGTGGGAAGCCTGCTTCTCCCTCTCCCACTCCCCCTGCTCGTGTTCCCTTTCTTACTGTCTCTCTCTCTGTCAAATAAATAAAATCTTAACAAAAATAAAATAAAGGGCAATGAGTTTCTATAAGTGAGCAGATTTGTTGAGCCTAAAGGGTTTTGAAATGTCAACTTTCAGTACTGACTAGAATCTTACTTCCCATAAAATATGTACAAAGTCTTGATGATATGATTCATCTTTTCTTAGAAGTGGTTTATAAAATTTCAACTTTACTAACTATAGTCTTAATAAGTCTACCTTAGAGGCTAAGATAAATGCCTATGTTAAAAAGCAGAAGTAAATACATGTGGTGTAATATTAACAGTGAATCTAGATAGGGATGGATGAGTTTGGTTGCACTATTTGAATTAAACCTGAATATTTGTATATACACATAAGTGTGTATATAAGTAGTTCAACAAGGGGTGCCTGAGTGGCTCAGTTAGTTAAGCGACTGCCTTCAGCTCAGGTCATGATCCTGGAGTCTCAGGATTGAGTCCCACATCAGGCTCCCTGCTCAGTGGGGAGTCTGCTTCTCCCTCTGACCTTCTCCCCTCTCATGCTCTCTCTCTCATTCTCTCTCTCTCACATAAATAAATAAAATCTTAAAAAAAAGTTCAACAATATTGGGAAAGAAGCAGATAGGACCGTAGTAGTATGTCCCTACTTTTACTGTGGGATTGTGTTCACAATTTCGGTTACCTGTGGTCCATTGTGTTCTGGAAGCAGAGGATCCTCCTTCTGACAGATAATCAAATCAGTAGTAGCCTAAGGCTGGATCACAGTGCTTTGTCATTCTTCATTTTATCACATAGACATTTTATCATCTCACAGCATCACTAGAAGAAGAGTGACTACAGTACAGTACAGATAGACAGCAAGCACAAGGGGTAGGGGGAAAGGCAGAGGGACAAGTAGACCCCTGGCTGAGTGCACAGCACAGAGCCTGACAGGGAGCTCTCTCCCAGGACCCTGAGATCATGAACTAAGCCAAAATCAGATGCTTAACCAAATGAGCTACCAAGGCGCCCCTGTACTGTTTGGATTTTTAACAACAAAAACAAATTCCTTAAGTATTTATTTAAAAAAATGGAAAAGTAATATGAATTTTTGTCCTTTGGCATCTTGAAGGAACAATGCTATGAGTTGCTTAGAACATAGAGGCAGAGAAGAATCAAGTTGAAAATATTTTGAAGGGAGGGGGGTGCCCTGGTGGCTCCGTCATTAAGTGTCTGCCTTCGGATCAGGTCATGATCCCAGGGTTCTGGGATCGAGC
Source organism: Ailurus styani (assembly GCA_002007465.1). Lineage (NCBI taxonomy): Eukaryota > Metazoa > Chordata > Mammalia > Carnivora > Ailuridae > Ailurus > Ailurus styani. Next base: position 1,832,384 of record LNAC01000157.1, on the reverse strand, counting down.
CCGGCATCATTGGGCTTCCTACTCCGCGGGAAGCCTACTTCTCCCTCTCCCACTCCCCCTGGTTGTGTTCTCTCTCGCTGTCAAATAAATAAATAAAAATCTTCAAAAAAAAAAAAAAGAGAAAATATTTTGAAGGGGAAACTGGTAATAGGTAGGTAATAACAGTGATAACGATAATAGTAACAACTATTTATTGAATGTTTATTCTTTGCTGGGTAAGTTTTAAACATTTTGGGTGCATAAGATAGTTTTTACAAAGGCCACACAAGTAGGTCAATGTATTTCCTTTTTAAAGATTTGAAAATGGTTTTTGGGAACCCACACAGCTAAATAAATGGCAGTGCTGAGATTTGAATACAGGTCTGTTTTATTCTAGAATCTCAAGTCATGATGCTAGAGCTGTAATAATAAAAAATGGAGAGGAAATAAGAAAATAGTATTTCTAAAGACATAGCTCTGTAATTGGCTGAAAAGGTCAGATCAGTAGTGTGTAGGACCACTGGTCAGATGGCTGGACCTTAGATTCAAATATTAAAGGACCTTTTCTCCATTGAATGGAAGGGTCCAAATAAGATGAGCTATCCAGAAGTTCTACAACTGCAGTGATTCATTTCCCAGGACTGCTATCTCAGGATTAGAGAGGGTGAATTGTAATCAGATAACTCAATTGCCTATGATTTATCCTTTAAATCACTTAAAGAAGCACTTAATCCTGTATGAATCTGTGCAAAAGTAAAATTTACCAGTGTGGGTGTTGCTGAGGTGACAATTTATTTTATTTTATTTTATTTTTTATTCTTTGCCCAAGGGGTACAGGTCTGTGAATCACCAGGCTTACATCTTTCACAGCATTCACCAAAGCACAAACCCTCCCCAATGTCCATAACCCATCCACCCTATCCCTACCCTCCCACCCCCCAGTAACCCTCAGTTTGTTTTATGAGATTAGAAGTCTCTTATGGTTTGTCTCCTTCCCCATCCCATCTTGTTTCATTATTTTTCCCTCCCTACCCCCCACAACCCCCCACCCTGCCCCTCAAGTTCCTCATATCAGAGAGATCATATGATAATTGTCTTTCTCTGATTGACTTATTTCGCTCAGCATAATACCCTCCAGTTCCATCCATGTCGTTGCAAATGGCAAGATTTCGTTTCTTTTGATAGCTGCATAGTATTCCATTGTATATATATACCACATCTTCTTTATCCATTCATCTGTTGATGGACATCTAGGTTCTTTCCATAGTTTGGCTATTGTGGACATTGCTGCTATAAACATTCGGGTGCACGTGCCCCTGAGGATCACTACCTTTGTGTCTTTAGGATAAATACCCAGTAGTGCGATTGCTGGGTCGTAGGGTAGCTCCATTTTCAACTTTTTGAGGAATCTCCACACTGTTTTCCAGAGTGGCTGCACCAGCTTGCATTCCCACCAACAGTGTAGGAGGGTTCCCCTTTCTCCGCAACCTCGCCAACATCTGTCGTTTCCTGACTTGTTGATTTTAGCCATTCTGACTGGTGTAAGGTGGTATCTTGCTGTGGTTTTGATTTGTATTTGCTGAGGTGACAATTTGAAATGACTTGCAAGTAGCAATAGATCAGGGAACCCAATATGCAAGGAAACTTCTGCTTAGGGACATTCTCCATTAACATTTTGCTTCATGTTATTACCCTTTGCTTTTAGGACATATAACAACAGTTACAGTTTCTTTGAGCAAGTGTTAAAATGCCCCATTAATGGGAGGAGATAAGTTGTCCTTGTATGTGTGGGTTTACTTCTGGACTGTTTTTTTCCATTGATTTATTTGCCTATCTTTAATACCATACTTTTGGTGGGGGGGGACTTTATCACAGTTCTTGACATCAGGTAGTGTTAGTTCTCCAATTCTGTCTTTTTGAAAGTTGTTTTGGCTATTCTAGGTCCTTTACATTTCCACTGGAATTTTTTTCTTAGGTGTCTCATTTTATTTATTTATTTTTCTTTTTTTAAAATTTAAATTCAATTAATTAACATACAGTATATTAATTTCAGAGGTAGAAGTCAATGATTCATCAGTCTGTTTAATACCCAGTGCTCATTACATCACGTGCCTTCCTTAATGTCCATCACCTAGTTATGCCATCACTCCTCCCCCTGAGGAACCCTCAGTTTATTTCCTATAATTAAGAGTCTCTAATGGTTTGTCTCCCTCTCTGATTTTGTCTTGTTTTATTTTTCCCTCTCTTCCCCCATGATCCTCTGTTTTGTTTCTTAAATTTCACGTGAGCGAAATCATCTGATAATTGTCTTTCTCTGATTGACTTATTTCCCTTAGTGTAATACCCTGTAGTTCCATCCACATCATTGCAAATGGCAAGATTGCATTTTTTTAAATGGCTGAGTAGTAGTCCATTGTGTATACATATCACCTCTTCTTTATCCATTCATCTGTCGATGGACTTCTAGGCTCTTTCCATGGTTTGGTTATTGTGTACATTGCTGCTATAAACATACAGGTGCACGTGCCCCTTCGGATCACTGCATTTGTATCTTTAGGGTAAACACCCAGTAGTTCAATTGCTAGTTCATAGGGTAGCTCTATTTTCAAGTTTTTGAGGGACCTCCATACTGTTTTCCAGAGTGGCTGCACCAGCTTGCATTCCCATCAACAGTGTAAGATGGTTCCCCCTTTCTCTGCATTCTTGCCAATATCTGTCTTTCCTGACTTGTTAATTTTAGCCATTCTGACTGGTGTGAGGTGCTATCTCATTGTGGATTTGATTTGTTTATCTCTGATGCCAAGTGAAGTTGAGCATTTTTTCATGTGTCTGTTGGCCATTTGTATGTCTTTTTTGGAGAAAAGTCTGTTCATGTCTCCTGCCCATTTCTTGATTGAATTATTTGTTCTTTGGTTGTTGAGTTTGATAAGTTCTTTATAAATTTTGGATACTAGCCCTTTATCTGATAAGACACTTGCAAGTATCTTCTCCCATTCTGTTGGTTGGGTTGTCTTTTAGTCTGTGGACTATTTGCTGTGCAAAAGCTTTTTTAGCTTGATGAAGTCCCAGTAGTTCATTTTTGCCTCTGTTTCCCTTGCCTTTGGAAACATGTCTAGCAAGAATTTGCTGTGGCTGAGGTCACAGAGGTTGCTGCCTGTGTTCTCCTCTAGGATTTTGATGGATTCCTTTCTCATATTGAGGTCTTTCGTCCATTTTGAGTCTATTTTTGTGCGTGGTGAAACGAAGTAGTCCAGTTTCATCCTTCTGCATGTGGCTATCCAATTTTCCCAACACCATTTGTTGAAGAGACTGTCTTTTTTCCATTAGATATTCTTTCCTATTTTGTCAAAGATTAGTTGACCATAGAGCTAAGAGTCCATTTTTGGGTTCTGTATTCTGTTCCGTAGATCTGTCTGTTTTAGTGTCACAAGATACCTAGGAATAAACCTAACCAAAGATGCAAAGGATCTGTACTCAGAAAACTATAGAACACTCCTGAAAGAAATTGAGAAAGACATGGAAAAATGTTCCATGCTCGTGGATTGGAAGAACAAATATTGTTAAAATGTCTATGCTACCTAGAGCAATCTGTACATTCAGTGCAATCCCTATCAAAATGCCATCAACTTTTTTCACAGAGCTAGAACCAAATAATCCTAAAATGTGTATGGAAGTAGAAAAGATCCCGAATAGCTAAAGGAATGTTGAAAAAGAAAACCAAAGATGGTGGGATCATAATTCCGGACTTGAAGCTCTATTACAAAGGTGTAATCATCAAGATAGTATGGTAATGGCACAACAACAAATCAATGGAACAGAATAGAGGTTCCTTGAAATTTTGAATTCAGTTTTATAATTTCTACTAAAAACAAAACAAAACAAAAACTCCCAAAGCAAACTGCTGGCATTTGGATTGCAATTGCATTGACTCTGTAGATTTATTCACATATAGATTAATTTGGAGAACTGACATCTTAATAATATTGAGTGGACCAAAGTTGAATAAGGTATATGTTTCTTTTAATTTTTGTCATCTTTAGCTTTTCAGCAGTATTTTGTAGTTAAGTATACAGGTCTTTCATATCTTTTGACATTTATCCCTATTTCTTATTCTTAATGCTATTATAAATGATATTTTTATTTTTGATTTTTCACTAGTGTGTAGAAATACAATTGATTTTTGTATGTTGGTCACATATCCTACAACTTTACTAAACTCAGGTATTCTAGACATTTTTTGTAGATCCCATTAAACTTTTTACATTGACAATCATTTTAGTGATAGGGAAAATTTTATCTCTTTTCCAGTTGATACACCTATCATTCCTTCCTCTCTCCCTTTACCTTGAATGCTCAGGCTAGAACATGTAGTACAAAGTAGAATAGAAGTCGTGATTGTAGACATAATCTATCTTGTTCTTGATCTTATAGCAGTAAAGCATTCAGCTTTTCAGCATTAAATATGATACAGATTTTGCATAGATGCTTTTATCATGTTAAGGAAATTTTACTCCCAGCATACTCACAGTTTTTAACACAAATGATGCTGAAATTTATCAAATGCTTTTTCTGCTTCTATTAAAATATCATTTTTCTTTTTTAGTGTGTTATATTTTCTTATGTAAAGGTTTTTAAATGATGAATTATATCAGTTGCTTTTCAAATGTAAACACACCCTGTATTCCTGGGATAAATCCCTCTTGGTCATGATATATTATTAGCCTTTTACTATACTGTTGGATTCAGTTTGTTAAAAAACATTTTATAAAAGAATTTTTGCAACTGTGTTCAGTATCTTTGCCAAGTTTTGGTATCAGGGAAATACTAGCCTCATATGCAGTTGGGAAGTATTTTGTCTTTTTCAATTTTTGGAAGCTTTTGTGTAGAATTGTTATTATTGATTCCTTAAGTGTTCAGTAGAATTCACTGGTAAAGTCATCTGGGACTGTGTTTTCCTCATGGAAGGTTTTTAACTACAATTGCAATTTCTTTGATAAATACAGAATTACTTAGGTGTTCTGTTTATTCATGAGTGAGCTCAGGTAGTTTGCATTATTCAGAGAATTTGTCTATTTCATCAAGTTTATTTGTAAAAAGTTATTCGTAATATTCTTTTATAATCCTTTTAATATCTATAGTCTCTAAAGATGTCGTATCTCATTCCTGATATTTACAATTTGTGTCTTCTGTTCTTCATGATAAATCTGGCTAGAAGTTTATCACATTTTTTTTAACTTTTAATTTTTATTTTTTTAAATTAACATATGATGTATTATTTGTTTCATGGTACATGTCTGTGATTCATCAGTCTTACACAACACCCAGCACTCACCACAGCACATACCCTCCCCCGTGTCCATCACCTAGCTACCGCATACCCCCACCCACTCCCCTCCAGCAACCCTCAGTTTGTTTCCTATGATTAATAGTCTTGTACGGTTTGTCTCCTTCTCTGGTTTCATCTGGTTTTATTTTGTTTATCAAGCTTTTTGATCATTATCTTTTTCTATTGTTTCTGTTCTCTTTATCATTGATTTTTGTTTTGATCCCTGTTATTTCCTTTATTCTGATTACTTTGAATTAAACTTTCTCTTTTTTATTTAATTCTTTATTAGATGCTAAGATCATTGAGACCTTTCTTATTTTCTATTTTAAGTGTTTAGAACTATAACTTTCTCCTTAACTCCTACTTTAGTAGCATCCTACAAATTCTGAAATGTGGTCTTTTCTTTCCCATTTAGTTCCACATACCTTATAATTTCCTTTTGATTTCTTCTACCCATGAGTTGTTTAGAAATGTTATTTAGTTTCCAAATGTTGTAGATTTTCCAAAGGTCTGTTTTTGATTTCTAATTTAATACCCTTGTGGTATAGGAACATACTTTTTATGATTTGAATCCTTTTAAATTTATTGCAACTTGTTTTATGCCCCAGGATATGCTCTGTCTTGGTAAATGTTCCAAGTATGCTTGAAAAGAATATATTCTGCTGTTGTTTTATGAAGGATTCTACATTAGGTCAGGTTGGTTGATAGTATTAGTCAAATTTCTACATCCTTACTTTTTGTTTTGGTCCACTTGTTCTATCAATTATCAAGAGAGGGATTTTGAAATCTTTGACTAAAGTAGAGGAAATCTGTTTGATTGATGGCAATTCTGTTAGATTTGTTTTATGTATTTTGAAGATATTTATTAGGGACACAAATATTTTAGATTTTATGTCCCCTTGGTGAATTGGCCCATATATCATAAAATGCTATTTTTAAAAAAGATTTATTTATTTATTTATTTATTTATTTATTTATTTGACAGAGAGATCACAAGTAGGCAGAGAGGCAGGCAGAGAGAGAGGAGGAAGCAGGCTCCCTGCTGTGCAGAGAGCCCCATACGGAGCTCCATCCCAGGACCCTGAGATCATGACCTGAGCCAAAGGCAGAGGCTTTAACCCACTGAGCCACCCAGGCGCCCTTAAAATGCTATTTTTGTGTTAATATTCTTTGCTCTGCAATCTACATTGATATTAATGTAGCTATGTCAACCTTGGTTTGATGAATGTTAGCATAAAAAATGTTTTCTCAGTCCTTTTTCTTTTAACTTCTTTGGAACTTTGTAATTAAAGTATTTTTTAGAGTTAGCATGTATTTGAGTCATTCATTCATTCATTTGTGAGAGAGGAAGAGAGATAGTAGGGAGGAGGAGCAGAGGGACTGGGAGAGGAAGAGGGAGAGACTGTCTAGCAGGCTCTACCCCAGGACCGTGAGATCATGACCCAAGTCAAACTCAAGAGTTGGACACTCACCTGACTGAGCCACCCAGGTACCCTGAGTCTTGTTTTTTTATCCAACCACACTATCTCTGCCATTTAATGTAATTATTAGTATATTTAGTCATGAGTATTCTCCTATTTGTGTTATATTCACTTCATTGGTCGTTTCCTTCTCTTTATTTTCTTCTTTTAGATTATTTTTCTTGGTTATTCCATTTTATTTATTTTGTTGGATTATTATTTTTAACTCTTTGTTTTGTCATTTTTTGGGCTTATACATCTTTAACTTATGGTGTATTTAACTTAACACACTCTACCTTCAAGTGATACTATATCATTTTTCCTGTGATATATGAACCATATAGTACCACTGTTCTCTTCCATGTTCCCTTCCTGACTTGTGCAGTTGTTGCCATCATTTTACGTTTTTTTTTTAGTTTTTTTGACATCACTTAAGGTAATTTTTATTTTTGCATTCCTTTAATTTACATTTTTATGAAAACATTTAAATTGTATTTATTTTAAATACAATTACATTTTGTATTTTATTTTTATTTTTTTAAGATTTTATTTTTAAGTAATCTCTGTTTTTAAGTGGGGCTCAAACTCACAATCCCAAGATCAAGAGTCACATGCTCCACCACCTGAGCCAGCTAGATGCCCTCATTTTAATTTTATATATACTTTAAACCCCATGTTGCAGTGTTATTTTGTTAATAAGAGATTTAAATAATATTAAAAAAATCTTTTGTGTTTATTTACCCATGTAGTTACCACTGCTGGTGCCCTTCATTGTTTTGTATAGATCCATAGTTTTATCTGGTATTATTATCTGGTATTATTAATTTAGATGAATTTTTTCTGTTCCTCCTCTTCACTGCCTTGATTCTTATTACTTGTACGTTAGGCGGCTTGAAGTTGTTCTAGAGCTCACTGATGTTCATTTCATTTTGAAGGGTTCTTTTTTCTCTCTATATTTCTTTCTTTCTCTTTTATTTAAGTAATATCTGTTCCCAACATGGGGCTCAAGCTCACGACCTTGAGATCAAGAGTTGCATGCTCTTTCAACTGAGCCAGCCAGGAGTACCTCTGTATTTCACTTTAGATTATTTTTATTCATGTCAAATCAAGTTTACTAATCTTTCCTTCTGTGACATTTAATATGTTATGAATCCTATTCACTGTGTTTTTTATCTCAAAAACTGTAGTTTTCCTCTTTAGAAGTTTGAGTCTTAGATTTTCCATGTCTCCATTTAACTTTCACAACATAATGAGAATCACTTATAATAACTCTGTGTCTTTTCTGCTCATTCTAATATCTCTGTCAGTTCCAGGTCAGTTTTATTTGATTTTTCTCCTCATTATGGGTTTTGTTTCCTTATCTCTTTGCATACCTGTTAATGTTTAATAGGATGCGTGACATCATGACTTTTATCTTGTTGAGTGGTGGATATTTTGTATTCCTTTAAATCCTCTTGAGCTCTTAAGATGTAGTTAAGTTACTTATAAACAGTTTAATCTTTTTAGGTCTTGCTTTTATGATTTGTTATGTGAGTTCTGAGCAGATCCAGTTTAGGACTAATTATTTCCACTACTGGGGCAAGACTTTTTTGTGTATTCTATCCAAGCTCTTGAGAATTATGAATTTTTCCAGTCTGGATAATGGGAATGGGCACTTCTCCCAGCCATCCTTAAGCAATGGCTGCTGTTTTTTCTGAACTTTGCAGATGGCTCTCCTGCCAGCCTCAGGTGATTTCTTTACAGACATGCACTGATCACTGCTCTGCTACTTCTCAAGAGTAACTCTGCAGATCCCCCACCTTTTTTTCTCTGTGCGGCTCCCTCCTCTCTGGTGTTCCATCTCCAAATAGTCTCTGCTCTGTCTTCTTCTAGGGAGTCCTCTCAGCTCTACTTTCATTTCTTCCTCCCTGCACCATGGCCTATAAACTCTCTCAAGTTACACTGTTTCCTCCTTTCAGGGATCTTTGTCCTTTATTGCCTTATATTCAGTGTCTTGCAAACCATTATTTCATATATTCTGTTCAGCTTTTTAAGGTATTACAGTCTGCAGGGTGAATCTTGGCCCAAAGTGACAGTCCTCTCTATTGATTTTATATTCAGTTACCTTATTGTATTGTTATTGTCACAGTAGTTTTTTAGTTGCCCCTCTTCAGTTTTCCAGGTTATATAGTCATGTCATCGGGAAATAATAATTTTACGTTCCATTGTTTTTAAATTTCTTTCTTCTGTGTGACTGTTTCAGCTAATGTGTAAGTGATATCAATGATAATGGAACTCATTATATAATTTATTTAAGAATGGGTGTTATGTTGAATTATGTCCTATTTTTTAAATTATGGAGTTAATTTTATTCCTTTTCTGGTTATATCTATTAATTTGATTAATTATATTGATAGGTTTCTGTTACTATTTTGATCTTTGATCTATTGTAAATACATAACCTGTTTTTTTCTCTCTCTTTTTTTTTGTACTTATTGCTTTCCCTTTAGGATCTTTTCTTTATCGAAAACTTTGTCTAAACTTTGTGATAATATGCTAAGATTAATGGGTTTTAAAAAACTTTACTTAGTTATGCTAGGCATATGGAAATGTATTCCTGTCCCAAGATTCTGGGCCTTTTTGTGGGGGAAAGGATTGTATTGTTTTTTTGGGGGGGGGGAATTTTGCAGATTTTTCCTTTGGATGTACTCTCTTTGAATTTCCTATTACCTAAGAAATATAACTCTTGCAGTGATCTAACTTCCTTCCCTTTCTTTTTCCTTTTGTTTGTCCGTTTTGGAGACTGACTGGGACAGTGTTCTAGTTTCTTTATTTTAAAATTTTATTATATTCCTCCTGCTTTGTAAATGCTCTCTGATATATAAACTCCTCTTCTTAATGTTTTTGATTCCTTCTTCTTTCTTTGGTGTTTGAAATTTTCTGCATCTCCCTTACATTGTCATTATGGCCACTGAGTTCCTTTTTTGTTTGCGTTGGTCTTAACCGCTGTGTTTGGTGACATTCATATATACCTGGTACCTCCCATTCATTATTTTTTCCAGGAATTTGTCATGTAAACCAGTTTTCCAGCTTCTGAATTCTTGTTAACATTTTACACCTGTTATCTCCTTTCACATTATTTTGCTGTTTGTATTTTTTATAACAATTTTAGAGGGTTTTCAGGAGGTCATAGAAGTAAACACATTTGTTACATCTGCTATGCTGCTTAACCAGAAGTCATTAATAGCATTTCTTTTGTGCTTTTTATCTTGAAATTGTTTTAAATTGGTAAATCGTGCAGTTGTTTTTTTTTCAAAACTTGAAAGAATCTATTCCAAATGTTCATTTTTCTCTCTGGAGTTTGCTTTTTGAAATTTTTATATTTAAAGCCTTATGTGTAGGGCTCTTTATGAGAATGATTTGCCAAAATATTTAAAACTTGAGAGGTTAGGTTAGCTCAACCTGTGGCTTTGACAACACATTAATTCATAATCTTAATTATGAATAGGCTCTTTTTTCTGATTATTTATTGCTTATATAAAAGAAAACTATAGATTATTGTTCTTATATCTGCCTATATAACTAAACTCTTAATTCCAGCAATGTTAAATCAGTTTGTTTAGATTCTCCAAGCAGACAATCCTATTATTTTATACGTAGTGAAAGTTTTATTATACTGATGAGGACAATGTAATGTTGTGTAGTAGTAATAAAATATCTGAATGTAAATTTTTACTAAAAGCAGTGTAAGTAACCTATTTTAAATTAAGCTTCATTTGAAGCAAATTGCTTTGGATCGTCTTTATAAAAAGTATACTTCATCAAAAGTTGCCCGGTAAAATATATGTGATATCCATTATTTTATGATAACAAAACATTAGAGGGTTTCCCAGCTCTTAAATTGGTTTCCCATCCAAAGTCTTATGAGTACTCTGTTTTCTCTGAACTCTCGAAAAATAATCCATACAAAGTATAGAATACACACCTGATGCTGCTGTGGATTGGCTTGGTAGCAGAGGTCAGTTTCCCAAAGTTTCTGTTACTTTATTTCACAAACAGTTCTTCTTTGGTCAGGATATAGTTCTTTTTTTTTTTTTTAATAAAGATTTTATTTATTTATTTGACACAGAGAGAGAGATTACAAGTAGGCAGAGACAGAGAGGCAGGGAGAGGAGGAAGCAGGCTCCCTGCTGAGCAGAGAGCCTGATGCGGGCCTGGATCCCAGGACGCTGAGATCATGACCTGAGCCGAAAGCAGAGGCTTTAACCCACTGAGCCACCCAGGCGCCCAGGATATAGTTCTTTATAACATTTCTTTGTTATCACTTCTTTTCTACCCTCAGTATAACAAAATAATCCTGGGGTTGCTTAACCTTTAAAAAGGAATTCAAGGATAATTAAACATTTTTGTGCTCATTTTGGTTATGCTTTACAAAACCAATTCTCCTTCCCTAAAAAATAAAACATGCCTGGAAAAATTTATATAATACCATGCATATCCTAACATTAGTTATTAAGAAAAAATTGTCAACACCTTAAGCAACCAACAATAGAGGATTAGCTAAGTTATGGTACTTTTATATGTCTATATGATGGTGTGTACATGTTCCAGAACATAGAGAAAAACAGGACTCATAATTTATAAAAAAAATATATCCAGAGATAAATGGTTGCAAGGAAAAGTTTGCATGTTAAAGAACTTAGTTAATTTTCATTGTTTTCCTCATTTTTCTACTGTGATTTTTTTTTTAAGATTTTTTTTTTTAAATTTATTCATTTGACACAGAGAGAGAGAGATTACAAGTAGGCAGAGAGGCAGGCAGAGAGAGAGGAGAGAGGAGGAAGCAGGCTCCCTGCTGGGCAGAGAGCCTGACGTGGGCCTCGATTCCAGGACCCTGGGATCATGACCTGAGCCGAAGGCAGCGGCTTTAACCCACTGAGCCACCCAGGCGCCCTCTACTGTGATTTTTTATTAAGATACAATAATATTGATAAAGTGGTTTATAAAGATAATTCAGCAGTGAAAAGACACAGTTTCTGAAGGTAATGAGACTTGAATTCTACTCTTGCCTTTGTTGCATTCTAGCTAAATATGACCTTAACATTTCATGGCCTTGGTTTCATCATTCATGAAATGAGTCTTATGGGATACAATTATATATAGTGTTTAACAAATATGAGGAATTATTGGCACTTACCTTTTGTTCGAAGATAGGTGGCCTATTTCCAAATGATATACTTCACACATTTGGTTAGTTAGAGAGACAAGCAAGTAAGCAAAGTTTGCATTAATGTGTGGAATCCACCAGTGCCTGTCTGACCTTGCCATCCTTGAAGTATGATTTGTTTCCAGTTTATACTAAAATCTTAAAGATAACTGAAGCTGAACAAAGACAGATAACATCCTGAAAAGGAATTCCCATATTGACTATTCCCAGATATGTAGTAAAATTTGTATGAGCGCGATCTGTGTGAAATGATGAGGGTCAGGTGGAAGGGAATAGTCAAAAACATAAGCTGTTGCAAATACACTCATTTGTGTGTGAAAACAATATTAATTGTCAACTTATATAGTATATTCAATGATGATATCATTCTAAATAGACGTGTTTCCTCAGTGACTTAAAAAAAAGATGGCCAAGTGATGGCCAGTCAGTTATGACAGTCAATTTTAAACGGTTTAGGATTTTCACCTGTGATAGCATTTTTTTTTTCCTGTTTGCCAGTAAAGACACCGGGGAGAGCAAAATCCTGATTTTATCCTGTTTGTTTAATGCTTATCATTTTGCTTACTATCTTTTAGTGTCTATTCTGTTTCCAGCTATCTAAACATTTTCTCACATTCCTGTCAGAATGTGACTTAAGCTCAGGTTCAAGAATTGTAGTGTCCATTCCCTCATTGTTTATTACTTCCTTAGAACACTTTCAGTTAAGATTTGAAGTGGGTGAACCAGTTAGCATTATTATATTTTAATCCAAATCCGATGAGGAATACACCTCATTAAATAGTGGGATCATTTCTTGATACTCCAGATTCTGTTATTACTTAATATTATGATATAGTGAATTTGGATAGTAGACATTTTAACTGGAGGTTTGCATTTAAAATCCTTTGAAAATTGAAACCTTTGAAAATCCTTGAATTTTGAAATCTTTTGAAAAAACATTTTTGTAAACTCAATTGTGTGAACTGTTGTTTTTTTCTAAATATTTGCATATTCATTTCATTCGAATATTTCATTTCATTCATTTGAAATTTCCTATGAAGTATATGGATTTTTTTTATGGGGGGGAGGACAGCGGGAGAGGGAGAGAGAGAATCTTAAGCAGGCTCCATGCCCAGCACGGAGCCCAAAGGAGGGCTCCATCTCACAGCCCTGAGATCATGACCTGAGCCAAAATCAGGAGTCTGATGCTTAACTGACTGAGCCACCCAGGAGCCCCTATTTAAATGCATAGTATAAAATAATTCCTTTATTGCTGTAATTTCATGTGTAAAATAAGAGATCTCATGTATAACCAGTGCCTAGTTGACTATCTTGACAGCATCTTTGTGCAAAATTTCGTAAAATATATCTGATTGGCTTGCCGTGACTCACCATTATTATCTTAACTGTGGTCACATTAAGCTTAGTTTTGAAGTACTTATTGAATCTGAAAAGCGATCCTTGGAATTTCCCAGAAGTTTTATTTTTAATTCTTTTTTTCTTATCAGAATTTAACAGAATTTCCTTTATAATGTAAACAATGAAGCCATTTAAGTAACTAAGAAGATCTTACTACCCAAACTTTCATATTCTCCTTTTAGATGTTTTATATTTATTTTCTGTTAGAAGAATAAATTTTCCTACAGGCTTCATTTTTTTTTTTAGAGATACTGGTTAATTTATTTTATTTATTTTTTAAGATTTTATTTATTTATTGGACAGAGAGAGACACAGTGAGAGAGGGAGCACAAGCAGGGGAAGTAGAAGAGTGAGAAGCAGACTTCCCACAGAGCAAGGAGCCCGATGCGGGGCTCAATCCCAGGACCCTGGGATCATGACCTGAGCTGAATGCAGATGCTTAACGACTGAGCCACCCAGGTGCTCTGCCCCTGGTTAATTTTTTAAAGTTCACAATAAAATGTGTCTCAGTGAGTTGTACATTTTTAGAGGTGGATGAAGGTCTTGGAAATATTCAGGGTGACTGTTCTCCAAAGAATCTTCTATAATATTTCACTTTTGAGAGATCATTCAAATTAATCACAATAATACTATGGACATTTTTGGTTAGTCTATTATATTTTTATTCTGGATAAAATATTTGAGAAAAGTGGGCATAGTAAGAGTTGCTTTTTCTGGCTTAAGCAGCAAAATATTTGATAGTTCATTTAAGTGATAGAACCTACTTGCTTATGGAAGTTATTTGTGAACTCTGCTCTATGACCGGTACCTTGAAATTGAGAAGTCAGTATATTCCATAGAATTAGAAATAACATAAAGAGATTTAGCTTAATCCTCATTGGAAACCTGTAGTTTCATTTGTTTTGTGAAAATATGTAGTATTCTGTAGTGAATAGCTTTTAATGCCATTTGCCAAACCTAATGAGCAGCTAATAATGAATTACAGACATCTAAGAGAATGGTACTGTTACTAATTCACAGAACATATTCACTTTGTATCAGAAGAGTTGTTTGTTGAACAAGCGGAATCTGTGACTCAGGCTCTATCATGATTTTTTATAGCCGAAGCTCAGACGTTTCTTTCTTGATTGTGAAACTCATCTTAGAAAATGATGTGTACCTACTTCTGGAAAGGAGTTTCTTTTTTTTTTTTTTAATTTTATTTATTCATTTGACACAGAGAGAGAGATTACAAGTAGGCAGAGAGGCAGGCAGAGAGAGAGGAGAGAGGAGGAAGCAGGCTCCCCGCTGAGCAGAGAGCCCGATGCGGGCCTCGATTCCAGGACCCTGGGATCATGACCTGAGCTGAAGGCAGTGGCTTTAACCCACTGAGCTACCCAGGCGCCCTGGAAAGGAGTTTCTTGAGAAAGAGTAAGAAGGTTTTGATAAACACCTCTGGGTTTTCTTATAACCTGATAAAACTCCCTAGTTCTACCAAGGATTATACCTTTCTGCTATTAAAGTACCTTAAGCCAAGGTTAGTTATGTGTTAATACCTATTTCACTAAAATAGCAGGTCTCACACTTTTGGGTCTCACACTTTATATTCTTACAAATTATTGTGTTTCCCCAAAGAGTTTTGTTTATGTCATTTATCTATTCATTTATGTATTAGAAATTATAACTAGAAAGTTTAAAATGATTTATTATTCATTTAAAATAAGGATAAACCATCACATATTAAATAGCTTATTTTTTATAAAGAAATAACTATACAAAGCAGAAAATAGGGAAAAGAGTCATATTGTTTTATATATATATATTTTTAAAGATTTTATTTATTTATTTGACACACAGAGGGAGAGATCACAAGTAGGCAGAGAGGCAGGCAGAGAGAGAGGGGGAAGCAGGCTCCCTGCTGAGCAGAGAGCCCGATATGGGCCTCGATCCCAGGACCCTGAGATCATGACCTGAGCCGAAGGCAGAGGCTTTAACCCACAGAGCCACCCAGGCGCCCTTGTTTTATATTTTTGTAAATATCAATGATAACTGGCTTACTAAAAGACAGCTGGATTCTCCTACCTGCTTCTGTATTCAAGCTCTTGCAATATCATGTTTTGATTAAAGTATATTAAGAAAATCCGGGTCTCACAAATATGTGAGTTGGAAAAAAGGAGTATTTTAATAGCTTTTTAAGATAATTATGGAAACTCTTATTTGAATACTATACTAAAGCTCAACAAGTAGTAATTTCTTAAAAAATAGATGCAGTGTGAAATCTGTAAACACATCAATGAACTTTTCATACTCTTATATTAAAATCTCAGGTGCCTGTGTGGCTCAGTCATTAAAGCGTCTGCCTTCGGCTCAGGTCATGATCCCAGGGTCCTGGGATTGAGTCCCAGGTCAGGCTCTCTACTTGGCAGGAAGCCTGCTTCTCTTCTCCCTTTCCCATTTCCCCTGCTTGTGTTCGCTCTCTAACTGTGTCTCCCTCTGTCAAATAAATAAATAAAAATCTTTTTAAAAAAATAAATAAAATCTCTTGGTATACTTAGCATTTTGAATGGGTCTTTTACCCATCCATGATTTTATAACATCATACATTGGCCATTTTGCAAATATGGAATCAATGCAAATCTTTCCTATATTGACATATACTAATATATAATATTTTAAATATTACATTAGTTAATGTTATTGTCACATTCATCAGAAATGCAAAAGCTATGAGATTCATGATTGTATTTGAAAGCTCATTTATCATTGGTAATACAGATCGCAGATCCTTATCTTAAAATGACAGGCCCACTTCATTTATTTTGAGAAAATGTCTGCCATATACACAAATCTGTCTAAGCATATTTGTCTGTCAGTTATTCTTTCCAGTAAAAAATGTAGGAAAAAAAGAAAAGGCAGCTAGTTCAGCTCACAACTTAAACAATTACAAAGTAGTATTTCTCTGAATAACTATCATTCTTCTATATGTAGCAAAAGTGCTTTGTATCTACTTACTCTTTGAAACACAGAATTTATTTAAGGGTGCCTGGGTGGCTCCTCAGTGGGTTAAGCCTCTGCCTTCGGCTCAGGTCATGATCTCAGGGTTCTGGGATGGAGCCCCACATTGGGCTCTCTGCTCAGCGGGGAGCCTGCTTCCGCCTCTCCCTCTGCCTGCCTCTCTGCCTACTTGTGCTCTCTCTCTCTGTCAAATAAATAAATAAAATCTTTCAACAACAACAACAAAGAAACAATATTTAAGAAGTTGTATACTCAAGGGTCGAGAACAAATTTCTCAGAACAAATGATACTCAAGTACTTCAAAATAAAAATATAAAGAAAAATGTTTTCACTTTTGCTAATTAGTATATTTTTAAGCTTTTCATGCTATTTCTTTATTCCTGTGACATTTGCTTATGGAAATTGGTTTGGTAGAATTTTTCTACTGGTAGAGAAGCTTTGAACATGATTAATGTTCAGATTAATGTTCTCTGTCCAAATGTAGAAAATTATCCAGATCTCCCTTTTTTGATGTCTCATTAGACTCAGTCAAGGAGGCAATGAGGCAATGAAAGGAAGGGCAGGTTTTGGAAGAAACTGATAGAGAAGGAGAGAGAAAGTGTTATAGATATGATGACAGAAACTAAAGTTGGATCCAAGGGGGTAATGTTTCCATTACTGGATTATATGCCAATGGCTATTCTCAGCACTTTGCATGTGTTAACTCATGTAGACTTCCCAAGAGTACTAGCAGATAGGTACTCTTTTACAGATGAGGAAATTGAGACACTGAGAGGTTAAATAAAACGCTCAAGATTACATAGTTATTGAGCAGAATGACAGAAGGTAATCTGGCACAGAGAGCTGCTGTATTGGTCAGCTCATTTCTGTTTTTGTTCCATCTCTTGAACAATACTGCTAATCAAGATATCTTGTTTTCTTTAGATTTTTAAAAATGGACTTTACTTTTTTTCCCCCCTCCCAGTTCTTGAGACTAGGAAAAGCAGTTTTAGATTCATAGCAAAATGGAGCAGAAAGGAGTATTCCTTCATACTCCCTTTTCTCAAAGCACACAGCCTCCACATTATTAATCTCCCCAACTACAGTGGTACATTTATTAGAGTTGATGAACCTACATTGATTGACATACCATTATCACCCAAAGTCTATAACATACATTAGCATTCACTCTTGGTGTTATACAATTCTATAGGTTTTAACAAAAGTATAATAACATGTATCCACCATTATAGTATTATACAGTGTTATGTATATGGTATTATACAGTATTATGGAATTATACTGTATTGTACATATAGTATTATACAGGTTCCATGCCCTGAAAATCCTCTGTATTCTGCCTATTCATGTCTTTGCAGTGTCCTCAATTTCAGATAATCCTTAATCTTTTTGCTGTCTCCATAGTTTTGCACTTTTCAGAATGTCATATATTTGGAATCATACCATATGTAGCCCTTTTGGATTGAGGTCTTTCATTTAGTAATATGCATATAAGGATCCTCATGCCTTTTCATGGCTTCTTTTTAGTACTAAATAATATTCCATTGTCTTGAATGTGCCACAACTTATTTATCCATTCACCTATTGAAGGACATCTTGGTTGCTTCCAAGGTTTGGCAGTTTTGAATAAGGCTGCTGTAAACATCCATGTGTTTGTTTTTTTTGTGTGTGAACATATGTTTTTGGGTTAATACCAAGGAGCACAATTGCTGGGTTGTCTACTAAGAATATGTTTAGTTTTTTAAGAAACTGTCATACTGTCTTCTAGAATGGTTATTCATTTTGCATTCCTACCAGCAATGAATGAGAGTTCCTGTTGTTCTACATCCTTGTCAGTATTTGGCATTGCTTGTATTTTGGATTTTGGCCATTCTAATAGATATGTAATGATACCTCATCATTATTTTAATTTGTAATTCTGTAATGACATAGGATGCTGAATGTCTTATTATATGCTTTTTTACCCCTGTGTATCTTCTTTCGTGAGATATCTGTTCAGATCTTTTGCCTATTTTTTAACTGAGTTGTTCATTTTCTTATTGTTGACTTTTAAGAATTCTTCGTATATTTTGGATGACTATACATATTTAGTATGTCTTTTGCAAATTTTTTTCCCAGTCCTTTCTTGGGTTGTTTTCTTTTTCTTTTTAATGTCCAGGCTGCTGTTCAGCCAAGATTGCTTTTTTTAAAGATTTTATTTATTCATTAGAGAGAGGGGGAGAGCACAGAGATTGAGTAAGAGGGAGAAGCAGACTCCCTGCTGAGCAGACAGCCTGACATAGGGCTGGATCCCAGGACCCTGAGATCATGGCAGACATTTAACCAACTGAGCCACCCAGGTGCTCTGTCTTCTCATTTTCTTGATAGTATCTACCACCCAGCAAAAATTGTAATGAAGTCTAGCATATCAATTATTTCTTCCATGGTTAATTGTTTTGGTGTTTTATCTAAAAAGTTATTGCCAAAACCAAAGGTCATCTAAATTTTTTCCTGTATTATCTTCTGAGAGTTTTATAGTTTTGTGCTTTTAACATTTAGGTGTATGACCACTTTGAACTAATTTTTATGAAGAGTGTAAGGTCTATCTGTATCTAGATTCATTTTCTTCTATATGATTATCAGGTTATTTCAGCATCATTTCTTGAAAAGACCGTATTTTTTTCCCACTGCATTGCCTTTGCTTCGTTGTCAAAGTTGACTATGTTTAAGTATACTATTTCTGGTCTCTGTTCCATTCGATTGATCTGTATGTGTCTTCTTTCACCAATACTACACTGTCTTGATTACTCTAGCTTTATATTAAATCTTTAAGTCAAATAATGACTTTATTCTTTGACATTCTTCTTCTGCTTCAGTATTAAGTTGGCTCTTCTGGATCTTTTGCTGCTCTGTCTAAACTTTAAAATCAGTTTGTCATTATCCACAAAATAACTTGCTGGGATGTTGATTGGGATTGCATTGAACTATATAGATCCAGTTTTGAAGAACTGCTACTTGACAGTATTGAGTCTTCCTATCCATGAGCATGGAATATCTCTCTCTTTATATAGTACTTCTTTGATTACTTTCTTTGAAGTTTTATAGTTTTCCTCATGTAGATCTTATATATATTTTGTTAACTTTAACCTTTTTTAACCTAAGTATTTAATTGGGGGAGGTTCTAATGTAAATGGTAATGTATTTTTAATTTCAAACACTTGTTCATTTGTTGGTATATAGGAAGGCAGTTAACTTTTGTATATGAACCTTGTATCCTGGAACCTTGCTATAATTGATTACTTTCAAGAGTCTTTTTGTTGATCCTTTTAGATTTTCTACATAGACAGTCATGTCATTTATGAACAGTTATATTTCTTTCTTCCTAATCGGTACACTTTTTATTTCCTTTTTTGTCTAATTGCATTGGTTAGTACTCCCAGTACAGTTTTGTAGAGTTGTGGTGATAGGGGACATCCTTTCCTTGAGAAAGCTTCTAGCTTTTTATCATTAAGTATGACATTAGCTGTAGGACTTTAGTAAATCTTCTCTATCGAGTTAAGGAGCTTCCACTCTATTCTTAGTTTGCTGAGAGTTTTTATCATGACTGAGTGTTGGATTTTCTCAAATGCTTTTTCTGCACATGTTGATATGCATGTGATTTTTTTCTTATCTGTCTTCTTGATGTGTTTAATTTACTTTCAGATGTTGAACCAGCCTTGTGTACCTGGAATAAATCCTACTTGGTTGTAGTTTATAATTCTTTTCATATATTGTTGAATTCAACTTGTAAATATTTTGTTAAGGGTTTATGCATCTATGTTCATGAGGGAAATTGATCTGTAGTTTTCTTATGATTTCTTTTTTCCCGTGCTTTTGCTATTGTTGTAATGCTGGCTTTATAGAATGAATAAGAAGTATTTCCTTGGCTTCTATCTTCTGGAAGAGATTGTAGAGAATTGTGTAATTTCTTCATTAAATGTTTAGTAAATTCACCAGTGAACCCATTTGGGCTTGATGCTTTCTATTTTGGAAGGTGGTTAATTATTGATTCAATTTATTTAATAGATATCGACCTATTCTGATGTTCTATTTCTTCTTGTGTGAGTTTTATCAGATTGTGTCTTTTAAGGAATTGATCCATTTCATCTAGTCTGTCAAATTTGTAGGCATAGAGTTGTTCAGAGTATTTCTTTATTATCTTTTTAATCTCCATGGAATCACTACTCCATGGGTAGTGATGTCTCCTCTTCGATTTCTGATATTAGTGATTTCTTTTTTTTTTTTTAGTTAACTGGTTAGAGGCTTGTTGATTTTAATGATCTTTTCAAAGAACCAGCTATGTTTTGTTGATTTTCTCTGTTGATTTTTTGTTTTCAATTTTACTAATTTCTGCTCTGATTTTTATTATTTCTTTTCATCTGTTTACTTTAGATTTAATTTACTCTTCTTTTTCTATCTTCCTAAGATAGAAGCTTAGATTATTGATTTTAGATCTTTCTTCTTTTCTAATATATGCATTCAATGCTATAAATTTTCCTTTGAGCACTGCTTTTGCTGAATCCCAAAAATGTTAATAAGTTGTATTTTCATTTCCATTTACTTAAAAATATTTTTCAAATTTATTTTGAGATTTTGTCTTTGACCCATGTATTGTTTAGAAGTGTGTTGTTTAACCTCTAAATATTTGAGGACTTTTTCAGCTATTTTTCTGTTACTAGTTTAATTCTGTTGTGGCATCTCAGAGCAGTTTGCTGCCATGTTCCCATGCTCCCCGAAGAGCATACATTATATGTTTTCTATTGTTTAAAATACATTAATGTACATTATATAGCCTATAATGTGGTCTCTCTTGATGAACAAGATGTCTCTTTCGTTGTATTGAATTGAAGACTTAGATTAAGGAAGCAATTTTAAAATAATTCTTTTTTCCATCAGTGATAGGTATTTAGCACTTTATTTTCAATTCATTTCATGATTTGTTCTAAAGGGGGGAAGTTTTTCATTTATGGTGATTTGTTTCTACATATGCCAATCTATATCTCAGAATGAGTGGCATCTGTGGAAAATCTAGGCTGTCTGCATAAAATGTGTATGTACATTAGAGAAAGTGTTCTACATTATAAATATGTACTTAATATATATAAAGTATATATGTATATACTTATATATATATTGGCTATCATATACACTTATATATATATTGGCTTAGGTAACATACCACAGTAGCTGGAATATTTTTTACAATGGAGGAGTATTTAACATTTCACAAAAATATATAAATAATAAATTTTCATTATACCTTTAAAATGTGACATTTTTTTTCTATCCCATTTAGTTTTGTCAGCCTGGCGGGTGGCAGCTGTCCAGAGAGAGGAAGCAACCAACATTTTTTGTGGTGGTCCTGACAGATATTGACTCAGATCGACATTACTGCTCGTGCCTAACCTTCTATGAGGCAGAAATCAATCTTCAGGTACAACAACTTTTCTATCCAAACGAACAACATTTAGGAATCTTTTTTTTAATGCCATTTTTTTTTTTGGTTAGAACTGTAAGTTTAAGTCCCTTGGGTTACTTTAGAGAGCCTGAGATACTATACTGTTGGCGAAGAGAGGAAGAAGGTAAATTTTAATTGTTTTCTTTTAAAATATTGATCATAGTCTGAATATTTCTAAGAATAGCATATTCATGAATTGATTTATTAGGAAGATTTGTATCCTCTCGTGGAGAAACTGTGATTTTCCCTGTCAGTCCTTTTCCTGAAGGATCTTTTACAGAATATAGAGCATATAATCAGAATGTTTATAAATCACCTATCACAATGCTTGATACTATTTTTTTTTAACATAAGATTTTTTTTTTTTAAAGATTTTATTTATTTATTTCACAGAGGGAGAGAGATCACAAGTAGGCAGAGAGGCAGGCAGAGAGGGGGGGGGGAAGCAGGCTCCCCGCTGAGCAGGGAGCCCAATGTGGGCCTCGATCCCAGGACCCTGGGATCATGACCTGAGCCGAAAGCAGAGGCTTTAACCCACTGAGCCACCCAGGCGCCCTTGATATTATTTTTTAAGTACCCAACTAAATGTCAACTCATTATTATTAGTGGTGGGAGTATCAATATGACAGGACTGAAATCATAGGCTAGAACCATAGAAATGAAAAATACTAGGTTTCTCAGAGTATTTGTTGGGGTTCTTAGTTTCAGGCAACTAAATCCACTTTTTCTAATTTATGCATAAAAGGATATGTGACATTGTATTGGGCAGCTTATGTAATTTCATGGGTTATGGGTGAGCAAGGAACCAATTTTGGGTACTAGGAATTGCCTGGACTAAAAAGGTCTCTTTTTAGTAGAAACCATTCTTTTTCTACCTTTGATTACTTGGCACTTATGATGTTGTGTACTAGACAATATAACCTTTACATGTGGCCCTAAATATCTAATCTCTCTTGTGCAGACTGTTTATCTTACACTGGTGACTTTTGCTTTAAATCTCATATGGGTTGTTTCCTTGTGGAAGTCAGAGTCCATGCAGATCCCACCCCCCTGGAAAGGAATCAGAAAAACGTTTCTTGTTGTTGTTATGCATTTGTTTGTTTGTTTTGCTTTCAAAGCTCTATAGTATAAGAAGGAAACTGTGAAAGAGTTTGGAGGATGTTGAGTAAGCCAGTCTGCATTATCTACAGTACTTTATGCTACATGCAGACGAATGAGTTTTACTGCCAGAATAAAGGATTGTCTTGCTTTCTAAAATGGCCTCACAAAGAAGCATTTGTTGTTTGGGTTGCCTTAATTAAAACTCCAATATCTGAATTTTACCAGATGCAGAAATCTGAATTTGCAGTACAAGAGGAGATGTTACCTTTGTTGACACAGACTTATATTATTCACATTCATTAGACTGATGTATTAAAACCAGCATGCTAGTTTATTAATTTACAGTGATAAATTAAAAGGTTACATAGAACAAAATATGCATCATCTGTATTAACAATACATTCTCTCTTTGTTGTCAGATCTTTGTGGGAAGCCATATCAAAATCTGAAGCATTTTGGTTGTGGAATCAAACTAAGGAATATTTTACGTCAAATATTTGTGCCTGCTAGACTAACGTAGCCCATTGTTTCCATTTGAAATTATAGATTGTATTGTTAGTGGGGACAAAAACTTAGAAGTCAGTGACAGTGGCCATTTCTATTCTGGATAGTGTTTGAGTGGATGTTGCCAACAAATAATAATCAAATTCCCATTTTTGATCAATTCAGTCTAAAAGTGTTCTCCAGTCGAAAGCCTCTCTATCTCTTTTAGGTGATCTTTCATTTCTATGGTGATCTTCAGAATTTAAGTTATTTTTTTTTTTTAAAGATTTTATTTATTTATTTCACAGAGGGAGAGAGATCACAAGGAGGCAGAGAGGCAGGCAGAGAGAGAGAGGGGGAAGCAGGCTCCCAGTTGAGCAGGGAGCCCGATGTGGGCCTCGATCCCAGGACCCTGAGATCATGACCTGAGCCGAAATCAGAGGCTTTAACCCACTGAGCCACCCAGGCGCCCCAGAATTTAAGTTATTTCTGAGAATACAGTATTTTCTTATATTTGTCTATTTTTTTTTCTTCAAGATTTTATTTATTTATTTGACAGAGAGATAGTGCAAGAAGGCAGAGTGGCAGGCAGAGGGAGAGGGAGAAGCAGGCCCTCTACTGAGCAGGGAGCCTGACTCAGGGCTTGATCCCAGGATCCCAACTCAGGCTTAACCAACTGGCCCACCCAAGCTGCCCCTTATTTTTCTATTCTTGACAGTATCTCTTCACGACTCCCTAGAATTGCCCAATGAAACTGATTTTTCAAGTTCTTCCTTCTTTCTCCTTCACAACCAACTCCTCTTGCCCCAAAATAACTGACAGAGAAGTTATACATTAAGACAATGTAGGGGGTTCTTACATTGTCAGTGGTGATACAGCAAACTTCTAAACTCAGTTCCTCCCACAGACATACCAGATATGCAGCTACCATGGAATGTTTCCCTCTGAAAGAAACCTGGAAACTAGCTAAGCATCTCACACTGCACAATCAAGAAAATACCTGCACTGAAATGAGTAGGGAAGGCTAAGACAGACTCTTACCATAAATCCTACCCCTTGCACAGTGACATTGGGAAGGAATTTACAACTTCCAGCTTTTCCCTGATGCTTAAAGCGTTTGGACCCAACATCTAGCCCCAACTTTTAAGACTTGCACCTGAGGGTTGGGCATCCAAAACACCTAACTTTGAAAGCCAGTGAGGCTTGTGTCCATGAGACTATAGCAACCAGACTATAGCAAACAACTAGAGTTCTAAATGGATTCACAAAATTCACTGTGGCTATCCCCCCAGGGCTCAGCATGAAGAGAACAGAAATGTCCATCTCCCAGTCTTTCCCTGAAAGAGTCCTATTTGCATACTTTAAAAGCTCCTACCTTAGGGTCAGGTTTCTAATTTAGCATATCTCCAGGGGCCTCACTGGAGACTGGGGAGGCTAGCAGGTGCCATCTCTGTGTTGTCTCTCTGGCCCACTTCATTTCACCAGTTTTCCCCTTGGAAGATCTCGTGCCGGTCCATGTCTGGCACTTCAGATTTGCAGTTGCTGCCTAAGGAATGCACCCTTTTAATCCACTGGCTCTGGTAGCCAGGAAGGCTTAAGCTGTCAGCTCCTGCAGGACTTTAGCAAAGAAAGAAAGTTCTTAGCTGGTCATCCCCACTCAGGACTCAGTGCAGAAGGAGCAGACAGAAATACCCATCTCCAAGTCTTTTACTGAAAGACATATATTTGCATACATTAAAAGCTGCTTCCTCAGAGCCTGGCTTTTAGTCAGTCGGACTCTAGTTGTTGAGATCCTTCCTTTGGCACACTGACAGGTCTTGATACACCCTCAACTATAGGAAGCACTATGAATAAGGTAGTCTGCTTGACAATCACAGAGGTTTGAGAGACAGCCAAGAACTATGGTAAGATTGAATGATAAGTTTCGTCCTTGTACAAGAGGACATGTCTTCAAGATTAGGAGGGGTGGCTGTTTTATTAATTCATAGAAACTAACAAAAAAAGTCAAGGAAAATGAAGAAATAGGAATATGTTCCAAATGAAAGAATAAAAAAAAAAAACCTCAGAAAATGGAGAAATGGAGATAAGAAATTTTCCTGATAAAATGTTCAAAATAATGATCATAAAGATGGTCACTTAGCACAGGAGAAGAATGAACAAGATCAGAATTTTAACAAAGAAAATATAAGAGGGTATCAAATAAAAGTCACAGAGCCAAAGCATAGAATAATTGCACTGAAAAAAGTACCAAAGGGGATTTAACATCAAACTAGATCAAGGAGAAGAAAGGATCAGTGAACTTGAGGACAGGGCAGTGGAAATCACCCAATCAAAAGAGCAAAAAGCAAAAAGAATGAAAAAGAGTGAAGATAGCTTTAAGAACTTACAATGACAGCATCAAATAGACCAACATCCACAATTTAGGTATTCCAGAAGGAAAAGAGAGAAAAGGGCAGAAAACTTATTTGAAGAAGTAATGGCTGAAACCTTTTCTAACATGGGGAAGGAAATACACATCAAAGTCCACAAAGCCCATGGAGTTCTTTTTTTTTTTTTAAGATTTTATTTATTTGACAGAGAGCAATCATAAGTAGGCAGAGAAGCAGGCAGAGGGAGAGGGGGAAGCAGGCTCCCCGCTGAGCAGAGAGCCCGATGTGGTGCTCAGTCCCAGGACCCTGAGATCATGACCTGAGCCAAAGGCAGAGGCTTTAAACCAGTGAGTCACCCAGTTGCACTAGCCTGTGGAGTTCTAATAAAGATGAACCCAAAGAGACCAACACCAAGACACATTATAATTGAAGTGTCAAGAGTTAAGGACAAGGAGAGAATCTTGAAAGTAGAAGAGAAAAACAATTTGTTCATATAAGTCTCCTGCATGCCTCTGAGCAGATTTCTCAGCAGAAACTTTGTGGGCTAGTAGGGAGTGGCAAGATACATTCAACCAAGAATATTCTACCTGGTAAAATTATCCTTCATAATTGAAACAAAAGCTAAAGAAGTTCATCACTACTAGACTGGTCTTACAAGGAATGTTAAAGGGAGTTTTTAAAGCTGAAATAAAAAGATACTAATTAGTAACAGGAAAATATATTAAAGTATAAATCTTAGTTGTAAAACATGTAAAGATGGTGAGTTAATCACTTATAAAGCCTAGTATGAAGGGATTAAAAGACAAAAGTAGTGGGCCAACTGAGTGGCTCAGTTAAGTGTCTGACTCTTGATTTTAGTTCAGGTCATGAACTCAGGGTCATGAGATCGAGCCTCGTGTCAGGCTCCATGCTTAGTATGGTGTCTGCTTGTACCTCTCCTGCTCTCTCTCTCTCTCACTCAAGTCAATAAATAAATAAATAAACAAACCAACAAACAAATAAATAAAATCTTTAAAAAAAGGACAAAAGTAGTAAAAATAACTATATAAAAACATGTTAATGGATACATAAGATAAAAAAGATGTAAATTATGACCTCAAAAAACATAAATTAGGTGAGGGGGGATTAAAAATATAGAGCTTAGAATATGTTTTAATGTAAGTTGTTGTTAGCTTAAAATAGACTGTTATAAATTGTTTTATGCAAACTTCATGGTAACCACAAGGAAAAGCCTGTAGTAGATAAGAAAAGATAAAGAGAGTGGAATCCAAGCATGCCAGTAAAGAAAATCATCAAGTCACAAAGGAAGAGAGCAAGAGAGGAAGGAAGGAACAGTGGAATTACAGAATATCCAGAAACAAGGAACAAAATGGCATTAGTAAGTACAAAGTGATAATTACTTTAAATGTAGACAGATTAAGTTCTCTAATCCAAAGATTTGGAATGGCTGAATGGATTAAAAAGAATAAGACCCAACTAAATGCTACCTACCAGAGACTCACTTGAGCTTTTAAGACTGAAAGTGAAGGGAAGAAAATATGCCATGCAAATGGAAACCAAAAGAAATCTATAGTAGTTATACTTGTCAGACAAAATAGACTTTATTTTTTTTAAGATTTACTTATTTATTATATATATAGAGAGAGCCACTTGCAAATAAGGGTAGAGGCAGAGAGAGAATCTCAAGCAGACTCCCCACTGAATGCAAAACCTGACGTGGGCTTGATCTCACAACCCTGAGATCATGACCTGAGCCAAAATCAAGAGTGGGATACTTAACCATCTGAGCCACCTAAGTGCCCCCAAAATAGACTTTAACCTAAAAACTGTAATAATTGACAAGGAAGATCATTGTATAATGATAAAGTAGTCAACTCATCAAGAGGATATAACAGTTGTCAATATTTATGTACCCAACATCAGAGCACCTAAGTAAATGTAGTATTTGCTTATGTTCTTTATAAATCTCCTTTTTTTTTCTTCTCCAGTACAGGATACAGTATAAAATCAAGAGTGGGATACTTAACCATCTGAGCCACCTAAGTGCCCCCAAAATAGACTTTAACCTAAAAACTGTAATAATTGACAAGGAAGATCATTGTATAATGATAAAGTAGTCAACTCATCAAGAGGATATAACAGTTGTCAATATTTATGTACCCAACATCAGAGCACCTAAGTAAATGTAGTATTTGCTTATGTTCTTTATAAATCTCCTTTTTTTTTCTTCTCCAGTACAGGATACAGTATAAAATCAAGAGTGGGATACTTAACCATCTGAGCCACCTAAGTGCCCCCAAAATAGACTTTAACCTAAAAACTGTAATAATTGACAAGGAAGATCATTGTATAATGATAAAGTAGTCAACTCATCAAGAGGATATAACAGTTGTCAATATTTATGTACCCAACATCAGAGCACCTAAGTAAATGTAGTATTTGCTTATGTTCTTTATAAATCTCCTTTTTTTTTCTTCTCCAGTACAGGATACAGTATAAAATCAAGAGTGGGATACTTAACCATCTGAGCCACCTAAGTGCCCCCAAAATAGACTTTAACCTAAAAACTGTAATAATTGACAAGGAAGATCATTGTATAATGATAAAGTAGTCAACTCATCAAGAGGATATAACAGTTGTCAATATTTATGTACCCAACATCAGAGCACCTAAGTAAATGTAGTATTTGCTTATGTTCTTTATAAATCTCCTTTTTTTTTCTTCTCCAGTACAGGATACAGTATAAAATCACATTTGGCTTTTAATTATCATTTCTCTTTGTGTCTTTTTATCTAGAATAGTTGCTCACCCTTTGTTTTATGACATTGACATTTTTGAATAAGGCAGGTTTCATGTCTCCCCCCCCTTTTTAAGATTTTATTTATTCATTTGACCGAGAGAAAGATCATAAGTAGGCACAGAGGCAGACAGAGAGAGAGGGGGAAGCAGGCTCTTCGCTGAGCAGAGAGCCCTATGCGGGGCTCGATCCCAGGACCCTGAGATCATGACCTGAGCTGAAGGCAGAGGCTTAACCCACTGAGCCACCCAGACGCCCCTCATGTCCCCTTTTAATAGACTATTCATTAATGTTTTTTCTGATGTCTCTTATCTTTAGATTCAGATTATACATCAGCACTTGGATTACTACCAACATTTGAAATACTAAGTGTGTTGTTTCTTTTCTCCTTCTCCTTCTCGTCCTCCTCCTCCTCCTCCTCCTCCTCCAAGATTTTACTTATTTATTTGACAGAGAGATAGAGAGTGTAAGTAGGCAGAGTGGCAGGCAGGGGGAGAGATAGAAGCGGCTCTCTGCTGAGCAGGGAGCTTGATTCAGGACTCAGTCTCAGAACCCTGGGATCATGACCTGAGCTGAAGGTAGACACTTGATCAACTGAGCCACATAGGCACCCCAAAGTATGTTTCTTACAGTGGTGTCCATCTATTATGTTAATTTGGTAACTTCGTCAGGTGATTGTCAGATATTTCCATTCTACAGTTGCTGTTCTTTTGCTTTCAACTAATAAACAATCTGTGGGAAGACACTTTAAAACAATGCAAACATTCTCTTACTCATTAATCATGCCTCCCTAGGTTTAGCATTTAGTGATGATTCTTGCCTGTGCCAATTTTTATTATGGTGGTTGTAAAATGACTGTTTCCCACCTCTAAACATCCTCTACCTTTACCAGTCAGTAGTTGACATTTTACTATAAGCAAGAAAGAGCTTTCCTGTCTTGTCTATCTGAGCTATAGACTCATTTATTCCACTTTCTGTTTTCTTCAATAGTATTTAATTAATGGTTTTCATGCACAAATTGTCTTAGATTTGTACCCTTTAAGTTGGTTCCTGTTTTCTTGTGATAAGACTCCATCATTTTTTAAAGCACTTTTTAACTTTGTGTCAAAATAAGCTGATCCAGGATCATCTTATTCCTTCCTTGCCCTTGGCTTTGAAATCAGCCATTTTTCCAAGGAGCCTTGGCTCATTTGAATGGAGAATAATATTAGAAACCAAGATGTAGGTTCTTGTGTATTTGGAATCAATGTTTAAAAACATTTTTTCTTTTTAAGCTCAGATATTTGCCCATTTTCCATTTTAAGTGGACCAAAAATTATAATTTACTTAGTTTTTATAATCAACTTTACAAAAGGTTAGATTCTGCTTTAGAGTTTTTCCAAGATTCTGAAAATGAAAATAAGCTGTAAGAGTTCTGGCTCCTATAGAATTACACTTAGGTAGTAAGGTACTCACCAGAAATGTGTGATAGCTTTTCTGTGCTCATAACAGAAAGTTAATGTTGTTTGGAATTGGTCTTTGAAAATGGCACAAACAATGAGGTCGAATTTTAGAAAATAATATTAAAACTCAGTTGATGTTCCTTTCTAGGTCATTATTAATGTTTTTCCCATTTTGGGTGTGAAGTTAACTCTGTTCTTTTTTAAAAAATGTGTTTTTCTTTTATTTCTGGATCATATCACCAGTTCAAAAATAGATCTTTTAATTCTCATTTGGTGTGAATTACTTCATACCAAATATACTATGACACATTATTTGGAAGCCTGAAGAGGAGGAACTTAGGGACACACACCGTCCAAAGTATAATTGTGCAACTTTAAGAATGTTGGCTCTTATCTTTCCAGGATACAGTAACACTTCAATAATGACAAGCAAAATCTTTGTATTAAACTTTTGAAAACATGTTCCCAAAATTATTCAACTAGACAATATGATTGTAATTTTTTTAATGAAATCACTAAAACAAGATAAATGTAAAGGTGGTTTTTATGGGCTTATCTAAAATATGATAGACCCATCTAAATTTTTTATTTAGTTGTATCTTTTTAAAGTCTTTTTTTTTTTAAAGATTTTATTTATTTATTTGACAGAGAGAGCGAGAGATCACAGGTAGGCAGAGAGGCAGGCAGAGAGAGGAGGAAGCAGGCTCCCTACTGAGCAGAGAGCCCGATGCGGGCCTCGATCCCAGGACCCTGAGATCATGACCTGAGCCGAAGGCAGAGGCTTTAACCAACTGAGCCACCCAGGTGCCCCTAAAGTCTTTTTAATATGTTTATAATTATGTTTATGAGCCAATAATAATGATGCAATTCACAGTAAAGACATTTGGCGTATCAGCAAATAAATTGTTAAAGGATGGGGGGGAATGATTGTAGGTACATTAGAGAAGTAAGATGAGGAATAAAGAGGTACATAGAAGGAATAGGATATATTTCTTTATCTCAATTGGCTTAAAATCTGGTGTGTGAGGCAAAACCAGAATTTAAGTATAAATTAAATTAAGTACTTATGCTAAGTATCAGTTCAGTGGCAGAGTTAATAATTAAAGACAGGGGAAAAAAATTAAAGACAGGGCAGCTGAAATAAGTCTTCCAGGTTTTAAAGGACTCAGTGGCCATTTAAAAAACAAGAGCTAATGAAAGCTTAGAGTAGAGGAAATAGAAAGGGCAAAAAGCTATGGATAGAAAAAAAAATTATCATGTTTATGATACATCGAAGGCCTGTCATGTTCCAGGCACTGTGCTAAAAGTTTTACAGTACTTTTATTCCATATTATTTAACTCACAGGTAGTTTTTTTTTCTTTTATTCTCTCAAGAACAGCACTCGGGGGCCGGTGCCTGGGTGGCTCAGTCAGTTAAGCATCTGCCTTAGGCTTAGGTCATAATCCCAGAGTCCTGGGATTGAGTAGGCTCCCTGCTCAGGGGGGAGCCTGGTTCTCCCTCACAACCTGCCCTTCCCCCCAGCATGTTCTCTTTCTCAAATAAGTAAGTAAGTAAGTAAGTAAGTAAATAAATAAATAAAATCTAAAAAGAAAAAAGAACAGCGCTTGGTAAATTTTAACAGTCCCAGTTTATGGATGAGGCTAAAAGACTTACCCAGGGACTTCTGGTACTAAGTCAAAAAGTTTGAATCTGTCTGTCTCCAAAGACCAAATACCAATATCAAATACTAAAACATTTATTACAAGGCTGCAAAAATTGTATCAGTGTATATTGGTTCAAGAAAAATTGTCAAGAATACGACCATAATTTTTTTTTAAGATTTTGTTTATTTATTTATTTGACAGAGAGAGAGAGATCACAAGTAGGCAGAGAGGCAGGCAGAGAGAGAGAAGAGGAAGCAGGGTCCCTGCCGAGCAGAGAGCCTGATGCGGGGCTTGATCCCAGGACCCTGAGTTCATGACCTGAGCTGAAGGCAGAGGCTTTAACCCACTGAGCCACCCAGGCGCCCCTACCATAATTGATCTTACTTATTATTTATTATCAATATCTGACAATGGAAACATTACAGATCAATTGATCTTATTATTTATTATCAATATCTGACAATGGAAACATTACAGATCAATGGAATCTGTACATTTTGACAAGTGTTATTTAAATAGTTATTGAACTTTGTGAGAAAAAAATTTAAATGCTCATACAAAAATACAACAGTTCCAAATGATTGAGCAATTTATCTAGAAAAATGAAGTAATAAAAATGGATTTCTAAATTAATCTCTTCTTGGGAAAACTTGGAGCAGTATAGGAAACCACATAAAATATTTGATTTATCTGAAGAATAACCTAGTCATTTTTTCTTTGTTTCTCTTTTCCCTCAATTGGTTATCAAACACTTAAATTGTGCTCATTGTAGAAAATTTAGAATGTATTGAGAGAAAAAATAAGAGAATAAAAAAAGACAATAATTAAATGTATTTTGTTTTAATAATAAGGATTTTTTTAAAAACTAAAACTCTTTATAGATATAATCAATGTCTACACATTAATTGACCATGGATATA
The DNA here is from genome assembly GCA_002007465.1 of Ailurus styani. NCBI lineage: Eukaryota > Metazoa > Chordata > Mammalia > Carnivora > Ailuridae > Ailurus > Ailurus styani. Next base: position 1,799,789 of record LNAC01000157.1, on the reverse strand, counting down.
ATATACTTAAACCATCTTCTAATGGGCATTTAATTCCCCTCATCAGTATTATGAACAACATGGTGATGAATACCTCTTTGGAATAATCTTGATTCCATTAAGGAGGGTTTTGTCAATGATAATGTATCTCACTGAATTAGAAATTAGAGAAGATCAACATTATATTGTCTTTTTAAAGATTTTATGTTTTACATAATCTCTGTGCCTAGGGGGCTCGAACCCACAATCCCAAGATCAAGAGTCACACACTCCACCTACTGAGCCAGCCAGGCGCCCCACAGCCAACATTGTACTTGATGGTATCCTAGAGACTAATCCTCAGACCTCATTCAATGAAGAGAATCGAGTGAAAACTAGCATAAGTAACATAATTCAGACAGAGATAAAAATTGGGCGGACATATTCTTGAGTTTATTCTAAAGTTTGTTTGATAATTTGCAGCATATACAAATATCCACATAGGATTCTCTTTATAGTAGGGATGGTGAAGATTATGCTTTTTGTGCAAGGGTCCTTTCTTCATCCACTCCCCTTTTCAAACTGAGAACTGCTTATTGGACAGAATGTTGTATCTTAACACTCCCCTTGACATCCACCACCGATGCATTCTGTAGGGAAAACATTTCATTGAATTAGCTATGACTGATTAGTATTATGTGCTTAAAATGATACGAGACAAAACAACAGGAGAAACTTTTGAGAACAGTCTCCCAAAGCCCTTCAATGTTAATGCCTTTTCTTAAATTTTGGCAGTTTTACACTAGGAAGGGCTGCAGCAAGAACTGTGTATTGTTATTACTATTTCATTTAAATGCAAGAAGGATTATTACATGCAACTGTACTTAATGGAAAAAAGTGTGAACATCTTTCCAGATTTTTTTTAAAGGTTTTATTCATTTATTAGAGAGAGAGAGCACAAGTAGGCAGAGCAGCAGGCAGTGGGAGAGGGAAAAGCAGGCTCTCCACTGAGCAGGGAGACCAATGGGGGGCTCGATCCCAGAACCCTGGAATCATGACCTGAGCCGAAGGCAGCCAGTTAAACGATTGAGCCACCCAGGCACCCCTCTTTCCAGATTTATAGTTTGACTTTTTTCATACGTCATGTCTTCTGAACAGTTCTTTGAACTAATAACTATTTCTTTTAAAGGTTGGAGATGAATACAAGACAGTGGGAAGAGAACTAGCCCAAGAGTTAGAAGTCTTGACCTATTAACCCCCATTCTATATTGAATGAGCTCTATGATTATGGCAAGTGATTTCCTGTCTCTAGGCATGAGATTCCTTGTTTGTAAAGTGAAGTAGATACCTTCTAGTACTATATTGTTTTTTTATTCTGTCATGTTAACTACATCTGATTTTATACTTTTTTAAAAAAAGATTTATTTATTCGCCTTAGAGAGAGAGAGAGAGACAGCACTCGAGTGAGAATGGGGTGAGGGGCAGAGGGAAAGAATCTCAGGCAGACTCCCTGCCAAGAAGGGAGCCCAGTGTGGGGCTCAGTCTCACGACCCTAAAATCCTCATCTGAGTTGAAATCAAGACTTGGACATTTAACCGACTGAGCCACCCAGGTACCCCTATATATTTTTTTAAGTTTTATTTGTTTAAGTAATCTTTATACCCAATGTGGGGCTCATACTCACTACCCTGAGATCAAGAGTCAGAGGTTCTTCTGACTGAGCCAGTCAGGCACCCCTAACTACATCTGATTTTATTTTATTTTTTATTTTTTTAAGATTTTATTTATTTGAGATAGAGTGGGAGTGAGAGAGAGAGAGAAAGAGTGCACAAGCAGGGGGAACAGCAGGCAGGGGGAGAAGTGGGCTCTCCAATGAGCAGGGAGCCTGATGCGGGGCTCTACCCCAGGATTCCAGGATTACAACCCAAGCTGAAGGCAGACACCCAGCCAACTGAGTCACTCAGGCACCCCACTTCTTATTTTAGAGATATATTTTAACTTTGTTCTTAGTAGATATAAAGTTTTTACACAAATTATGATCCACAGAATACTATTCTTCGTCATCTGAATAAGGCCTGCTTTTTAGACCAATATGTATTTTTTTTCAGTGTTTCAAGATTCATTGTTTTTGAACCACACCCAGTGCTCCATGCAATACGTGCCCTCCTTAATACCCATCACCAGGCTCACCCATCCCCCCACCCCCTCCCCTCCATAACTCTCAGTTTGTTTCTCAGAATCTGCAGTCTCTCATCTTTCGTCTCCCCTTCCATTTTACCCCAATTCACTTTTCCTTTCCTTCTCCATTTTATTCCTTATGCTCTGTAAGTGAAACCATATGATAATTGACTTTCTCTGCTTGACTTATTTCACTCAGCATAATCTCCTCCAGACCCATCCATGTTGATACAAAAGTTGGGTATTCATCCTTTCTGATAGCTGAGTAATATTCCATTGTATATATGGACCATGTCTTCTTTATCCTTTTCATCTGTTGAAGGGCATCTTGGCTCTGTCCACAGTTTGGGGATTGTGGCCATTGCTGCTATGAACACTGGGGTACATATGGCCTTCTTTTCACTACATCTGTATCTTTAGGGGTAAATACCTAGTACTGCAATTGCAGGGTCATAGGGTAGCTCTATTTTTAATTTTTTTGTGGAATCTCCACACTGTTTTTCAAAGTGGCTGTATCAATTTGCATTCCCATCAACAGTGTAAGAAGGTTCCTCTTCCTCCACATCCTCTCCAACACTTGTTTCCTGTTCTGTTGATTTTGGCCATTCTGACTGGTGTAAGGTGGTATCTCAATGTGGTTTTGATTTGAATTTTCCCTGATGGCTAGTGATGATGAACATTTTTTCATGCGTCTGTTAGCTATTTGTATGTCTTCTTTGGAGAAGTGTCTGTTCATGTCTTCTGCCCATTTTTTGACATGATTATCTGTTTTTTGGGAAGACTAATATGTCTGATATGACCAAATGTCCTGTGTCTTTATGGAATGTTTCACTATGCCATGTTACATGATCATTAAAGTTTCAACATGCGTTCTTTAAAAAAATAAAGCTGAAATCTTGGATCTTAGTGCCCAGCATTATAAACTTCTAAATTAGGGATTCCAGGGAAGTACCTTTTATTTACACCATGCTTTAATTAAGAGTTTGTAAATTTAAGTTCTATGATCCTATAACTCACCAAATAATATTAATATAATTTTTCATCTAAAAAGTAATTTCATGTTTTATTGTCTAATCTTTTCACCAGTTTTAACACATAATGGAAAAGAACTTTCAAAAGAGTCCATTGACTCTTGTGGATCACAAAATAATATTCTTGAATTTATGAGAACCTAATTTTGAGTTGGTTAACCTTGTTAGAAAGAAACAAACAAGTTTATCTGCAGTTTCCCTACCTCATACAAAAGTTTGTATTCATTATTTCTTTTTCTTCAGAGATAAGGATTAGCTTAATAGTATTTTTCATAATGTTGACATTTGAAGTCAGTCCTAGATGCTCTTAATAATCTTATAAGATATGCCAAAGAATTTTTGAGTACTATCTAATAATTGATTTGAATTAATTATGTCTTGGGGATAAAGGATAAGGAACATAGTACCAGTGATCATATTCTTCAGTTAATGATGATTAATTTATTAACTGATTTATTCACTGCATATTAACTAGAGGGTAAAAGGTGTTTAAAAAAGATATGTATTAAGAATTACTGAAATAAAAGATACCAAAAATTGAAGCTTCAACAAATTACCATTAAAAAGTATATTACAAATTACTCTATTTTATCCACTAATAATGTGAACATAGGCAACACACTTAACTTAAATATGCCTAGCATAAGTTTAGTGTTTAGCTCATATTTTTAAAAGGTATATAAGGTCTAAAATTAGGAAAATGGAATAGGCAGATTAGATATATATTAAAATTCAATCTGGTCATGTACATAGCATACTGCTTTTTTCTAAGTTTGACCTCTTTGGAGCCTTTGTCTTGTCTCATTGTTGGATTTCTTCTTTTACCTTTACCTTTACCTCTGACTGTTCTGTTTATCCTTTATGTTCCAGCTCACTGCTGTGAGCCTCACTGATTTCCCTTCTCAGAGTTTCTCAGGCACTTTAAATATGAACTTCAAAATGTTACAGTATTATTTTGCACTTACTACTGTTATTTCACCTGTGTTGGTTTTAGCACTTAAGCTAGAATGTAGATTTCCTGACAAAGAGCTGCACCTTATCCTTCTGTGACACCTGCTATGTGGCCAACCATTCAGTAAGTGTTAAATAAATAAACCTACTGATGTTACTATTTACTTTTTAAAACTTTAAACTTTTTGTTATAAAGATAGTATTAAGAGTAAACATTTTAGCAGATTATTTTTCACTTGTTATGTGTATATTTTTATGTGGTATATGTCAGCCATAATCCCATGACCAAAGACAGATGCTAAGAAAAATGCTAATTTTTTGGAGTATAACTTTTCAGGCCTTTTCTCCTCCACATTAAAAATGTAAACATAGGGGGCACCTGGGTGGCTCAGTCATTAAGCATCTGCCTTCAGCTCAGGTCATGATCTTGGGTCCTGGGTTCAAGCCCCGCATCAAGCTCCCTCTTGACAGGAAACCTGATTCTCCCTCTCCCACTCCCCCTGCTTTTGTTCCCTCTTTTGCTGTGCCTCTGTCAAATAAATAAAATCTGTTTTTAAAAAAAGTAGACATAATTAACCCTATATAGTGTTTACTACTTTTTAAACTTGTTGCATTTAGTATATTCCTGTCATATTTATGATTACCTTTAAATTTAGTATATTCCTATGTCATATTTATGATTACCCAAAGCCACTTTTTGTTTTTTTTAATTGAGATATAATTGACTTTATAGCCATTATTTCTAAACAGAGCTTTAGCTTCTTGCTGTCCTTTTTATAATGGAAAAAATACTGATTGAAGGAGTGAAACTTGCATTTATTGAGCCTTTAAAATATATAAGGCATATTGCCTCCTGATTACTCCCCATTCCTTTTTCCATCTCCAACCCCCATCTGTGACTTCTTTAGTTTTCTAACCTCAGTAAATGTCATTACTATCCATCCATGTGTTCAAACAAAAAATTTAGTTACCACTTGCCCTCCCTTTCTTTCATCTTGCATATTCTAGCCGTCAGCAAATCCTGTCAATTCTACTTCCAGATTGAATCCTTAGTCATTATCTACTTTTCTTCTATTTCCCGTTACTGTACATCTTACCTTATCTACCAGACTTCTAACAATGCCTTCCTATTTCTACTTTTGCAAGCTATTCTCCATTCAACATTAGAGTGATTTTTTCAAAACAGAATTGAGATTACCCTCCTTGCTTAAAACTCTTCAAACAATTTAATAAAAAATGCATGGAGAGGGCACCTGGGTGGCTCAGTTCGGTTAAGCGGCTGACTCTTGATTTTGGTTCCGGTTATGATCTCAGGGTCCTGGGATCAAGCCCTGCACTGGGCTCTGCGCTCAGTGGGGAGCCTGCTTCAGGATTCTCTCTCTCCCTCTGCTTTGGCACTCTCTCTCTCTTTCTCCAATAAATAAATCTTTTTTAAAAAAATGCACAGAGGGGTCGCCTGGGTGGCTCAGTCATTAAGTGTCTGCCTTCGGCTGGGGTAATGATCCCAGAGTCCTGGGATTGAGCCCCACATTGGGCTCCCTGATCTGCTTCTCCCTCTTCCACTCCCCCTGCTGGTGTTCCCTCTCTCGCTGTGTCTCTCTCTGTCAAATAAATAAATAAAATCTTAAAAAAAAATAAAAATAAAACAATGCACAGAGGAATAGGCTTTTTCCCAAAGAAGACATACAGATGGCCAACAGACACATGAAAAGATGTTCAATATCACTCATCACCAGGGAAATGCAAATCAAAACCACAATGAGAAACACACCTCTGAAGTGGCTAAAATCAGAAAGACAAGAAATACCATGTGTTGGCAAGGATATGGATAAAAGGGAATCCCTGTGTACTGTTAGTGGGAATGTAAACTGGTATAGCCACTGTGGAAAACAGTACAGAAGTCTCCCAAAAAATTAAAAAGAGAAATATCATATGATCCAATAATTCCACTACTGGGTATTTACCCAAAGAAAATGAAAGCACTAATTTGAAAAGATATATGCACCTTTGTTTTTACTGCAGTATTATTTACAATAGCCAAGATATGGAAGCAACCTAAGTGTACATTAATAAACAAATGGATAAGGAAGATGTGGATAATATTCCAGATATACAGTAGAATATCACAGTCATAACAAAGGATGAGATCATGCCATTTGCAACAACATGGATGGACCTAGAGGGTATTATGCCAAGTGAAATAAGTCAGACTGAGAAAGACAAATACCATATGATTTCACTCTTGTGGAATCTAAAAAACAAAACAAATGAGTAAACAAACAAAAAGCAGAATCAGACCTATAAAAACAGAAAACAAAATGATGGTTGCCAGAGAAAGGCGGTGGGAGGATGGGCAAAGTGGGTGAAGTAAAGTGGAAGATACAGACTTCAAGTTACGGAATAAATAAATCACAGGAATAAGAGTCACAGCATAGGGAATATAGTCAATGATACTGTAATAGTGTTTTATGGTGACAAATGGTAGATACACTTGGGGTGAGCAATAGTTTTCTTTATAACTACTTAGGTTTTATATATTCTGGCTGCTTTTGTGTTTCTTAAAATATACCAAACTCCTTCTTACCTTAGGTCCTTTTCATTTGCCTGTGTCTCTGTCTGAATTGTGCTGTCCTGAGATTTTCAAAAAACTAGTTGCTAGTCTTGCAGATGTCAGCTCCAACTTCACCTTCTCAGAGAGACGTTCTCTGACCTCCCTTGCTCTCTTTGTCTCCCCAGTCACTCTCTATTGTTCTTTTTTTTTTTTAATCTTCATAGGACTTAACACAAACAAATTATTTTGCTAATTTGTTTATTCATCTTTTCATTTGGTCTCCCCTCCCAGAATGTGTGCTTCATAAGGGCAGGGGCTCTGTCACTACTGTAGTCTTAATGCTTGGCACTTGGTGGACACCCAGAAAAACATGTTAAATGCACAGACAAGTTTACATATCATTAATTACTATTTGTAGTTTATATGCCAACATTGTAACCTCTCAATCTCTATTTGCTTGTCCTTTGAGACAATCTAAAAACATTAGATGTTTTTCTAAGGTCTTTTTTAAAAAGCTTTTCACAGACTAGTTTCTGGACTCAGACCTTAGTTCTCTAAATTTACAAGTGTAACTTTGGGTAAATTACTTTACCTCTTGCTGTGTAAATTTTTACACCATGGGTAAGTCATGATAATAGCACCTACTTCAGAGGGTTGTTGGAAGGGTTTAATGAGATAATGCACTTATATCTACAAAAAATATAGATCTTTGGAAAGAATATAGATCTTTGTCTCTTTGTTTGACTTCTAAATCCCCATCATTGCAACCATGTCAACACATAGTAGGTGCTCAATAAAGATTTTATTTGCTTTGATTTTTATTATGGAAATTCTTAAACATATAGAAAATTAAAGTCAGTAGTATAACGAACTCCATTACACTGTATCCACCTTTAAAAATTTTTAAAAATAAAAAATTGCCAGTGTTAATCTTTTAAAACTAAATCCTTGATTTTTTTTTTTTAGGGAGAAGCATTTTAATACAAACCCCAGACACCATATTTCCCTTACAGATATTTTAGTATGTATCTCTAATTGATAAGGCCTTTTTTACATATCAATCTACCATGATAATATTTAACAAAATTATAATTTTGAATAGTTTCTTAATATCATCTGGTATCTAACTTATTGTCTCAAAAATGTCTTGGTTTATTTAAATCAGAATCCAGATAAGGTATACATATTGTAACACTGATATTTCTTAAATTTCTTCTGTTAACAGTCCCACTCTTGGGCGTGGTGGAGAAACTGGGTCATTTGTCTTATGGAATGCCCTACATTCTAGATTTGGCTGACTAATTCCCCATATTATTCTTTAACTTGTACCTCTATTTGGCATAGTTTCCATAAAGTGATAATTAGATCTGGAGGCTTGATTAGATTCACATTCAGTTTTTAAAGCAAGACTACTTCAAAGATGGTGCTATACTTCCTATTTCATCATATCAAGAGGAACTCAATTTCTGGTTGCTCTATTTTTAGTAATTTTAAGATTGATTTGTGGGTTTGGGGTAGTGCCATCTTTCACTTGATGGTTTTAGTATCTATTGATGATCATTGCCTTAAATACATTATTGCAGTAGGAATTGCAAAAAGGTGATTTTCTCATTGTGTTATTCCTTCTGCACTTATTAACTGAATGAAATTCATCTATAAAATAGAACTTTTATCAACTACACTTTGATATAAAAGATAATAAATTTAATTACTTACTCTTTTTTTAGAATGGTAGATTAGTACCCTAACAGTTGTCACTAGTGACCCCTTAAAAAAATTGTCATTGTGGACTCATGCATTTTTGTGTGTTTGAGGAGTTTCAATCAACTGCAATTTTTATTCATTTTGATTCTGTTATTCCTTGACACAATAAGATGGATAGACTCATTTTGTACATTTTTTTTGACCCAGATATAGAATGTCATATCTTCAAGAAGTTCTGGTTTCCTTTACTGGGAAATAGTAATTTATTTTATTAAATAAATTTTTATTTTATTGTGTAAATGATTTAATTAACACTGATATGATGCTTAGTATAGAGTATATGTTAGTTGTTATTTTTTTTGGTGTTTTCATATTAATTAGTCTTGAGCAGTGATACTCAAAGTGCAGTCCCTGAACCAGCAGTATCAGCATCACTGGGGAACTTGTTAGAAATGTAAATCCCTACTTCGGACCTACTGAATCAGAAACACTAGGGATGGGACTTAGAAATCTGTTTTAACAAGCCCTGCATGGTTTGATGCACACTGAAGTTTGCGAACTGTTGAGCAAGAGTAGAAGTTCCTAACTCATTTAGTGAGAAGAGACCACAGATACACTAAATGTTTTCCTGTGGTAGCTGTGCAGTACCTTGGCTCCCAGCAGCACTGTCTGTTTTCTCATCTGCTCTTACCTTACTTTATGAAATAAGAGAATTAATGAAACAGATATCAACTAGAATAATCTATTTATGAAATAAGTGTTCTGTTTAACTAACCTTCTAAGGATATAGAACCTATGAACATAAACACACTTCAGTTTCACACATTTTATATGTTAAAATAGCTTACAATAGACTTTCCTAATGTGTATTCCATAGGGCACTAGATCCTCTAAATGTTCTGTAATAAAGAGGTTTCCATAGGGCACTAGATCCTCTGAATGTTCTGTAATAAGGAGGTTTCACTGGTCCAATAAGTTTGAGAAATATTTTATATCTCCTTTGCTTGGCATTGTATGATCAATATTTGCATATCAAAGTCTGAGAAACCCTGCAGTAAAGAAGCCTGTTTAACTTGGCTTTCACTTATTGTTTCCAAAATTCTTTGATTAGAAGACCTTTTTCCTAAGTAGTATTTATTAGCTTTCAGCAGAAAACACTTTGGGGAATGCTACCTTAGTATATCTTAAAAGAATAATAATTGATGGGACTATGTGCCACTTAAAAATAGAAGGCTTTCTGGGTGAAAATATAGTAGCTCTACAAATGAATTTGTTCTACCTTCAGAATACTATAGAACCCAGGAACTGTTGAAGGGGGAAAATATCTGGATATTGTCTTTGCTAAGGGTAAATTCAATTCTGAATGAAGACTAGTGGCCTGATTTGTCTGAAGGCTTGTTATCCTAATATGTGTATTTCTCATGTAGTCATTATTTTCCAGACTGATGCAAGGAAAAACCAGGTTTTCTCATGTGGTCATGTCAACATGATTAACAAGAAACAAAGTAGCTTTTCAGGGAGAATTATAGACCTTACAGAATTTTGCAACTACTTAGACTCTTTTTATATTTGTAATATTGGAAAATTTTAATGTCCTTAAATTGCATAACTGAGGCAATTTTATATAGTACTGCCCTGTAATAAATTGCTTATATTTCAAAAGGGGAATGTAGAACTGATAATTTTTTATTTCTGTAATTCCTTTTATCCTATTTTTTTTTCTTAAAGACTTTATTTATTGGACAGAGGGAGAGAGAGCATGAGTTGGGGGTGGTGCAGAGGGAGAAGGAGGTGCAAGCTCTATTTGAGGACCCTGAGAGCATGACCTGAATGTAAGGCAGAGGCTTAACTGACTGAGCCACCCAGGTGCCCTCCTTTTTAACCGGAATGTTTTAAGAAATTTTGTAAGAGGAGTTTTGGTATGAAATAGCATTTTTGAAAATGAGCTTGGCACAGAGATGATACTGGATTCAGCAAGTCTTTTCAAAATAGAAGAGGTGGGAATCAAGTATCAAGAATGCAACAAAGATGAGGTTGATGGATTAAACCTGAGTGACAAGATGAACTTCCTGAATATTATGCCTATGGACTTAGCCCATAAAATCAGTAATCTAATAATCCTTAGGATTTTTTTCTCAGGATATGTTTAAAGGGTAATAGCATTTTTGAGGCAAATTGATATGGTGAGTACTAACTTATCCCATATTATCGAAGCACCGAAAATGTGACCTCCATAAAATGTAAACTACATAGAAGCTGAGAATTCCACTAGTACATGTAGTCCATAGTAATAATAGGCAGAAGAAAAGTCTGTAAATGAGCAAGTTGTGGCATGTGCTTGTGATAGGTAAGAGGGATAAAATGACTTTGTGAGACAATTCAGTGAAGAGTGTTTAAGATAAACTTATTATCTTAAAAAAATTTTGTTTTTTTAATGGGACCTACTAGAATTAGGAATAATCTTAGGTTATGAAAAGGGTTGCAGATGTTGTTCATGAGATAAAATATGTGAAAATGTTTTCTGCTACAAAGTATTAAATTTGGGGGCTCCTGGGTGGCTCAGTCCATTAAATGTCTGCCTTCAGCTCAGGTCATGATCCTGGGGTCCTAGGATCCAGTTCCGTGTTGGGCTCCCTGCTCAGTGGGGAGCCTGCTTCTCCCTCTGCCTCTGCTGCTTGTGTTCTCTCACTTGTTCACTCCCTCTCTCTCTCTCAAGAATGAATAAATAAAATCTTTAAAAATATATTAAATTTCAAAGCATTATTATAACATCTATTACATTCATAGCCTGTGTTTTAAATTTCCTATTTATTTTTAAGTTTCTATATCTTTTCAATATGTGAAAATCTATCATTGTAAAACATAAACCAAATAAAGCCAGTATCATCACATAATTGTTACAGAAAAGCTGTTCTAGCAGGTAGAGAGAGGAGGCAATATTCCCTTAAATGATAAATTATTTATAGTAAAATTTTTTAATAGAAAAATTGTTGTAAAAAAGGTCACATTGCTGTCTCCTGGAACAAACCTTATTTTAACCAACAGTTTTTGGATTAAAAAAAATTTTTTTTAAATCATAGTACTACATTTTGCTTTGAAAAGAGGAGTATGAATTTTCTCTAAACTTGTGACATTGTATTCTTGTAGGAGAGCTCTTGGAATTAAGAATAACAACATCTTATGATTTATAGTACATTTATGAAGTAAAAGCCTCTGTAATAAAAAGTGATGTAAATAAAAATGGAATTGCTTTTACTTAATATGGATTTATATGATATTTCACCTTTTTTCCTTTTTGTTAATAACTGTTTCATTTAGTGAATGTTTAGTTAAAGAATAGCTTTAAGAAATGACCAGTGCAGGGTGCCTGAGTGGCTCAGTCTCATGCTCTCTCTCACTCAAATAAATAAATAAAATCTTAAAAAAAAAAAAAAAAGAAAGAAAGAAATGACCAGTGCATTCTATTTTGTGTTTTGGTCAAAGTAGGTTAATAGTCATTTATTTGAAATGGTTATCTCCTTAGTCAAGCTGACTTCTAATGGTACTCTAGGGTATTTATCACAGTCTCATAAAATGAATAGCTTTATCTCTTTGAGGAATTTTAGTCATTCTTTTGTCATTTCAGATTTGTTAGTAATCCATGAAGAGTGTGATTCATTATGTGTGGAAATCTTTGGCAAATTCATATTCATCACATTTTTATTATTTCTAAGGATTTCAGAAATCAACCTTTAGCTTTTGCTTTGTAACAAATGAAAATCATTCAAGAGCATAGGGACCTTATGACACATATAAAAAGTAAACAGATAGTTCCCTTTGGATATGTGCATTCCATAGACATCTAATACTTGGTTATATTTCACTGTATTAGAAAATATACAGGCTCCAAAGGAGATAGAAAATACAGTTCTTGGCCTTTATCAGTGGGGGGAAAAAGACTTCCCTTAGTAAAATACCCAGAAAACTATTCCAAGAAAATTCATTCCTGCATGTATGCAGTAAAGAAATATTCAGAAATATGCCCATGTGCCCAGCTCTTGTTTAAGGAACTGGCAAATTACCAGTGTGCAAGACAGAAATCCTGGTCTTTTGGGAGCATATTCTAATGGAAGAGACAGACAAACAGAAAATAAGATAAGTGGAATGGGTAGTATGTTGGATGGTAACAAGTGCCATGGGGAAAAATAAAGCAAGGGAAGAGGATAGGGAATGTTAGGGAGTTTGAATTTTATTTTATTTTTAAGATTTTTATTTATTTATTTGAGAGAAAGCAAGCTAAAGAGACAAAGTGTGCAAGAGCTCAAGGATGAGCATGGGGAAGGGGCAGAGGGAGAAGCAGACTCCCACACAGCAGGAGCCCAATGGGAGACTCGATCCCTGGACTCCGGGCTCATAACCTGAGCCAAAGGCAGACACTTAACTGACTGAGTCACCCATGCGCCCCAGAACTCTAATTTTAAATAGGGTGCCAGCAAAGGCTTAACACCAGAAGTCACTTGAATGAAGACCTAATGGAAATGAGGGACTTCATCATTAGAATATCTGTGAAAAGAGTATTCTAAGGAAAGGAAGAACAAACAGTATTAAGACCCTTAGCTGGGAGCATGTCCAGCACATTTGAAAGCAACAAGGAAGTAGACTGAAGGAGCCTGTTAAAATAATCCAGACAGGCCATGGTGGTGGCTCATAGTATTGTGGTAGCCGTGGACATGGTAAGCAGTCAGGATTTTCTGACAGTTGGATATGAGATACAAAAGAGAGAGGAATAAGAGTTTTTGATCTGCCAAATAGAGGATTTCCATGAACTGAAGACTGAAAATACTGTAGGAGGAATGGAGTTTAGGGAGAAAGACTGGAGCTGTGTTTTGAACATGCTTAAGGTATGTTAGTCATCTAAATGGATCTGTCAAGCAGGCAGTTGGATATGCCATTTTGTGGCATTTTGGGGAGAAGTTTGGTGGGAGAAATGAATTTGAAGATGTATGATATATTGGTGAACTGTGCTGAGAAGTAAGACTAGGAGAAAAATGAGTTTAAGGAAAGGCTTCAGGAGGGAGATAGAATTTTGAGGTGGAACTTTGATATATGGAAAAGAAAGAGACGGGGATTCTAGTTAGGGAAAATGTCCTGGCATCTTAGAATATCATCTAGAAAGAAATCTGAATGCTTTATTACCTTGTCTTTTTTTTTTTTTACCTTAAAGTTTTATAGTGTATCATAAAGTATTATGGAACAGTAGGTACACAGGAAATATTTGTACACACATAAACGAGAATAACTTTTTCAAAGCTTATTTCACTGATCAGTCTTTTTAGTCATTGAAATGTAGGGTATTTTTTATTATAGATGTTTTTATTGTGATGAAAAAATACATGACATAAGATTTATTATTTTAACCATTATTAAGTGTACAGTTCACTGGCAGTAAGTATATTCTGAAACTTAGTTTTGTGTCTAAAGATATTTTCTCTTCTCAAAAAATATTGTTGCTTATGAACAAAAGGAATTTAGAGCTGATTGGGCTTTTCTTCTAAGAGCATTGAGCATTCTGTAAGCCTCAGAAGCTTCAGAAGCCATTAGGATTCTGTAAGAATCCTAAACGATCATCACTTTTGTTTGAAAGATTGGGACAAGTAGAAAAACAAGAATGAAAATTAGTGCCTCACTTCTAAAACAGATCTTTTCTTTCCTTAAAAACTGACTTTCCATTTAAGTGAGTGTCATTTTTAGTTGTTTGGGTCACTATTTAAAATAGTTTGAATGTGTCCTCTTTACCTTTGATTACTGGTACCTCCCTCAGAAACCAAATGCTCCCATAAAGTTGTGGCATGTATCTGTAGCATAAGGAGCTTTTGAAAAGTAAAATAAGCATGCCTTCCTTTGTAATTTTTTTGCCTACTTACTTGCTTCTTAGATTCCTGTCAAAGTATGTCTTTTAGTTTGAGTTTTGTAAATTACATTATAAATTATATTTTATCATTAATTTTGGATTTTGAAAATTATATGAAATGTGTGATATGTCTATTTTTGTGTCTATTTTAAAAATTTTAAAAATATGTCTATTTTTTTGATTACCATGCATCTTTTTCTAGGGAACAAAGAAGGAAGAGATTGAAGGTGAAGTGGAAGTGTCTGGCTTAATTCAGCCTGCAGAAGTGTTTGCTCCCAAAAGCCTGGTGTTGGTATCCAGATTAGATTATCCAGAAATTTTTAGGGTAAAGAACTCACAGTTATCATTATTGATTTGTATTATTGTGTGAATCTATTTTGAGTGAACCATGGTAACAAGATTTTGTATTTAAAATGTCTTTAATGGGCGCCTGGGTGGCTCAGTGGGTTAACGCCCCTGCCTTCGGCTCAGGTCATGATCTCAGGGTCCTGGGATCGAGGCCCGCATCGGGCTCTCTGCTCCGCAGGGAGCCTGCTTCCTCCTCTCTCTCTGCCTGCCTCTCTGCCTACTTGTAATCTCTCTCTGTATCAAATATATAAATAAAATATTTAAAAAAAAAAAAAATAAAAATAAAATGTCTTTAAGTTGATTAGGGATCCATCAATAAAATAAATTTAGTGTGAACTGAAAAAATGTCATGTTGGATGAAATAAATTCCTAAGTTAATGGTGCTATTTAAACTTATAAAGATGTAGTATTTGCTTTAAAATAGATCCCATGGCTATTGACTCCAAAATTTATGAATATAAAAGAAATTATTTGGGGTGCCTGGGTGGCTCAGTTGGTTAAGCAACTGCCTTCGGCTCAGGTCATGATCCCGGAGTCCCGGGATCAAGTCCCGCTTCGGGCTCCCTGCCCAGTGGGAAGTCTGCTTCTCCCTCTGACCTTTCCCCTCTCACACTCTCTCATTCCCTTTCTCTCTCTCAAATGAATTAAAAAAAAAAAAAAAAACCTTAAAAAAAAAGAAATTATTTGATTGCCTATAGCAAATTTAAAATGTATTAGAAATATAACAATTTTGTCTATTTTTACTTATCTTCATTTGAGGAATACCAGGCCCAAGTAAATAGAATGGATATTTGCAATTTCAGATAGTTCTGATTGCTAACATAGCTTTAAAATATTGTTTACTTCCAGATATTTCCTTTTTGAGACACTCAGAATTTTCAGATGCAAAAAACAGTTTCTATTTAGTTATAAAGACATTTAAGCTATGAAAGATGAGGCCTTATTTTTCTTAATTCAGTTGCTACCTTTGGTAATAGTAATGTTGGTTATTGTCCAAAATCACAGATCTCTTTGAAAAGTATAAAATATAACTTAACATTTCCCAAGGACTTGGAATTTCTGGAAAACTTGGCATATTATTGAGATTATGTGTATTGTAGAAAAATTAACTTCATGTCAAGATTTCAATGACAGTGGGTAACTTCTAACAATTTCTAATTTCTTAGTCACAAATTTTAATAAACTGAAACATTCATAATGATTGCATATGTATTCCATTTTACCACCTACCTTCTTCTGAGCTTAAAGAGTTTATAATATCTTGTCTCTATTTTGCTAACTTCTATAATAATTCACAAAATTTTTCTGTAAAGCAGATGTTTTGAATTTATAAGAATCACAAAAATATAAAATTTCTAAATTTTTATCTTGAAATTTAGAGTTTCACAAAGTAAGAGAAAAAGTTTTAGAGCCCTACAAATTTGCTAAAGTGGTTATCTGAGCACAAGTACCTGTTTTACAAATTATGGATTTCTGCTTTTTATAAACTCACCTCAAAAGCTCATTTAGAGCTTCTGGTTAAGGAAGAAAATTTAATAAACTTAATAACATTTGCTGCTTAAAATTTATTCTCTGGTCATTGTAGAATATACTTTACTGGCTTCAAAGGGAAATTTCCTAGGAGCAGATGTCACAGCAATTTATTTTCAATGCTTACTTTTTCCATGAAAAAACTATATGCATCTTCTCTTTGCAGGCTTGCCTAGGTTTGATCTACACTGTGTATGTGGACAGTCTGAATGTCTCCTTGGAAAATCTCATTGCAAACCTGTGTGCATGTCTTGTCCCAGCCGCTGGAGGGTCTCAGGTAAATAGAATGAAAAGGGAAACGAAGAGGGCCTGTTCCTCTTTTTTTTCTCCTCCAGTTAATTTAATTTATGAAGGAAAGGGAAAAAAAGAAAAGAATTCCTTGAATATTTTCATTTTAAAGAAGATCTTAGTTAAGCATTATCCTGTGGTCTGGTCTCCCTTCTAGAGAGAGACCCAAGATTCCATTCTTTTCGTAGGTCATGAGGTTAATTTTAACTCAGGGTTCACCTTTCACATAGCATAATTTGAAGTCATATTTTGTGTAACTTGAACTCTAGTTTACATTTTCTTGGAAATATACTTTTTAAAGCTGAACAGTTAAAATTCATTCTTTCTGCCTTTCTTCCTCCATGTAATTATGGCTCATTTTATTAACTAAATTTTTGAGTGATAAAAATTAGGAGATAACATTACGAAAACTCTCAAAACAATTTTTTAAACACTTATAACTACTTCTGATTACGTTTATTTATTTATTCATTTCCTTGGATAACAGCAATTATACATGACCCTAAAACCATTTTCTGTGTTTGTAAATCTTTAATAGAATAGCTCACATGTAAGCTTTGAAAGAAGGGGCTTATTTTTCTTATTTCAGTTTGCTACCTTTAGCAATAATTATGTTGATGATCATCCAGAATCACAGATCTTTTCTGAAAAGTAATCTATCCCTTAAAATTTCCCAAGGATTTTGTCATATATTTAGCCTTAAAGGAGGACATTAAATTCTTTTACTGAAATAAAACTTTCTCAAAATGGTCATAGGTTTTTCATCTTGTCTAAACATTTTTATTTTCATCTTTGACGTAAAAAATAAGAACCTCAGCTTCTATGTCTCAATGTTTCTAGGGGACCAAACTTAAAAAAATTCTTTTCCTTAAGCCCTAAAACTGATTAGTTGATCACTTATTTTTGTTTATTCTTGTGTAATATTGTAGAAGAGGACATCCTTCTAAAAATTCCCTTGTTTATCCTCCTTAGTCTGATAGAGATGATACTTCCAGTGAAATTGACATCCGTTTTCTTTGCCCTTTGCCTTTTAACTATCTTTTGTCTTGCCTAGTATTTTCTGTTTTTCTTTAGTTTTTATTCCCTCTTTTCCCTCCTGTTCCCTCCTCCCTCAATTTTCTCCCTCTACTCCAAGGGTAGAATATAAAATGTGAGTTTGGTCACAAATGGACATAAACTTGATAGCATTAGAATTGTTTCATGGACCTTTATCATGATGGGATTTATGCTGACTTTATTTTGTTAATTTATTATTTTATTATTATTATTATTTGCCCCAGGAGTACAGGCCTGTGAATCATCAGGCTTACACCTTTCATAGCATTCACCATAGCACAAACCCTCCCCAATGTCCATAACCCATCCACCCTATCCCTACCCTCCCACCCCCCAGTAACCTTCAGTTTGTTTTGTGAGATTAGGAGTCTCTTATGGTTTGTCTCCTTCCCAATCCCATCTTGTTTCATTATTTTTCCCTCCCTACCCCTCACAACCCCCCACCCTGCCCCTCAAGTTCCTCATATCAGAGAGATCATATGATAATTGTCTTTCTCTGATTGACTTATTTCGCTCAGCATAATACCCTCTAGTTCCATCCACATCATTGCAAATGGCAAGATTTCGTTTCTTTTGATAGCTGCATAGAATTCCATTGTATATACATACCACATCTTTATCCATTCATCTGTTGATGGACAGCTAGGTTCTTTCCATAGTTTGGCTATTGTAGACATTGCTGCTATAAACATTCGGGTGCATGTGCATGATCCTGAGGATCACTACCTTTGTGTCTTTAGGGTAAATACCCAGTAGTGCGATTGCTGGGTTGTAGGGTAGCTCTATTTTCAACTTTTTGAGGAACCTCCACACTGTTTTCCAGAGTGGCTGCAAAAAAACTTTTTATTGGGGGACGCCTGGGTGGCTCAGTTGGTTGAGCATCTGCCTTCTGCTCAGGTCATGATCCCAGGGTCCTGGGACCGAGTTCCCCATCAGGCTCCCTGATTTGCAGGGAACATGCTTCTCCAGACTCTGCTTGCCACAATCCCTGCCTGTGCTTGCTCTCTCTCTCTCTCTCTCTCTCTCTCTCTGTTTCTCTGACAAATAAGTAAAAGAATAAAATAAAATAAATTAAAAAACCCTTTTATTTTGGCTACTAAAAATTTTAAAATATTGCATATATGGTTCATATTATATAGTTTTTGTTTCTCCAAGTTTTATTGACATATAATTGGCGAAAAAATGTTGACTTTAACGTTTTATTATTTTTTAGATAAGTATGATTGTCAGCGATTTTTGTGTCTTATCATCTATTAAATTTCAGTTTTCTAATTACTGAATTTTCTTATACCATGTTCATTTGGGCACAGTATAACCTGAATGTTTTCAGTGACATTATTACTCTTGGCATCTACTAATTGAATCTTATAGGGTTATCACCAACTCTGAATATTAACTTCAAAAAAGTAAAAAAAATTGAACTTGAAGGGATTTTTTTTTTGGTCTTAAGAAAATGTCTGAAAAGAAATATTTATGGTTTTGTGTGTGTTTTTCCTGCATTCTGCAGAAGCTGTTTTCCTTGGGTGCAGGAGACAGACAGCTGATCCAGACTCCTTTGCACGATAGTCTTCCTGTCACAGGCACTAGTGTGGCTCTCCTGTTTCAGCAATTGGGTATGTTTTCTCCCGTATTGTCAGTGTCCTCTTGTGGATTCATTTTAAGCTCATATTACCTGACATAATCAAGGAAATAAAAAACTAATGATTAAATACCTGGTATATAAAATACATAAATTATGTGGGTCCTAATCTTAAATGGTACTTATTATTTTAAAAAAATTTTTAACCCTGGCCTCTTTTGCTCTGGAGTCAATTAGACATATAGAAAATAGGCAGATTTTCTTTATGCTTTAAAAGATGAATAGATAGTATATTTGCTTTTCCTTAAATGAATTACTTTTGTAGAAACCTTGTCAAATGAAACAGAAAATCCTGTCCTTGTGAGAATCCATGATCTGGATCAGAATTTTATCTCTAATTTTTTAGCAATGGAAAGGCTGAAGAATTGCAGAGAGGACACCAGAAAGTGCACTCTGTCCATCGGATAGCTTGTACTTCATTTAAGGAATCGTATAACTTTAAAGTGAAGATGTTTCTGATCAGGGCTGTCAAAGATCCCCATTTACTTTACCTCTTACTTGTCCTTTATCTGTGGCTGCATATGAGTGTCCCATTCTCTTTGATTCTGTCTTTGTCAAAATTACATTGAAACCTTCCTTTCCTTAGGGCTCATATTCTTCTCCATGGGATTATTATTACCTTACAGAAAACTTCTACCCTCTTGTTTCCCTTCTGTCTCATGCTGAATTTTGCTTCTAGCTCAGCTTTCTAATTTGTCATTCCTTTTTCATTAATGGCCCCATCCTTATTCTTCTGCTGTGACTTCAGTTGTCAAATTTAGAAAGCTTCAGAAGAAATTAATGTAAATATACAGAGTTTTATAGTATCTTAACAAAGGTTAATGGTGATACCAATCCCAAAGTAGTAGTTTTTCCCCCATTACATCTGCTTCCCTTCAGGAGTTCAAACACTAAAAAATAACCTATCCCTTCTTCTCTCCCCTCTGAAATATTCTGCTACTCACTGAGTCATTTCATCTAAGTCCTAATGTAATTAAAGCTTTTTTTTCTTAATATATGAAATAAGTAATCTCTCCCTGGTGGTACTTATATTCTAAAGAATATCTTGTTGATTAAATACTCTTTCCATAAACTTTTAGAAATAATTTTAGGGAGTTATGGGTAATCTGCAGCCTGTCCATCCATGGTCCCTAGTAACCATTGACTTAGTTGATTTTAGCCAAGCACTATTCATGTGACTTTTTTACTTTTATAAGAGGCTACATACCGCATATAAGGGTCAATCAAAACAAAGATTTACCATTGAAAGGAACAGAAAAATAGTGACACAAATAAAATAATCTACCTTTTATCTTAATGAGTGCTTTATAAGCCTGTTAAGGTTTTGAGTTTTTACAATGACTTGACAAAGGGGAGGGGGAAGAATGTTACTGGCATTTAGTGCCTAGGTCTAGGGATATTAAACATCCCTCATGCATGATGTATGTGTACCAGAAGACTTTTTACCTCAAAAACACTGGTAGCATTCCCACTGAGAAAAACTACTGTAGATAAAGTATAATTTATAAAACCCGTACCTGTTTTCTTTTCTTTTTTTTTTTTTGAAGATTTTATTTATTTATTGACACACAGAGAGAGATTACAAGTAGGCAGAGAGGCAGGCAGAGAGACAGGGAGAGGAGGAAAGCAGGCTCCCTGCTGAGCAGAGAGCCTGATACGGGCCTCGATCCCAGGACCCTGAGATCATGACCTGAGCCGAAAGCAGAGTCTTTAACCCACTGAGCCACCCAGGCGCCCTCGTACCTGTTTTCAAGTAACAGTGGTCTATATAATTTAGACTAATTATCTTAACAATGACTACTAGAAAAACTATGTAAATATAAACCTCATCTACTTGAAAGCATGAGAGGCAGTAACGATACTAAAGATAACCTAGAAAAGTGAGCCAGATATTTGACACCAGTTTTTCCCAGAGCATCTGTTAATTTTGGAAGAAGTAACTGAAAAGCTGATCACAGCAGTATTGATATCCCATAGGGAACAGGAAAACTGAGTTCAGGTTTTATCAAGGGAGATTTCTTTATAAAGCTCTCATGCTTTGAGTTGAGACTACAAAGGACCACAACCTAGGAATGAGTAAATCACAAGTAAACAAGGTCCACACAAGGTCCCTCAAGGAAATGAAGTGGAACTTGAAATCATTTTAGTTCCTTGAAATGGATTATCATGATCCTTGATGCTACTGTCTCTAGCCATATAGTACCAAGTACAAGTAAATTCCTCTCTGGAACAAGATAACTGCGTTCTAGGTCTTCAGTATGTCTACAAAATTTCATTTATATATGCCTGGCACTCAATCAAAAATAAGCAGAAGTATGAGGACTAATCCTATATGAAAGAAATATAGAAGAAACCACAGCTAATATAAAAATTCACAGGGCACCAGAAAATAGTTACCAAATTCACATAGTAAAATAATTGTGCTTAAAATAGTGAAGGAGATAAACAGTCAAGAGTGAGAATTTGGGGAGTGACATCAGCAAGATGGCAGCATAAGAAGTCCTAGTACTTTTTCTTCCACAGAAACATTGCTTTAACAGTGATATACTGACTGAAATACCTTTATGAGAATTCCAGAATCTAGCTAAGAATTTGCAATACTCCAGATGGTCACAGAGCTGAGAACAGACACATTAAAATGGGTAAGAAGAGCAATTTCACTTTACCCTGTCAGCATCTCCCCTAAGCCAGCAGAGCTCAGCGATGGGAGAGGACACCTCAGCTTGCAGCTTCTCCTTGGGGGAAGGGGAAGAAAAGAATGGAGTATGCATGCAATTTTCCAGCTTTATGGAGGGCTGCCTGAGGGTGAGACTATCTCACCTCATTCAAAGCACTGACAGGATCAGCATGGTTTGGATGCCACTGAGAACAAAGAAGAATGAAAGGTAGCTTGCTGTACTATCACTGCTTGTGGCAGTTGGCAGAAGGTGCACAACTTGGGGCATATCCCTTGGGAGAGAAGGAGAGGAAAAACAGAATTACACCTTTTCAGAGAGCTGCCTGAATATTGGCAAAGTTGTAGAGGAATTATAAATTTAATTCACTGCTGATGAGAATGTGAATTGGAGCACAGTTTAACTTTCTAAAAAAGTTAAATAAACCAGATAATCCAGCCATTCCACTGCTAAGGCTTTCACTCTGTTTACCTAAAGAAAATGATAGCATTGTTCATAAAATACTTGTATATGAATGTTTATAACCACATTTTAGTAAATAACTGGGAACAAGATCAGTGTCTATCAATGGTAGTGGATAATGGTGATGGTAATGGATAAATAATCTCTGATATATCTGTATAGTGGAATGCTACTAAGCAATGCAAAGTAATGAATTATTGATATATGCTACAGCATGGAATAACTGAAAATAAGTATGCTGAACTTAAAAAGCCATGTAAAAAAGAATGCATACTGTATGATTTGGTTTCTATAAAGTTCAAGAAAATGTAGTCTAATCTATAGTAATAGAAACAGGTCACTGGTTGCCCTGGGGGTGGGCAGAGAGGGATGACAAAGAGATATGAGAAAACTTTGGGGCGTTTTGTTCATTATCTTGATTGTGTGATGGTTTACAGGATGTCCCTGTGTGTGTGTGTGTGTGTGTGTGTGTGTGTGTGTGTGTGTGTGTGTGTGTGTGTTAAAGTATATCAAGTTCTGCAAGTGAATTGAAAACATATATTCCTATAAAAACTTATCTATCAATGTTCATAACAGCATTATTCATAATAGTCAAAAAATGGAAACAACCCAAATGTCTATCAACTCATAAATGGATAAACAAATAGTGGTATATCCACATAATGGAATAATATTTGGCCGTAAAAAGGAATGATTGTTGATACATGCTACAGATGGAACAAATCTTGAAAATATTGTGTGAACGTAAAAGAAGCAAGACTTATGATTCCATTTATAGGAAATGTCTACAATAGGCAAATCCATCGAGACAGGGAGATTAGTGGTTGCCAGGAGCTGGTGGGGAGGGAACAATGAAGTGACTGATAATGGGAATGAGGTTTCTCTTCAGGTCATGAAATTGTTTTAGAGTTAGAGACTGGTTATTGTTTTACAGTTTACGGCTGTGCTAAACACCACTGAACTATACATTATATAAGGATGAATATTATGGTATATGAATTATAGTTCAATAAAGAAAAAATTATTTGGGCCTTCTCAAAGGAATTCGGGAGCCACCTTGGAGAGACTTGCAGTGGATCTATGATGGTATATTTTGAGCTTCATAAATGGTGAAAATTGCAATTGGTTAAAACCCAGAAAATATTTTTATCTTTAAAAAATTTTTTAATTAACATTTCTTTAAATATTTATTTATTTGAGAGACAGAGAAAAAGAGCACTTGCATGTTGGGAGGGACAGAGGAAGAGGAAGAGAATCTCAAGCAGACTCCCCACTGAGTGCAGAGCCCAGCACAGCGCTTAACCTCATGACCCTGAGATCTTGACCTGAGCTAAAACCAAGAGTCGATGCCTAACTGACTGAGGCACCCAGCCACCCCAGCAAATATTTTTAAATCTATGGATTCATAATAATATTAAATGAACAATTATTACCTTAGAATATGACAGAGAAATGATTTGTTATCTTGAAAACTTATCAATAAAGGAAAAGAATACAGCATTTTTTCTGTCTTTCTATATGGATTGTAGTACAGGGTAACCTAATAGTAGATTGGGGAAATTATCTCTTTTTAAAAGTATTCTATCAATAGATGAAAAAAAAAGTATGGTAATAGAGCATCATCATTTTACAGTCTTTAGTAAATGAAGATCTGAGCGTCAACAAGTATTATCTTAGGAAGGAAAACAGACAAATACATCTAGCCTTGCCAAACGCTACCTGTAGTTTTGCTGGGGGGATTAAATCTGATTGCAGAAAATACAGAAGACGGGGACATAGTGAACTGCACAAGATTACAATTGTCAAAATCTAGGTTCTTAGAAAATGTGGTGTATATATATGATTAAATATTATTCAGCCATAAAAAAGAACTAAAATCTTGCCGTTTGCAATATGGGTGGAGCTAGAGAGTATAATGCTAAGCAAAATAAGTCAGAGAAAGACAAATACCATATGATTTCACTTGTATGTGGAATTTAAGAAAAAAAAATAAGCAAAGGAACAAAAAGAGAGAAACCAAGGAACATACTCTTAACTATAGAGGGCAAACTGATGTTTACTAGAGGGTAGATGGGTGGGAGGATAGGGGAAATAGGTGAAGGGGATTAAGAGTACACTTAACATGATGAGCACTGAGTAATGTATAGAATTCTTGAATCACTGTATTATACACCTGAAACTAATACAACACTGTATGTTAACTATACTGGAATTAAAATTACAAACTTAAAAAAAATCTATGCAGAAACTCTATTGGTCAAATGTCCCAAATTCTTTAACAAATAAGGAAAGGAAAGAAGGAGTAACCTTTAGATTAAAAGAGTTATAAAGCATCCTATTTTGGGGGCTTCTGGGTGACTCAGTCAGTGGATGTCTGTCTTCACCTCTTGTGATCTCAGGTTCCTGGATTCAAGCCCTGCATCAGGTTCTCTGCTCAGTAGTGAGTCTG
The DNA here is from genome assembly GCA_002007465.1 of Ailurus styani. NCBI lineage: Eukaryota > Metazoa > Chordata > Mammalia > Carnivora > Ailuridae > Ailurus > Ailurus styani. The sequence continues at coordinate 1,775,079 of LNAC01000157.1, read as the reverse complement.
CTTCTCCTTCTTCCTCTCCCTCTGTGCTCTCTCTCTCACTCTTTCTTAAATAAGTAAATAAATAAAATCTTTTTTAAAAATCTCCTTTTTAATAGATTGAGATTGAGCAATAGTGTCTAGGAACGCACATTTGGGTGATAAAACTATAGAAAAAAATCAGGAAAATGGTTAATAGAATAAAGTCAATATAAAGGTTACTTATGGCAGTAGAGCGGTAGTTCTGACTGGTTCCACATGGAAGGAGCCTTTCGGGTTGCTGCCAAAGTTCTCTTCCTCGACTTAAGTAGTGTTTCTAAGATAATTCATTAAGCCGTCCATTTAATTTGCTTGGTTTTCTATATTTGTGTTTAATATTTCAATAAAAATATATTTTTAAGAAACATAAAACTAGGGGCACCTGAGTGGCTCAGTTGGTTAAGCGCCCAACTCTTGATTTTGGCTCAGGTCGTGATCTCAGGGGTCTTGGGATTGAGCCCCTCCTTGGGCTTGTAGTACTCAGTACAGAATCTTCTTATCCCTCTCCCTCTGCTTCTCCTCCCCGATTGTGCTTTCTCTCTCTCTCTCTCTCTCTCTCTCTCTCTCAAATAAATAAATAAATAAATAAATAAATAAATAAATAAATAAAATCTTAAACTTACAAAACTATTTTAACTTTTTATATGTATACTACCTAACTTTTATTTTTTAAAAAAGTTTGGTGCTTAAACAAATTAGAGATTTTATCCTCAAAGAATAGAAAGTATAGATGTAGAAGAAGTCTAGAAGCAGTACAGGACTGATTTGTTGATTCCCAGATGCCTTCGGGGATGGTATGGAAATACTCCTTCATGCTTTTTTCCCTGTTTATTAATAAGGAGTTAATAAGACTGTGAGCTCTAAGAACTTCCTTATCTTAGTATTCTGTGTGTCCTTTATATTTGGTATAGTACCTTGGACTCAGAAGACATTAATGTTTTTTGAATAAATGAGTGAATATATTAGCCATGAAGAAAATGGCAATCATTATTTCATTAGATGTTCTACGTATGGATGAAATGTGCCAGAATGTATGATTATCAGTAATTTGAAAATCACATTTCTTTATTTTACTCTCTAGTATGTTGGAGCTGAATTATCTTTTGCTTACATATTCAAAATTTAATTTTTCAGGGAAAAAAATAAGGAAAAGATAAGAAAAGGAAGGAGAAAGGAGGATACCTCTAAAACAGCGCTGTGTGCAGAGTTGTAGTTTCTAGAACATGTGGTACTGATAATTCTGACTAAAGGCATGTTCTTATCACCAGTCATTTTGGTTGGACTGTTGTTGAAGGCCAATATTAGACCATTATCAGAGTTCACTACCTGGGTTGGGGGTGAGATGGTGGTGGTGGATTTTATAAAGCACAGACAGGAAGCAGATAAGTTGTAGCCTTGACCAGTTTTCCTGTGGAAGGTCTGAATGTAATGATAGCATTTCCTTGGTTCTTCTCTCCAAGGATTGTTAGGATAATGAATTTGTTTTTCATAGTTTGAGATGTCTATGTGTGCCTGAAATAATTATGTGGACTTGTACCATCATCCCATAATTTTCTATCAATCACCTTCATCTCTTACTTGCCATCTTGTTTATCTGTTCCTTTTAGCCTATGTGAACTATTTTTGTATACCTGAAGATTTGTGTTTTAAGTGTGAAAAGCTGTAGGGTTTTTTTTGTTTTGTTTTTAATGTTAATAAGATTATATTCACAGGACTGGTTTTATAGCCCATCTCATTTTTTCATCTAATCCATATTTAACTCAGATGTTCTTCCTTAACCCAGATAATTTTGTGAAATGTTCACGACATGTTTTGTCATATCCATTTAGCTATAATTTGGATTTTAACAGCACATACACTAGCTTTAGGATACTTATTTCCCAGTTTTTACAGTATATTATTTATTAGAATTTTTTTATTTTAAAGATTTTATTTATTTATTTGACAGAAAGAAGGAAGCAGGGGGAGGAGAAGAAGGAGAAACAGACTACCCACTGAGCAGGGAGCCTGATTCAGCCATCAGTACCAATACCCTGGGATCATGACCTGAGCCAAAGGCAGACACTTAACTGACTGAGCCGTCCAAGTGTCCCTTATTAGACATTTTTTAAGTCACAGAGTAAAATGATCTTGGACCTTCAGCAATTATCACTCTATTTCCATAGTTAAACAGTAGTCTTGTATCATCTGTACTTATACTTTTCCCCCAGCTTTATTGAGGTATTATTGACACATAGCTTATGTAAGTTTAAGGTTTACAATGTGATGACTTGATGCAAGTATATATTGTGAAATGTTTACTACAGTAAAGTTAGTTAATACCTCCGTCCCCCCACATAATTATCATTTTTATGTGTATGCTGATAATATTTGAGATCTACTCTCTTAATGACTTTCAAGTATATAATACAGTTTTGTTAATTATAATCACCATGCTATACATTAAATCTCCAGAATTTATTCATTTTATACCTAGAATTTGTGTCCTTTGACCAGCATCTCCCATTTCTCACACCCCTGAGTACGTGGTAACCACCCTTCTACTTTCTATTTCTGTGAATTCAGCTTTTTTTTTTTTAAATTCCACATATAAGTGAGAACATAGAGTGTTTGTCTTTGTCTGACTTGTTTCACTTAATTAACATAATGCCGTTAAGGTCTGTCCACGTTGCACAAAAAAGGATTTCCTTCCTTTTTATGGCTCAATAATGTTCCATTTATTACACGTATTTTCTTTATTCATTTATCCATTGATTGACACTTAGGTTGTTTCCATGTCTTGGCTGTCATGAATAATGCTGTAATGAATATAGGAATGTAGATACCTCTTTGAGATAGGGATTTCATTTCTTTTGGATATATAATCAGAAGTGGGATTCCTGGGGCGCCTGGGTGGCTCAGTGGGTTAAAGCCTCTGCTTTCAGCTCAGGTCATGATCTCAGCGTCCTGGGATCGAGGCCTGCATCGGGCTCTCTGCTTAGCAGGGAGCCTGCTTCCTCCTCTCCCTGTCTCTCTGCCTGCCTCTCTGCCTACTTGTAATCTCTCTCTCTGTGTCAAATAAATAAATAAAAATCTTAAAAAAAAAAAAAAAAGAAGTGGGATTCCTGGATCATAGGGTAGTTCTATTTTTAATTTTTTCAGGTACCTCCATATTGTTTTTCATAATGGCTGCACCAATATACATTTCCACCAAGAGTGCTCACAGGATGCCTTTTCTCCTTGCCAACACTTGTTAAATTCTAACAAATGTAAGATGATAACTCACTGTGGTTTTGATTTGCATTTCCCTGATGATTAGTGATGCTAAGCATCTTTTTATGGCATTCATGTGTCTTTGGAAAAATGTTCATGTAAGTCTTTTGCCCAGTTTTTAAACAGGTAGGTGTGTGTTTGTTTTGCTATTAAGTTGTATGTGTTCCTTATGTATTTTTGATATTATTCCCTTATCAGACAGGTGGTTTGCATATATTTTCTCCTATTCTACAGGTTACCTTTTCATTTTGCTGATTTATTTCTTTAGCTGTGCAGAAACTTTTTAGTTTGGTGTTGTCCCACTTGTTTATTTTTTCTTTCGGTGTTTTACTGAAAAAAAAAATCATTGCCAAAACCAATGTAAAGGAGATTTTCCTCTATATTTTCCTCTAGTAGTTTTATAGCTTGGGTTCTTATGTTTATGTATTTAATCCATTTTAAGTTATTTTTTTGTGAGTGATGTGAGAAAGGGGACTGATTTCATTCTTTTGCAGTATCCAGTTTTCCCAGTACCATTTATTGAAGAGATTATCTTTCCCATTGAATATTCCTCGCTCAAATAGTCATTGACCTTGTATGTGTGAGTTTATTTCTATGTTCTCACTTCTCTTCCATTGATCTGTGTATTTGTTTTATTTATTTTTATTTTTTATTTTTTTTAAAGATTTTATTTATTCATTTGACACAGAGAGATTACAAGTAGGCAAAGAGGCAGGCAGAGAGAGAGGAGAGAGGAGGAAGCAGGCTCCCTGCCGAGCAGAGAGCCCGATGTGGGCCTCGATCCCAGGACCCTGGGATCATGACCTGAGCCGAAGGCAGCGGCTTTAACCCACTGAGCCACCCAGGCGCCCCGTAATACAATTTTAAATCAAGAATTGTAATGCTTCCAGCTTTGTTGTTTTTCAGAATTGCTTTGGCTATTTGGAATCTTTTATTGTTCCATATAAATTTTAGGATTTTTTCCCCCCTGTTTCTGTGAAAAATGTCATTAGAATTTTGATAGAGATTGTATTGAATCCATAGATGGTTTTGGGTAGTGTGAATATTTTAACAATATTAATTCTTCTGATTCATCAACACAGGATATTGTTCCATTTATTCGTGTCTTTAGTTTCTTTCATCAAAGTCTTGTGGGTTTTAACATATAGATCTTTCATCTCCTTGGTTAAACTTATCCCTAAGGTTTTTTTTTTTAATTTTTTATTTATATTCAATTTAGGTAACATATAGTGTGTTATTAATTTCAAGGGTAGAATTTAGTGATATTGGTTTCATATAACACCCAGTGTTCATTACATCAAGTGCCCTCCTTAATGCCCATTAGCCAATTACCCCATGCCCCCACCTGCCTCCCCTTCCGCAACCCTCAGTTTGTTTCCTTTGATTAAGAGTCTCTTATGATTTGCCTCCCTCTCTGTTTTCATCTTATTTTATTTTTCTTTCCCTTCCCCCACGATCCTCTGTTTTATTTCTTAAATTCCACATATGAGTGAAATCGTATGGTATTTGTCTTCTCTGACTTATTTTGCTTAGCATAATACCCTCTAGTTCTATCCATGTCATTGCAAATGGCAAGATTTCATTCTTTTTAATGGCTGAGTAACATTCCATTGTATATATGTACCATATCTTCTTTATTCATTCATGCGTCATTGGACATCTGGGCTCGTTTCCATATTTTGTCTCTTGTGGACATTGATGCTATAATCTTTGGCGTGTTTGTGCCCCTTTGAATCACTATTTTTGTATCCTTTCAGTAAATACCTAGTAGTGCAATTGCTAGGTTGTAGGGTAGTTTTATTTTTAACTTTTTTGAGGAATATCCACACTGTTTTTCAGAGTAGCCGCACCAGTTCGCATTCCTACCAGCAGTGTAAGAAGATTCCCCTTTTTCCACACCCTCATCAACATCTCTTGAGTTGCTAATTTTAGCCATTCTGACTGGTGTGAGTTAGGTATCACATTGTGGTTTTGATTTGTATTTCCCTGATGCCGAGTGATGTTGAGCATTTTTTCATGTGTCTATTAGATATTTGTTCCAAGTTTTTAATTATTTTTGATGCTGTTATAAATGGGATTGTTTTATTTCCTTTTCAGATAGGTTTTTGTTAATGTATAGAAATGCAGCTGATTTTTGTATGTTGACTTTGTACCCTGCAACTTACTGAATTAGTTTATTGTTGTAATAGCTCTTTGGTAGAGTCTTTAGGATTTTCTCTATATAAGATCATATCATCTACAAAGACAGTTTTACTTCTTCCTTCCTTACATAGATGCTTTTTATTTTTTCTTCTTGCCTAATTGCTCTAACTAGGATTTCTAGTACTACGTTGAATTGAATAAGAGTGGGCACCCTTGTCTTATTCCTGATCTTAGCAGGAAAGCTTTCAACCTTTTACCATTGTGTAAGATGTTAGCTGTGGACTTGCCATATATAGCATTTATTATGTTGAGGTACATTCCTTCTATGCCCAATTTGTTGAGAATTTTTATCATGAAAGGATGTTGAATTTTGTCAAATGCTTTTTTTGCTTCTATTAAGATGACCATGTGATTTTTAAATCTTTCATTCCGTTAATGTGGTATATCACATTGATTGATTTGTGTATGTTGAACCATCCTTACATCCCAGATACAAATCCCCCTTGATGATTGTGTATGATCCTTTTTAATGTGATGCTGAATTCAGTTTGCAGGTATTTTATTGAGAATTTTTGCATCTATTCATCAGGGATATTAGCCTATGGTTTTCTTTTCTTATAGTGTCCTTATCTGGCTTTGTTATCAGGGTAATGCTGGCCTTGTAAAATTAGTTTGGAAGTGTTCCCTCCTCTTCAACTTTTTTGAAAATATGAGAAACATTAGTATTAATTCTTTAAATGTTTGGTAGGATTTACCAATCCATCTACTCCTCAACTTTTCTTTGTTGGAAAGTTTTGATTACTGTTTCAATCTCCTTATACATTTTTGGTCTGCTCAAAATTTCTATTTCCTCATGATTCAGTCTTCATATGAACTTTTTTATATGCATACTTTCTTTTTGCTTACTTAACTTCAGTCAGTTTTTCATTAACTATTATTAGATCAGTATTTCTGTATTGATTATCTCTAATACTAAATATAGATGCTTTTTTAAAAATTACTAAAATAGCCAGAATATTTTCTTTAGTTTATCTTTTAAACATTATTTTTACCTTTTATATGAACATCCTTAAAATGTTGAATGTAGCTGTAACTTTCAATTCAGAAAATTACTTTTACTTTTGAATATTTTAATGGAAAAAAATTGGTATTCTTTTGTCTTTCCCTAGAAAAGCTTCTGTCTATAATACTATATAATTATTCCTGAAGTGACATTTTTTACAAGAATATAAAAAATAATTTATGTTCCTGAAATAGAAAGATGAAAAGATGCCAGAGGAAATAATGAAGGCTTAGGGGGTAGAAAATATTATTTTTACACTAATACCTTTATGAAGAATATGGTGATTGGTTAATTTATGACCCATTTGATTAATGCATCGATTGTAGAATGGTTTTGGTCTTTTTACATTAAGTGATTGAAATCTAGTGCCTTGGATCATGTTTCTGTTTTCACTCATTTTTTTCAGCTTATTTATATGACATTCTTATTTGTTTTAGTCTTATTCTCAATTATAATGGGAAAAAGTTAAGTAGTCATTTTCTCTCTCAATATATGTAGTTAAATAGTTGGAGAATTTGAGCATACAAGAGTTTAGACCGTTGCTATGAATGGCTTATTGTACTGTAAGTGGAAAAAGAGGAAACGGGAAATTTAATGTTTTACTATATCTGTGGTTAATCATTTTTTGACAGTTTGAATATTAACTACTTTCTGTGGGGATTTGAAACAAATTTTTTTCACTAATCTGTTCTAGGATACTTTTCTGAAGGAACTGCTTTCCATGTGTATTCTACTCTGGAGGCCTAATGATCTCTTGGGAAAACTGTTCCAATTTAATTTTTTTTTTAATAAATAGCACAATGAATGCAGTTCCTATAATGCCCACCTACAGGAGCATTTTTTTTTAAATCAAATGTTTACAAAACCAATACCATATGCCAGGTCTGTGCTAGTTACTAGTGATGTAAAGATGGAAAAAAATCACAGCTCTTATCTAGATATACTTTTAACCTAGTAGAGAAGCATACATATTTTAAAAATTATATTACAGTATATAATTAATACAATACTAGGGATACCAAGAGCTAAGAGAGCTACCAGGAGATACCTCCTTACTAGCTAAAAAAGAGGACAAAGGGCATTACAAGCAGAAGGAAAAACATAAGCAATGGTATAGAGCATAAAAGATCTTCATAAAATAGTAAGAGGTTTGATGAAGCTTAAGTATAGGGTTGTAGGAAATAGACTGTGATGGGAAATTCATTGCTTTTCTTTTGAAAATTGAAGATTAAGTATTTATGCTAGTTTTGTAAAGGAAGCCCTTTTTAAATACCAAAGACTGACTGACAGTGACCAATTGATTGCTTACTAACTAGTGTACTACCCTTGCTGGAATTACACATAAATAAAGCATGTGGTTGCTACATGATAAAATTTGAGAACAGTTCAGAAGAATCCTGGTTCAAAACTATCTTCTCCCTTTTGCTTTCCTGGTGCTTAGATGCTATTATTAAATAGTTATCTCTGTCTTTGTATTGAGTTATCTTTTAATGAATGCAAATGATTTGAGGCAAGATAGCCATTAAGAGTTGTCCTTCATGGGGCGCCAGGTTGGCTAAGTTGGGGTTAAGCGTCTGCCTTTGGCTGAAGTCATGATCTCAGGGTCCTGGGATCTAGCTGACTTCAGGCTCCCTGCTCATCAGGGAGTCTGCTTTTCCCTCTCCTTCTGCCTGTCCCTGCTGTTCGTGCTCTCCTCTTTCTCTCTCTCTCTGTCTCTCTCAAATGAATAAATAAAATCTTAAAACAAACAAACAAAAAAAAAAGTTGTCTTTCCTTCTAACAAAATTCTCTTGTCCAAAATTTCATTTTGCTTTCAGCACTTAGGGATTAATATTCTTACAAAATATGGCTACTCCATTATTGAAGTATGCAACTCTCAAATGATGGCAGGATAAATTACCCTCTTTTTCTGTGTTCTGTAGCAGTTTGTACGTGTCTCCATTCTGTTGTGTTTAATTATATACTTGCCACCCTGCCATCTTCACTGAACTGTCAGCTCCTACGAGCCTGCCTCCCATTTCTTTATATCCATCCTTAGAGTTTAGCAATTTCTTGTATATCTCAGCAGCTTGGTAAAGGCTTAACAGTGGAGGAAAAGAAAGAGGAGAAGAAAGGAAGAAGTTTTAATTAAAAGAGTTATTTCTGCCAAGGTAATTCCCTCGTTTGGTCCTTGCTTTAACTCTTCAATTACTCAATATATTATCCTTCCTCTTTTTTTGCTTTTCTATTCCCAAGACCCCCTTTGCTTCCTGCTTAAATGTAAATGTTAAAGAGATTTAAAAACCTGGTCAATCAGAACAGGCACAGACTAGGAATCGGGGGCATTTGGGATTGGAGTAATCTGATGTAATTACCCCAGACTCAGAATCAATTGTAGGGTTAAACAAGAAAAGAAATGCGTTGTATCTTTTTACAGTTTTGGTTGAATTGGGCCATTTATGGATTGTTACTTGGGATATACACAATTTTAGATTTGAATTATTTGTAGTCATATGTATTTGTTAATTGACTTCTTATATTTAAAGTTTACCACATTACCTATTTATAGGTCCATAAAGTATGTTTAGTTCATGTTACACTCAAGGGAATAAGCCCATGTTCATAACCACTAAAATATACACGGTTGCCCAATTCAGTTACTTTTTTAAACTATTTTTTACTTAGAAGATTTCCATTTCTAACATATTTGGAAATGACATACTGAATTTGTAACATATTAAACATTGCCTCTCAGTGATAATTATAAAACTAAACTATATCAACCTATATAAAGCTTTAGTTAATTTGTGAAGGTAGAGATGTTTTTATTTCTTTATTCCTAGTGCCTGAAACATGGTAGATACTTGACAAATATTGATCAAATAAATGAGAAATTTTCTTTTCCTTGACTTGTGTTAAGTCATGACCACTATTATATCATTTTCTCTGTTGTGGATTTATGTAAAAGAACTATAATATATTGTTTAAGCTTTCCTAACATATATCCTGTCTTGAAACCATGGTCTTCAGTTCCTCAATTTGCCCATTTGAACACTTGGACATAGTGGTGTATCTGTGCAACATATCATTATTATTCAGAGAAGGGGACAATTCTGGGGAAAAGTTTTTGATGTTGTTTTTCCAAAACAGGAAATAAATACATTTGTTAATGTGTGATGCTATGAATTGTAGAACTTTAACCCCTAAAGAAAAGTTAAGATCAGGAAGTAATTTTTCAGAATGTTTTACTATTTGAATAATCAACAGGATGTGTACGAACCATTGTGGTGAAATCAGTAGTAATTATCACTGGAATGTTTTTTTCTACTGTTATTGTGCAACTTTAGATGAACATTGACTACCAAAGACTAGGAAACAATTCAAGATTATGTAGAAAACTGATTATGACTTGTTCGAAGAAATTGAATTTCTCAGTGACTGCATAGCTATAAATTAATTTCTTAAAATATTTGAGATTGTTAATTATCTGAAACTCAAGAAAGCATGTGATATTTAAGAGTACAAAATTTAAGTAATCTTCAGTTAGACATGGGTAAATTATTTGTATGTATATACTGTATTATTTTCTGGGTAATGGAAAACTTCCCCTTTAAGCATGAGAATATTGTCCCTAACTCATTTCTAATATAAATCCTAATTTAAATCCTCTCTTAGTATAGTATAATATTTCCCCCTTGGTATCATAAACTGATTGTTTTTACACTTACAATGTAAGTAGATAGAGTCCCTTAAAACTACATGCCTGCCTTCTTCACAATTTATCTAATACTAAATGATACTATGAATTTTATCTTCTGATGGATTATCAGAATGGATTTTTTTTTGTGAGAGGTTACACAAGGTTCAGATAGGAGTGGAGAGGGAAAAGTTCTTCCCCAAAATCTTCAGGAAAGAAAGCCTGGATTCCTTTTCCTGGTATTCAAATTCTTCTTGAACATTCCCCTGATAGAACTACTTACAGGTGTCTCAGTGCCTTTTCCTCCTCAGTCTTCTGTTTCTTTGCATGTGGTTTCCTATCAGCATTGAAAGCCTTTTTGCTCTTGTCTGCCTTACTAACTTCTGCTTATTCTTCAAAATCTAACTCAAGGGTCAGTTCCTTTGGTGGACCTAGTGTAAATCACAGGGACCTTTAAAAGATGAGAGAGGGAGACAGAAGAGTCAGTGTCAGAATGATGCATTCTGACATCACATAAATGAGAAACACTCCACTGGCTTTTGTCAGCTTTGAAAATGGAAGGGGGGCCATGAGCCGAGGAATGTGGGCAGTTGCTAGAAGCTAGGACTTCTGTTCTGCTGAACTTTAAGATAATGCATTTGTGGGTTTTTAAGTAAATACTCACTTTAATCAAAATTCTAAATTACTTATTTTAACATTTGCATAGATATTTCCATAAGCTAAGAAAAACTGAGCTACTAAGCATTGTATGTTTTTAAATGGTTAACATGTTTTGAAGAGTTTTTATTAAGAAGTATTCAGGAGCTGGTTGATAGTCTTCCCATAAAGTATCTATTACTATTTTTATTCATAACAAATTTGGATCCAAGCTTCCAGAAAACCTGTATTGCCTAATACCATAATAGGAATGACTAAGTACTTGACATCCTTCCTCTTAAGCACTGGCTTAACCTAAAGTGATTATTTTAAGAAGCAGCCTCCCCCTGCCCCTTCCTCACCCCCTATTATAATTATAACACAGGCACTAATATTTTTTGCAAAGCATTCATTTGATCATGAAATGTAGACAGAGATAGGTAGATGCAATAATATCAAAGAAAAGAGCATATCAAAACCTTTTTACTTTTACTACAGTTTTTGACAATGAGAACTTCATAAAATGTCATGAAATTCTATTTGCTATACAATAAACATCTACTGCTAAGTAGGAAACATGCCATATTATAACAACCATTTTAATCTGTAAAATAATTTTGAATTCTTTTTTAAATTAACATATACATTATTTGTTTCAGGTGTATGGGTCTATGATTCTTACTGTAAAAATATTTGGCTAAAATATGAAACATCTTTGCAGTAAAACTTACAACGTAGCTTAAGTAAAATTTCAGAAGGGTCTCCTGAATAAAATGGGAATGTTTCCTTTCACCAGATAAACTCTGAATGGTTAATGTGCCATAAATTAGACAAAGCTAGGAAGGAATATCTTGTTACTAGAAAAGAACATCATGTAATGTGGACTTCCTCCATGTCAAAGTGACAACCACTTAATGACAATGACTTATTATACATTAAAAAAAATAGAATATAAAAGATAATACATTTGTGTTGTTTTAAGCCATCAAGTTTATCATAATTTATTATAGCAACCATTTGAAACTACTACAACCACAGAGATTTTTTACATAAGTTTTTGTTTTAAAATACTTTGACTCAAAAGAAGTAGCTAAATTGGTACAGAAAATCCTCAAGTATACATCAGTATTATATAAAAAAGTATACAATCAAATATAAAACAATAATATTTATATAATTATAGTACATTATAACAACCAGAAAATTGATTTAACATGGTTTAACCAGGGCACAATACTATTAATTCAGGGAAGGAGTAACACTTCTTTGAGTAGATCTTTTTATATAGATTTGACTTCTGGAAGTGTGTGTAAGTCTTACATACTCAGAAAATATACTAGATGAGTCATGATGTAAAGAAACAAAAAAAACCCATTAAAACTGAAAGCATACAGAAGCAAACTCCACTGTCTTTCAGATGAAAAACCTAACCACACTGAAGAGGAAAAACTACTCAAAATAACTTATATTCACGTATTTGACTAACCTCAGTTTTGGACAGGTTTGAGGAGAGAATTTCAAACAAATTGTGAGCTCCTTTTTAGTTAGTATGGTGTTTTGAGTCAGAATGGCTGAAGAAATTTCATAACTATTTTATATGTAGTATAAGCTTTAGCAGATGAATAAATATGTGCATGTTACTAGTATCCAGGGTTTTCACTGGAAGAAGGGACACACAAATATGTATTAGAGTCAGTGGGGAGACCCTGTAGGTATAGAAAGTAATGGTGTGGTGCCTGGGTGACTTAGTTAAGTGGCTGACTCTTGATTTCAACTCAGGTCATGAGCTGATCTCAGGGTTGTGAGATCAAGCCCTGCATCAGGTTCTGTGCTGAGTATGGAGCCTGCTTAAAATCCTCTCTCTCTCTCTCTCTCTCTCTCTCTCTCTCTCTCTCTCTCTCTCTCTCTCTCTCTCCCCCCCCTCTCCCTGTTCCCCTTACCTCAAACCACCTCCCCACTCCATTTGCATGCTCTCTCTCGCTCTCTCTCTCTCTCTCTCAAACAAACAAACAGGGCACCTGGGTGGCTCAGTGGGTTAAAGCCTCTGCTTTCGGCTCAGGTCATGATCTCAGGGTCCTGGGATCGAGGCCCGCATCAGGCTCCCTGCTCAGTGGGGAGCCTGCTTCCCCCTCTCTCTCTCTGCCTGCCTCTCTGCCTCCTTGTGATCTCTCTCCCTCTGTGAAATAAATAAATAAAATCTTAAAAAATAATAATAATAAATAAAAAAATAAAACAAACAAAAAATTGGGAAAGTAATGGTGTGAACCCAGGATTTCTCATATATATGTGTATGTATACATCTATATGTTTCTGTTTATATGCATGTATATATATGTGTTCATATATTTGTATATATGTGTGTGGGTGTCAGTGTGTGTGTACATGCATATATTTCTTATGTCTATCTTAAGTGACCCAGGAACAAGGACTCCCATAAAAATGATCTGACATTACCCTAACACTCAGAATTTTTGTCCTTTTTTTTTTTTAAGTTTTTAAAAAAATTTTAGTCAGTTAACATATGGTGTAATACTAATTTCAGGTATACAGTATAGTGACTCAACACTTCCATCCAACACCTGGTGCTCATCACAGCACGTGCACTCCTTAATCTCCATCACCTGTTTCACCCATCCCTCCACCCATCTCCCCACTGGTAGCCATCAATTTGTTCTCTGTAGTTATGAGTGGTTTTTTTGTTTGTTTGTTTTGTTTTTTGGTTTGCCTCCCTCTCTTTCTTTCCCCCTTTGTTCATTTGTTTTGTTCTTAAATTCCACATATGAGTAAAACCATATAGTATTTTTCTTTCTCTGACTGACTTATTTTGCTGAACATAATACTCTCTAGCGGAGCGCCTGGGTGGATCAGTCATTAAGCGTCTGCCTTTGGCTCCGGTCATGATCCCAGGGTTCTGGGATTGAGCCTCGCATCGGGCTCCCCACTCAGCAGGAAGCCTGCTTCGCCCACTCCCATTCGCTCTGCTTGTATTCCCTCTCGTGCTCTCTCTGTCAAATCAATCAATAAATAAAATCTTTAAAAAATATATCTCTAGGGCGCCTGGGTGGCTCAGTGGGTTAAAGCCGCTGCCTTCGGCTCAGGTCGTGATCTCAGGGTCCTGGGATCGAGGCCCACGTCGGGCTCTCTGCTCGGCGGGAGCCTGCTTCCTCCTCTCTCTGCCTGCCTCTCTGCCTACTTGTAATCTTTCTCTCTGTGTCAAATGAATAAATAAAATCTTTAAAAAAAAAAAAAAAAAAAAATATATCTCTAGCTTCATCTGTGTCATCACAAATGGCAAGATTTCAGTCTTTTTGATGGCTGAGTAATAATTCCATTGTATATATACACCACCTCTTCTTTATCCATTCATCAGTCAATGGACATTTGGGCTCTTTCCATATTTTTTTTTAAAGATTTTATTTATTCATCTGACACAGAGAGAGAGATTACAAGTAGGCAGAGAGGCAGGCAGAGAGAGAGGAGAGAGGAGGAAGCAGGCTCCCTGCTGAGCAGAGAGCCTGACGTGGGCCTCGATCCCAGGACCCTGGGATCATGACCTGAGCCGAAGGCAGTGGCTTTAACCCACTGAGCCACCCAGGCGCCCCTCTTTCCATATTTTGGTTATTGTTGATAATGCTGCTATAAACATCAGGGTGCATGTATACCTTCAAAGCAGTATTTTTTTTTTATCTTTTGTGTAAATACCTAGTAGTGCAATTGTTGGATCATAGGGTAGTTCTATTTTTAACTTTTTGAGGAACCTCCATACTCTTTTCCAGAGTGACTGCACCAGACTGCATTCCAACCAACAGTACAAGATGTTTCCCCTTTCTCTGTATCCTCACCAACACCTGTTATTTCCTGCATTAATTTTAGCAATTCTGAGTGGTGTGAGATGATATCTTATTGTGGATTTGATTTGTATTTCCCTGATGATGAGTGATGTTGAGCATCTTTTCATGTGTCTGTTAGCCACGTGGACATCTTTTTTTGAAAAATGTCTATTCACGTCTTTTGCCCATTTTGTAACTGGGTTATCCATTTTCTAGGTTATCCATTTTCTGGGTGTTGAATTTAATAAGTTCTTTGTAGATTTTAGATACTAAACCTTTATCAGATATGTCATTTGCAGATATCTTCTCCTGTTCTGTAGGTTGTCTTTTAGTTATGTTAATTGTTTCCTCACCTGTGCAGAAACTTTTTATCTTGATGAAGTCCCACTAGTTCATTTTTGCTTTTGTTTCCCTTGCCTCCAGAGACATGTCTAGTAAGAAGTCACTTTGACCAATGTCAAAGAGGTTACTGCCTGTGTTCTCCTCTAGGATTTTGATGGTTTCCTGTCTCACAGTGAGAACTTTCATCCATTTTGAATTTATTTTTGTGTATGTTGTAAGAAAGTGGTCCACTTTCAATCTTCTACATGAGGCTGTCCAGTTTCTCCAACAATACTTGTTGAAGAGACTTTCTTTCTTCCATTCGATATTCTTTCAAAGAATATTCTGTCAACGATTAGCTGACCATATAGTTGTGGGTCCATTTCTGGGTTTTCTGTTCTGTTCTATTGATCTCTGTGTCTGTTTTCATGCCAGAACCATTCTGTCTTGATGATTACAGCTTTTTAATACAGCTTGAAGTCCAAAATTGTGATCCCTTCAGCTTTGCTTTTCTTCTTCTAGCTTGATTTGGCTATTTAGGGTCATTTGTGGTTCCATACACATTTTAGGATTATTTATTCTAACTCTGCGAAAAATGTTGTTGGTATTTTGACAGGGATTGCATTAAATGTGTAGATTGCTTTCAGTAGCATAGGCATTTTACCAATATTTGTTCTTTTAATCCATGGTCCATGGAATGTCTTTCCATTTCTTTATGTCCTCTTCAATTTACTTCATCAGTGTTCTATAGTTTTCAGTGTACAGATCTTTTACCTCTTTGGTTAGGTTTATTCCTAGGTATTTTATTTTTTTTGGTATAATTGTAAATGGAATTGATTCCTTAATTTCTCTTTCTGCTGCTTCATTATTGGTGTATAGAAAGGCAGCAGAATTCTGTATGTTGATTTTGTATCCTGTGACTTTGCTGAATTAGTGTATCAGTTCTAGCAAAATTTTTTGGTGGAGTCTTTAACGTTTTCTGCATAAAGTATCATGTCATCTGAAAATAGTGAAAATTTGACTTTTTCCCTGCCAATTTGTATGCCTTTTATTTGTTTTTGTCACAAAAACAATTAACGTGGCTAGGCCTTCCAGTACTATGTTAAATAACATGGTAAGAGTGTTCCTGACTCTATAGGAAAAGCTCTTGGTTTTTCATCATCGAGGATGATCCTGGCTGTGGGTCTTTGGTGTAGGGCCTTTATGATGTTGAGGTATGTTCCCTCTATCTCTACTTTGTTGGGTGTTTTTATCAAAAATGGATGCTGTATTTTGTCAAATGCTTTTTCTGTATTTATTGAGAGAATTGTATGGTTCTTATCATTTCTTTTATGAATGTAGTGTATCACACTGATAGATTTATAAATATTGAACCACCCTCACAGCCTAGGAATAAATCCCATTTGATTGTGGTGAAGAATTGTTTTAATGTACTGTTGGATTTGATTTGCTAGTATCTTGCTGAAAAATTTTGCAGCTGTGTTCATCAGGCATATTGGCCTGTAATTCTCCTTTTTAGTGGAGTCTTCAGCTCAGGTCATGATCTCAGGGTTGTGGGATTGAGCCCAGCATCAGGCTCTGCTTGTCCCTCTCCCTTACCCTCTTCCTTTCTGCCCCTCCCCCTGCTCTTGCATGTGCATGCTGTGTGCTCTCTCTCTCTCTCAAATAACTAAATAAGTAAAATCTAAAAAAAAAAAAAAAAGTCAAGTGAGATTTATTCCTGGGATGCAGTGATGGTTCAACATAAGCAAATCAATAAGTTGTTCTCTTTAATATGGTTAATTTATGGTAGGCAAATTTTACCTCAGTAAAAAAATTTTTAAGGTTGTAATAATGTTTCATATTGAACGAGACTAAAGAAATGCAACAACTGACTTCCCCTAACTGTAGGGAAAAATTTCTAAAGAACAATATTGTGGCCAAAGCAATCTTGAGAAAGAACAAAGATGATGGCATCATTCTTTCTGATTTCAAACTATACTACAAAGTAATCAAAAGACTATTGTACTGGCACAGAAACATATAGATCAATAGAATAGATTTAGAGTCCAGAAATAAACCCATCCTTATTTGGTCTATTAATCTACAAAAAAAGGAGGCAAGAATATACAATGGGGAAAAGACAGTCTTTTTAATAAATGATGTTGGGAAAAGTGGACAACTTCATGCAAAGGAATAAAGCTGGACCACTTTCTTACACCACATAGAAAAATAAACGCAGATGGATTAAACACTTAAATGTAGAATGTGAAACCATAGAACTCCTAGAAGAAAAATTAGGCAGCAAGCTCTATTTACATAATTCTGGGCAAGTAAGTCTCTTGTGATTTTAGAAATTTTCCCTGTTGGAGAGCTGTTTCCCCTTGCTATGTCCTATGTTGTGTATTTTTGCTTTCTGACTTTTGTTGATTAGATTAGCTAGGCATTAGTTTAATTTTTTTTAAATTATTGTTTGTCCCAGGGATACAGGTCTGTGAATTATCAGGCTTACACATTTCACAGCACTCATCATAGCACAGACCATCCCCAGTGTCCATAACCCCGCCACCCTATGCCTACCCTCCCACCCTCCAGTAACCCTCAGTTTGTTTCACTGAAACATTTTTGAGTGCCTACTATATAGTCAGTGCTTGGTGGAGGGGATACAGTAGTATATAAGGCCCGGTGTTATCTCTGAGGGACTCACATTTTAATGAAGGGGACATCAGGCACAATGAAGAGGAACCAAAGAAGCAGTCACCAAAATGAAAAGAAGTGTTCTAAGAACTCAGGTAGTTTACTATTGATCATACAAGTGTGGGAGGTGGAAACTGGGTTGGAAATATGGATGTAAAGCCATGAAGATATTTTGGCATTGTGCTCAGCCTTACTCTAGTAGGCAGGTGTCTTCAAACATTTTTAGCATCAGAACTCTGACTTCAAAGGAAATTAATGGTAGCAACTACAATAATCACAATAATAATCATAATATAAGCTAATGTATTTTGATTATTTACCATGTTACCATGCTGAGAATTCCATGCATTATCTCATTTCTTCTTTATAGCAACTGTGTAAGATAGGTTTTTAAATTATCCCCCTTTACCAACTGAGGCTCACAACAATTAGTATATAAAGCAGGTTGAAGCAAAGCCTATCTTCATAAATTGCTTCTTTGAACAGAATACATTTGAAAATACCTAAAAAAAAAAAAAGGGAAGATACTGAAGGGCTCGAAGCATGAAAGTGGCATAATCAGATTTGTATTTATGTCCATCATGCTAGACTGTGTAGAACAGATCTGAACTGAATAAGGATTAATCAGTTATGAAACTCTTACATTAATCCAAATGAGGTAAAATTAAAAGCCTGAATTGTAAGTTCAGCTGTATCATTTGAGATAAATTGGGAATGATAAAAGAGGATAGCAGTTAATAATGGGCCAAGAAGGGACACCTGGGTGGCTCAGTGGGTTAAAGCCTCTGCCTTTGGCTCAGGTCATAATCTCAGGGTCCTGGGGCTTTTTGCTCAGCGGGGAGCCTGCTTCCTCCTGTCTCTCTCTGCCTGCCTCTCTGCCTACTTGTAATCTCTCTCTCTCTCTCTGTCAAATAAATAAATAAAATCTTAAAAGAAAAAATAATGGGCCAAGAAGAAATTTGCATGCCTCATGTGAAGGGATAAGCCATGATAAAGGTAGTTATAGAAAGTATTTAACCTTAGAAGACTAATAGTGACTCTTGATGTGTGGGTCCATGTCATTAAGGTTCAACTGATATTTAAAAAAAAAAATTATTCAGTAGTAAAAAGGAGAAGATAAGAAACCGTGTATTTATTTAACTTTAATTCATTAAGTACGAATGCTGTATTTTCTAGTGTTTCCACTAGAAAAATAGAAATAGGACTTACAAATTCTGTATGAGCAGAAGGGATAAAAGAAGGTCCAGGGTAATTATAAATCATTTAGAAAGGGGGGGAAGGTAGAACAAATAAAAAGTATTGAATAAGATATTGTATGTATGTATATATAGAAATAATCACTCTAAGTTAATTAAATGATCTACTTAAAAGACAAAGGTTGTCACACTGGTTGACATTTTTTTAAATGTCACCTGTATTTCCAAGAAGTAGAAAAAGTTGAAGTGAAAAGATGGAAAAAGACATACCAACAAAATTTCAACAACAAAGCTGGCATGGTTATATTAACATCAGACAAATGGACTTTAAGGGGGAAAAAAGTTATTTGAACATTGTCAGCATCTAAAACAGGAATTTAAGTACAGTCCATGGACATAAAGTTGAAGAGAAGGTAAGAGTGTATTTCCAGACAACTAATATGTTCAATGAGTGTTACATTGATGTGAAGAATAAAGACAAACAAAGCGAGTTTGGGAAAAAAATATTCACAGGTTATATGGAATTTATAGTTTAACCAAATAGTTTTCTTTAGAGATTTCAAAAATACTGGCTTTTTCATTCCATGTCATTCTTTGTCTGTTTGTTGGCAACACATATAAAATGAAATGCATTTGGTAAGCATTTGCTCTTGTGTTTTCAGGAATTCAAAATGTCCTCAGCCTCTTTTGTGCAGTTCTCACAGAAAATAAGGTTCTCTTCCATTCTGCAAGTTTCCAGAGACTTAGTGATGCTTGCAGAGCCCTGGAATCTTTAATGTTTCCTCTTAAATATAGGTGAGGTTTTTAACTTGGTTTTTTAATTTGTTCCCCAATTCTGAATTACTTATTGATGATTAGTTGAAATGTCATAGCACAATGGTTTTGAACCACAAGGGCATATTTTACAAAGTCATTCTGTACACATGATTCTGATGGAATCTAACCTAGAATTTGGAAATTTTCCAAGTTGTTCATTACTGAGTGTTGATTAGCAAAAAAATAATTTGAATCGTATTGTCAGCAACACTTAATTCTCTTTGAATATAGTTAGTGATAAAAGTCTTAAGTTGGTTTTGTCTGATTATTTGATATTGAAGACTTATTAATTTTTAGGGGTTATAATGGTATTATGGTTATATTATAAAAGATCCCCTACCTTTTTTCAGATACCTACTAAAGTATTTAAGTATAAATGATATGATGTCAAGGATTTGCTTCAAATAATAATAATACAGTAGGGGAGAGAACAAAAATGGGTAGAAACACATATGAGACCTTGCATTGGTAATTGTCAAATCTGCATTGAATACATGAGGCTTTATTTTCCTTTTTCCTCTCTATTTTCCAGGGGGGTGGGGTGGCTGGGGAATGTTAAAATTTTCCGTTGTAAAAAGTAAAAAACAAAACATCTAAACAGTGTTGCCCTGATAAGTGTTATGAATAAATTTTTTTCTAACATCTATTTTATGAATTTGATAATCATACCATTCTGGAAACTTAAGTTCATACAAACTAGAAAAAAATTTAGACTCTTTCCAGATTTTATTTAAAAACTTTTTTTCTTTTTTTAACTATGTGTCTTACTTAATTCCTAGATAAGAGAACATTGTAGACAAAAGCATAATTTTTGTACTGTGCCACTCGGAGTGAATTCAAACATCAAGTATAGAAAATGGAATTTGAATGATGGAAGTTTGGAATGATGTAATTTGAAAATGGAATTTTATTTAGACAAATCATTATCAGTATTGAGGGAGAGGGCCCATCAGGGAGTCATTGTTACCTTCTAATGTCAGATTTTTATATAAGGAAAAATGCTTTCAAGCAAGATTGACAAACCTAAAGAGGCTTCTTTTTCTTCTTTTTTTTTGCATTTTATTTTTTATTTTTAAAATTAATTTATTTTATTTCATTTTTTCAGTGATCTAAGATTCATTGTTTATGCACCACACCAAGTGCTCCATGTAATACGTGCCCTTAATACCCACCACCAGCCTCACCCATCCCCCCTGACACCCTCCCCTCCACTAAAGAGACTTCTTGCCTCAGAGGGATAAGGGATAAGGAAGCTGCCCTGGGTTCCATTTACTTTATATCTTTTTATATCTGATCATCTTTTTCACATGAAGAGTTTTTTTTAACCTTTCTTTTTAAAAATTTAATATTAACAGCCATGAGAATATTATTGACAATTTCTAAATGTAGGTATTCTGAAATTCACAACACATAAAAATGAAAGAAAATATGTTTGTATTATGGTAAAACAAATATATCTCACATATGCTTTTATTATTTCCAGTTATCCTTATATTCCCATTCTCCCGGCTCAGCTACTAGAAGTTCTAAGTTCCCCAACGCCTTTCATTATTGGAGTACATTCTGTCTTTAAAACTGATATCCATGAGCTTGTAAGTATTCATCTTTAAAGTGCCAGTTATTGGGGCCAAAACCTTACCATATTTCTTTGAGTCCTATAACATTTCAACTAATTACTATTTTCAGATCTGTTGCATTCTCAATAGGAAAGATTGGCTGGAAGAAAAAGCATCATTGAAAAATATAAATATATTAGTTTCTTCTTATAGCAAATATGGAAGATCTACAGAATGAATTTATTAATAGTTTTAAATTCTCCCCTTTTGGCATATTAGTTTGATCTTTCTATATTCTCCATCCTATATGTGAGAAAGGAAGATGAAATAATCCATTAAAAAGTATTCTATTTATACTTTCATTATGACTACTATGATATATTCATATTTTGAAATGAGACTGTGTCAGTCCTGAATGGCTGGTAGCTAAAAAGCCAAAAGCATTTGCAAAACGGTGAAGGGTTTTAGTGGAATATGAACCTTTCAGTGGAATAATGTGTTTACTTCTCTGTACTGAACTTATATAAGTGGGACTGTTACAAAAAATTGTGCTTCAGAGAAGGACATCCAGGATTGTCAAGACTTTAGAAACTATATCCTGTGACGCCCTTAAGGAAATTTTTCTCAGCTAATAACCTGATACTGTTTGATAGCTAAAGATAAATACTGAAGTGACTGTTGTAGGAAGGTTCATTTTCTGTAGCTCTGAAAAGCTGAGAGAGAATTGGTGGATGTAGTGGCTATGGAGTCAAATTTCTCCACAGTAGAAGAGATTTCAACTATTAGAGCTGTGCAATGATGAAGAATGGGTTGCTTTAGGTAAGGATTATACCCTCAAGTACTGTAGGTGGAGTGCAATGAGCAAATTCCATGACACTTTTCAGGGATTTAAGCAAAGTGCTTTACTGAAAGGTTGGGCTATATGACATCTTTGATCCACAGAGTCTTCAGATTCTGTAGTTGTACTTTTGTTTTAGTTTTAATTGCCAACGGAGGTAGCTCTGGTGGTACTTATACGTAATTATAATTGTAATCAATCATAAGTGTCGTTAAAACTGACAAAAGACAGTTCAACTGGTAATTATAAACAAGATCCTCATTCATATATTATTTTCCTACCTTTATATGTTGATATCTAGTTCCTATTTAACTTTGATATCACCATATAAAAATATGCATATATCAATAAACATACTTAGTAAAACCTAGTTAGTACTAACTAGAAGCATACCCATCTGGATGACAGGTAATTTTGTCCTACTAAATATAAAGTTTCTGGAGGTAAGACAAGCCAAATATTTCTAAAAATAAGTTCCTTAATTTTTAATGGATAAATTAGAATAAATTTTAAACCTATTATCAACATAATAACTTCGGCAGTCTTGGCTAGTTTCTATCTTTCTTAAGCACCCAAACAGTACCATTTTGATGTATACCAGTTGCTTTGTTTGTTAACTCTTGTAATGAGTACTATATTATTTAGGATATGGCTAAACTACTATACCAACGCATCCAAAATACAATGGGTCAAACAAAATGTAATTTTATTTAACACCCATGCAGCAGTCCATAGTGGTGTTCCACTATACCAGACTGGCTTACTCCATGAACTCATTCTTGGTCCAAGCTTCTTTTTTTCTTGGTTCTGCACCAGAATTGCCTCAGGCATTGGCATCATCTGAATGTTCAAGGTTGGGTTGTTGCTACATCATAGTTTCAGCCTTGAAGGAGAAAGCATAAGAATGCCTTACGTCCCATCTATTTTGAATATCTGAACGTGTACGCATCACTTCTGACATTCCATTGGCAGAAACTTAGTCAGATGTCACACCTAATATCAAAGGAAGCTAGGAAATACATGGTAGCTGGAAAGTCATGAACCCAGTGTTCTATTGCTATGGATAGTCAAGAGTCTTTTCCACTCCTGGTTCTTCTCATTTTGAATTAATGAAGGTCAGATTAATTTGCTTAGCAATAAATATATCTTATTAATTACTGATTAATTTTTATCTCCTTTAGCTAGATGTAATCATAGCAGATTTGGATGGGGGCACTATTAAAATTCCTGAATGTATTCACCTCTCTTCCCTCCCGGAACCACTTCTACATCAGACTCAAGCAGCTCTTTCTTTGGTATGACATTTTTTATAGTAATTTTCTTTTGGTTTAACTATAAACTCAGGCAATTGGAATTAGATATCATTGGCAGTAAAATTACTTTGAAAAGAGTTTTATGTTCTTAAAACGTGAATATATTCTCACAGAATAGTTAGAATAATTCCTTACTACATATTATCTGGAGAATATACTTTAAATTCTGACTATTTGTTCTACATTCACTCTTTTTTTTTTTTTTTTTTAAAGATTTTATTTATTTATTTGACACAGAGAGAGAGATTACAAGTAGGCAGAGAGGCAGGCAGAGAGACAGGAAGAGGAGGAAGCAGGCTCCCTGCCGAGCAGAGAGCCCGATGCGGGCCTCGATCCCAGGACGCTGAGATCATGACCTGAGCCGAAAGCAGAGGCTTTAACCCACTGAGCCACCCAGGCGCCCTCTACATTCACTCTTTCACTCAGAATATTTATTTAGTAGTTACTATATACTGAATAATGTTTTAGGTATTGGAAATGTACCAACACACCTGTGAAAATAGATCGAACTCTGCCTCAAAATCCCTGGTTTCCCTAACATCCCTTATTGGAAGATAGTACCTGCTCCTTTTCCTTCAGCCCCCTTGTTGACATCTCATTCCTTCTTGGTAGATGTGCTACTTGCAAACAGTGTGATAGTGTCTTGCCAGTCTTTTCAAGTTACTACAGAAAACTGCAACTTACTGATAAATTAAATATCTAGCATTCTTCGGAGTTTTAATAAGTCCTGTAGCTTGGGTGTTTCTCACTGACGCGTTTAATATTTTTATAGTTTATTTTAGTTGATTTTTTCTTTTTTACAATTTTGTTAAAGTAGGCTCAATGCCCAGAGTGGCATCACATGCTCTACCAACAGAGCCAGCCAGGCACCCTTACCTTAGTTGATTTTTAAAATCAGAGCATTTTATTTTACTGACAAAATTTTAGGTGCCAATTTATTCATTATCAGAAAATTGAAACTTAGAAATTCTGCATTCCTTTTCAAGCCGTGCTAGAACTAAAGCCTTCATATTCTTTTTTTGTAGTTTAGTTAAAGGGAGCAAGAGAATCTTATGCAGGCTCCAACATGGAGTCTGACATGGCACTCAGTCTCACAACCCTAGAGATTGTGGGTATGAACCAAAATCAGTAGTTGGACGCTTAGCTGACTGAGCCACCCAGACACCCCAGCCTTCATATTCTTGAATAATATTCCAGTCTGAGCTGTTTAAAAGAATTTTCCTGGGGCGCCTGGGTGGCTCAGATGGTTGAGCGTCTCCCTTCGGCTCGGGTCATGATCTTGGGGTCCTGGGATTGAGCCCCGCATCAGGCTTCCTGCTCAGTGGGGAGCCTGCTTCCCCCTCTCCCTCTGCTTTCCTCTCTACCTACTTGTGATCTCTCTCCCTGTCAAATAAATCAATAAAATCTTAAAAAAAAAAAAAAAAAGAAGAATTTTCCCCTTATGGGGTGCCTGGCTGGCTCAGTTGGAAGAGCATGATCCTTGATCTTGATTTCAGGGTCATATGTTCAAGCCTCACATTGGGTATAGAGACTAATAAACCGAAGAAAGTTAATAAAAAAAAAATTTCTCCTTAAGTAGTAACTTAAATGGAACTCAGAAGTCTAGGATTACCAGGAAGGATTTTATTCTTAGAATATTCTCAAATTTGTATTAGTCTTTATATTGTTAGTAGTGGTATCTACGGGATGTGAATATTTAGAGAAGATCGACTTTTCCTAACATAATCTAGAATACAAGATGTGAGGGAGTGGAAGTACTAGTGCCGGACACAGGAGACCTAAATTCCAGTCTGCATCTTGCCACTTGATACTATTGAGCAAATCACTTTCTACCTCTAGGCCTCTGTTTCCTGGACTTTATCTATAAGATGAATGTTGAAAGCATAGGGTGACTAAAGAACTGTTCACCAAAGTGAAGAATGGAGACAATTTGGGTTCACATGTTGAAATCTTTTTTATTTTAATAATTATGTATTTATTGTAATAAAAATAACAAAAACCTATGATTTCATGGAGGTATCATCTAAGAAAATACTAGATTTAAATAGGTGAGTTGATTTAGAGATAATTTAAAGAAAAATACTACTAAATATCAACATTGGTAGTATATAGATATAGCTGAAGCTGAGAAGGTGGTATTTGAGTGATTGAAAAAATGTTTAATATTTTTAGAAATTATACATTTCTAAATCTTACATATGATTACTTAATAATGATATTTATAGTTATTCAGAGATTAAGTACCAAAATGAACAAATACTAAGATTTTAGTTCTTAAGTCAATGTCTCCTGGTAGAGATTCTGCTACACACTGGTATACCTTAACCTGCAACACCTGTGCCACCAAATTTGATCAGTGAGTTTCGTAAAACTGAATATACTTGTTTTTGTGGTTGTCAGGCACAGTGGTCAATTGTGTAGTACAGTGCAGTGGTGTAAATAAGACATGAGAACATAGTGTATTATCAAACTAGAACCAAAAAGAAATCATATTTGATGAACTGGGTGGGAGCTTTGATACACAATTATAGGAGCTTCATTTGGTTACTAAATAATTGTGATCAAATGGCAACACAGTACTTGAACTGTGTAATAACAATGGACAATTTTTTAGATATGAATTATACTGCATTATTATATTGTAGTAACGATTGGGTGATTGGGTTATAAATACTGTCAATATTTTAGTGTCAATTTTAAGTATTGTTATGAAGCCATGTAAGTAAGGGTTAATATATAATAAAATCCCCTTTAAAATTTTGCCTAATGCATTTCTTAGAGTTGAACTTTGTGGCCATTCTGGAGCCTTATAGAACTGGATACCTTTGATAAGTTATTTAAGCATTCTTGAGGACTTCCTCATCCAGGGGTTGACCAAAGTATTTTCATATAAGTATAATACCCAAACCTGAGTATTTGAAAATGATTTTGCAAAGACAAAAATTTGCTACTTACTGATGAAATTTCATCTTTTTCTGTTAAGTCTTGCATAGATCTTTTTTACCTACCTGCTCCCCAGCCTGCTCTTCTTCAAAGCCTGACTCAATTGTTACCTTTTTAAAGCTTTCCCTACATTGAATTAATTGCACTCAATGTTTCATGTATTATTCTTTATGTATAATTTATAGTACTTGCACATTGTTTTGTACTTTTACCCCTCTAGACTGTGAGACTCATAAGCTTATTCACTTGGTCCTCAGTATTTCAGTTAATTAATAAATTTTTAATTATACTGGTAAATATAAAAATAAATGCTTGTTTAACATTTCAACTATATAGACAAATCACTCCATCCTAGACTGTTCCCTTCCCAGAGGTAACTAATATCTTATAGTTTAGTGTATATTCTTTCAGAACTTTACATTTTCATTTATATATTTAGTGTGTGTGGACAGATAGATATACATCAGTAGAGCAAGAGAGAGATTTAAGGTTTGTTTTACTTTCAAACAAACGAGACCATCCTTATGTGTGTTTTTCTAGAACATGTTTCTTCATTAAATATTTTATCTTGGAGATCGTTCCACAGTAGTACATACAGAGCTGCCTCAGCTAACTGCATTGTTTCCTGAAAGAAATATATTGTTATTCATGTACTGACACTTTTTCATCTTAGTACTCCAAGTAGGTTAAATAATAGTTTTTATTGATACTAAAATTTTGTATATAACCAAACTTTTTTGCTTTAGATTCTACACCCAGATTTGGAAGTAGCAGATCATGCTTTTCCCCCTCCACGAACAGCTTTATCCCACTCAAAAATGCTGGTAAGAAGTTTAATATTTAAATTTGATGTCTTTAAATAGAGCTATACTTGCATTTACAGTGTTGTTAAAGAGGCTGAGTATAGTGAGAGTCAGATGTACAGCCTAGTAATAAGTGTACCGGATTAGAAATTAGAACTATCACTGACTGATATTGTGACCTGCTCTCACAGGAGCCCCAGGGCAGCACATTGACTGGGAAGGGGTAGAGCCAAGACTTGCCCCAAGGAGGCAAGAGTAAGTGTGGGTTATAGACTGGAAAACTATGCCAAGTATCAAACCGAAAGGGCCAGACAAGGATAAAAGGGGGAAGCTTAAAAAAGTGGAAACAGATATTGTGGACAATGAGAGTCAACTTTGAGGTGTAGATGAAAATAGTTCCAATTAGAAGCCATGTAAGTAAGAGTTAGTATATAATAAAGGCCCCTTTAAAATTTTGCCCAATGCATTTCTTAGAGTTGAGCTTTGTGGCCAATCAGGAGCCTTATAGAACTGGATACCTTTGATAAGTTATTTAAGCATTCTTGAGCATTTCCTCATCCAGGGGTTGACCAGATAAATCTATAAGTTTCCTTTCAGTTCTAAAACTATGATTTAATTAAAACCTGAATTATCAGAACCAGTTAAGTTGTACCTTATTAATATAGGAATAGATTTTTATAAGTTGGATAAACTTTGGAAGAGTTTCATAACCATTAAAATACAGTCTTTTGAGATTTTTTCTTTTATATTTGTGACTATAATTTTGATGGATGCAAAAATCAAATGACTTGGGAAAGATGTCCTTCTCTAATTTGGTGAAGGGGGAGACTCTTGACTTTTTCTGAGAGGAAAATTGGCTATACTAGAGGCAAGTTTTGCTTGGTTCACTTAAAAAAAGAACTATTTAACAACCTACCCTGTTCAACAATGGGACAGACTAGATGCCCATCACTCAGGACTGTCATAAATAAGACTTATGTGTAGGAAGTGCAACAGATGGATTTAATCTCTCAAGTTCTTTTCAGCTTTTTGTCTTTGTGATATTTCATTTTTTTAAAAAAAATAAACTCAGTTAACTGATTTGTTCCTTCTTATATTTTCAGGATAAAGAAGTACGTGCAGTTTTTCTTAGATTATTTGCACAACTTTTCCAAGGATATAGATCGTGCCTACAACTTATAAGAATTCATGCAGAACCAGTAATACATTTTCACAAGGTAAGATGATACATTACCATGTTGATGTGTCCAAAACATGGCCTCTAATTTATAAAACAACTTGGTTGTCCTTTTTTTAGCTGTGCATTTTGTCCTTAGTTTAGCAAATGTGGTTGTTTTTTAAGTTTCTGCTTTTTGATTAGGTGATAATTTTTATTTTTTTATTTTATTTTTTTTTAAAGATTTTATTTATTCATTTGACAGAGAGAGAGAGATCACAAGTAGGCAGAGTGGCAGGCAGAGAGAGAGGAGGAAGCAGGCTCCCCGTTGAGTAGGGAGCCCGATGCGATGCGGGCCTCGATCCCAGGACCCTGAGACCATGACCTGAGCTGAAGGCAGAGGCTTTAACCCAGTGAGCCACCCAGGTGCCCTAGGTGTTAATTTTTAATGACAGTATGGAACCGACATGTTTTCCTTTAGAGTTTGTTAATTTAATTTTAAATTGATTTTTCTTTTCCTTTTTTGTGATTTATTTAGTTATTTTGGAGAAAAAAGTAATTAATTAAAAGTACAAAAATTAAAATTAAATTCTAAATTGGTTTTTCTTTTTCTTCTTTTTTTTTTTAAGATTTATTTAGTTATTTTTGAGAGAAAGAAAAGTGCATGGTGGGGGTGGCGGGGCCAGAGGGAGAGAGAGAGAATCTCAAGCAGACTCCCTGCTGAGTGTGGAGCCCAACTATGTAGGGCTTCATCTCACCACCCTGAGAAATCGACTCAAGCTGAAATCATGTCAGCTGCTTAACCAGCTGGGCCTCCGAGGCATGCCTAAGTTGATTTTTCTTTTAAAATTGAATGTTAATTTTTTATTTCTTCTCCCACTTTATGGACAAACTCATTTTTATTCTTTCTAATACATGTAATATTTCAGATATTAAAAACCCTTTTCAAGAGAATATATTTTATAACAATACATTTATGGATGAAGATATTTATTCAGGCTTTGATCTTTCTATTTTTCTTTTGACCATTCATCTATTACTAAGTGATAAATTATTCATTCCTCTTTTTCTTTCTTTACAGACCGCTTTCTTGGGGCAACGTGGTTTGGTTGAGAATGATTTCCTCACTAAAGTTCTCAATGGAATGGCATTTGCAGGTTTTGTTTCAGAAAGAGGTCCTCCCTATAGATCCTGTGATCTCTTTGATGAGGTATAGTCCTTACCAAATGAATGCATATTTACAGACAAAATTGGACTAGTGGTTAAAAGTAGAGAAGTAGTATTTTTTTAATTAAATTTAATTTGCCAACATATAGTAGTATATCATTAATTGCAGAAGTAGTGTTCAAGACCATCAGTTACATGTAACACCCAGTGCTCAAAATCCTAAATATATTATAAGTTGAATATCAAATAATCCAAATGTTATTTATTATTATACTCATTAGATCTTGGTATTTATAATGTGGATTTAAAAAATTAGAAAAATATAAGGATGTCACAGAAATAAACAACTTGAACAACTGAATTTAAATAGTTCATTAAACTCTTTGAAAAAGTGACAGTGATTATGTAAATATAACTCTTATTTTTTTTAATTTATTTTTATTATTATTATTTGCCCAGGGGATAACTCTTATTTTTGAAGGCAGTAATATAGTAATTCCTTTATCAGTTTCATAGAGAAAAAGGTCTAGGTTTAATATATAGATATGTGATTTCAAACTACAGTTACATTTAGTCTGTTAGTGTCATAGAGCCATAGTTTGGCTCAGTGGCATTCTTTTTTAAAAATTATATTTTATTTAAATTCAGTTAATTAACATATAATGTATTATTAGTTTCAGCAGTAGAGTTCAGTTATTCATCAGTTGCGTGTAACACCCAGCGCTCATTATATCACGTGCCCTCCTTAATGTCTGTCATGCAGTTATCCCTTTCTACCACTCACCTCTCCTCCAGCAACCCTGTTTGTTTCCTATAGTTAAGAGTCTTTTATGGTTTGTCTCCCTCTCTGATTTCATCTTATTTTATTTTTCCCTCCCTTCCCCTATGATCCTCTCTCAGTGGCATTCATACTAATCAATAATCAACATTTGTCTATATCCCATAGGAGATCTTAAATGTATGGAAGGCAGATTTCATTTCTATCTTCAAGGAATTGGCCATATAAAGGGAAAATTAGGACAAATGTGACTCCAAATAAGGATACTATTTTGTGTTAGTTGTGATTTACTTTAACGCATCTTTCCATTTATCATTTAACTGTGTTTACAGCAGCTCATTCTGGTGGATAGAACAATGAATATTATTCCCATTTCAATTTCTGCAAGGGCACTGTATTGGAACCAATAAATCTAAAAGTTCTGTAAAGTGTATAAAAGGAAAACTCAGCACCCACGATAGTAGAGAATAGTAATAGTGATTATGTTTTCCTGCAGGTGGTTTTATTTTATTTTTTGTTTTTATTTATTTATTTGACAGAGAGAGAGACAATGAGAGAGGGAACACAAACAGGGGTAGTGAGAGAGGGAGAAGCAGGCTTCCCGCTGAGCAGGGAACCTGATGCGGGGCTTGATCCTAGGACCCTGGGATCATGACCTGAGCCAAAGGCAGATGCTTAACCAACTGAGCAACCCAGGTGCCCCTAGGTGGTTTTTATTTTGTATAGAGAAGATAGGAATCAAGCTCTTACAGATCCTCAGTCCAGGGAAGGATCTTTTATTTTCTGCAAAGATTGTTAAGTAATCACAGATAAGCATGAAAAAAGGGGCACATGCTGTAATTCTGAGTATGGAGACCTGCACCAAAAACTTTAGTTAATAATACCGAGCATATGAAAACTTAGGAGAGATTGCCCAGTGTTAAGCAGTTCTTTATGATCAATTACTAACCACTGATTCCCTAATACCAACATTTAATATGATTGATGACTATCTGATATTAATATATATCAGCTTTTATATCCTGAACTAAGTAATTGATACATAATGTTTTATCGAGTTACATTAGATGCTCTCGAGGTCCTTTCTAGCTTTCACATTTTATTAGTCTCTGAAGAGATGATATACTCTTCTGAATGGTAACATTGGTTTATATACCCCCATTTTTCCTATCTAAATTCTCTTAATAACTCCTTCTGGCAGCTTCATCACAACTAGTAAGTCAGAGTGATTGCTTGCAGAAAACTTGCTTGCCATAACCTCTGTTTTTGTAAATCCTTCCCTTGCCTGGAGTGTTGTCCCTCTACCTTTCAGTATAACCATGGCTTCCTATTTTTCTTTTTTTCTTTTCTTTTTTCTTTTTTTTTTTTTTAAAGATTTTATCCATTTGACACAGAGAGGGAGATCACAAGTAGGCAGAGAGGCAGGCAGAGAGAGAGGAGGAAGCAGGCACCCCGCGGAGCAGGGAGCCTGATGCGGGGCTTGATCCCAGGACCCTGAGATCATGACCTGAGCCAAAGGCAGAGGCTTTAATCCACTGAGCCACCCAGGTGCCCCTGGCTTCCTATTTTTCATCCTCTGCTCTTATCTTACTACTTCCTCCAAACTTTCCCAGAGTAAATGACTCTGAGAGCCACTTGAGAGTCTGTATAAAGCTTTATGTTAGGTCTCTAGCTTTATGTGGAAACTTGTCATTTATTATCTACATTTATGTACATAAGATACGCATAGCCTCTTGATTGGAAATGATGATAGGGCAAGGACTAAGTCCTATACCCTTTTTTAAAACATCATCCATCTTTTTACCCTTCTTTCCCATACTCATTTTTTTCTTACTAGTATTCTTATCTCTGCTTCAAATGGGTACACTCACACAGTTCTCCTAGTAAATTAGTTTAGTAGGGAAATGGACTAGAGTTATATAATTTGAGAACTGGAAGGAGGCCAAAGGTCATTTTGTCTTTCCATCTGATTGTAGAGGTGAAGAGACTGAAACTCAGGAGTTTTAGTGATTTGTTCCAAATCACAGTGTCAGCAGAGCTAGGACTAAAGTATGAATCACCTGACTTGAACATTTAATTTATGCTTTGTGAGTTAGGGAAATGTTTGGACTTTCTGACCATCTAAAATTCTCTGAGTGAGAGAATTCTTTGAATGGGGCCTGAAGAATGAGAGGATCTCTCTCAGTTCCAGAAATGACTTTTTCCAAGAAGAAGTAGGGCCCCAAATCATCAGGGATAGATGACCAGACCATCCAAGGACTCAATTGACTCTG
The DNA here is from genome assembly GCA_002007465.1 of Ailurus styani. Lineage (NCBI taxonomy): Eukaryota > Metazoa > Chordata > Mammalia > Carnivora > Ailuridae > Ailurus > Ailurus styani. The sequence goes on along the minus strand of LNAC01000157.1, from coordinate 1,742,629 downwards.
TAACTCTAGAATACAGATGAAACCCAGTAAAAATGTAAAATATTTTGTTTTAATAATAGCATACATTTTAGATGCTTTTCGATTTGCAAATTGTAAGAAATTATCACACAGTTTTCTAATTTAGCATATTTTGGAGTTGATGTTTTGCCATTTGATTCTTTTTCCAAGTTGGTAGCTTTTGAAGTAGAGCGAATTAAAGTTGAAGAAAATAACCCATTGAAGATAATAAAGCATGTCAGAGAACTTGCTGAGCAACTATTCAAAAATGTAAGTAAGTATATTTTAGACAGCCATTAATTTTATTTTATTTTTAAAAAAGATTTATTTGAGAGAGAAAGAAAGCGGGTGTGTGCGCAAGTTGGGGGAGGGGCCAAGGGAGAGAATCTTTCAAGCAGATTCCCCAGTAAGCACGGAGGAGCCCTACTGGGGGCCCAATCCCAGGACCCATGAGATCATGAACTGAGCTGAAATCAAGAGTCAAATGCTTAACCAGCTCAGCTACCCAGGCACCCCAGACAGTAATTAATTTTAAAAGTATGTAATTGTTTTGTTTAAAAAACTAAGAAGTTAAATCTTTCTAGTAATTATCTTTTCACTCTGACTTAAAACCTTTGGGATTATAAGTTACAAGATATTACAGTTGGTACTGTGCATCAAAACAGACCTCATTTTTCAAAGTGATTTTCCTGTCAATCAGCTATGTTATGAAAACATCTTAGTCACAGTTTTCCAGTTTGTTTTGTGCCCTCGTTGTGATTTTCATTTAGGACCCTGTGTTCTTAAGAGCATACTGTTCATTTTTAAGACATAAAGATTAGACTCATTGGAGACCAGAACTAGAATTGACCAATATGTCCACTTTAGTGTGGTGCAGTGACTGTCAACTGGATCAGGAAAATTGTTTCGAGTTGTATTGTTTTGAGCAGACAGGGAGTAAAAAGCTGAAAACAGAGATCAGATTGTCAAGTGACCACAGAAATTCAAGGGTGGAAATGTTCCTTATATAGAAGAAATGCAGTAAGTTATAAAGATTGGGATGTGATAAAGTATGAAGTAATCGTTTGGATGCCAAGACAGAAGAGAACCTAAGGTGACAGGGAGATTACATGCATGTAGAAAAATGGATTTTGGCTAGTGATTTCTAGTCACACTTCCTACCTGTAAAGCTTTTCAGAATTGAAACTCCTACTAAGAAAAGAAAAGTAAATGGAAAGTATGGTCTTCCAGGGGAAAGTTGAGGGAAGATGCATTTTTCAGGAAATGTATTTAAAGGATTCGGGGTCAGTATTGCAGTATCGTTTAACTTAATTATTTGAATAGATGGACCTTTTTGGACATTGGGTCATAAGTCAGTGCTTTGTCACATCCATTTGAAATCTGAGACCCAATAGGATAAAAACAGGAATGGTAAATTGTGTTTGTTTCATTTTATTCAATTATTTATGAATTTTATTTCTGAAGTTTTAAAAAATTTATCCCTTTGACCCCCTACACTCCACATATAACTGTGTCCAATATAACCTATTTCTTGATTAGCGTGCTGATACTTAAAAAAAAAAAGAGTTCTGTCAGAAGGAAAATGTGTGTTCTGTGGTGGTTTTGCCATTTATGACTGTGTAGAACTAATGTAGAGCATGACCACATGAGAAATTTCTGTTGACATATTATAATAGTAATAATAATAAATATTGAGTGTTTAACACAATGTACCAGGGAGAGGATTAAGCACTTTACAGGCATCATCTGTAATTTTCACAACCACAGTGTTAAGAGAGGTGGTGTCATTATCCCTATTTTACTGAGGATAATTGGCTCAGAATCATATGGCTATGAAGTGATTGAATCCAGATTTTAAATTCAGAAACTTTTCATCTATCCAATTCCTAAGCCTGTTTTCTTTCCCTCCATTAGGCTGACTCTTCTCCAACTGGAAAAACAGTGATATTTCTCCAATGACTGACTTGTATACTTTGTTCTTTATAAAGCACTTTAACATACTTTCTCATTTGATCTTGTAAATGACCCTGTGAGATAAATAGGGCAGATGTTGATATGTGAGGAAATTGAAGGTAGAAATTTTTTTTCTTGCCTACTGGGAGTGATTTACTGATGGATTTTAAAACAATAGCGAAACATCAAATGGGAATCAGTGTTTGAGATTTTGGGACTGATCCCTTGAATAACTGGATGTTTATTTCTTAGATCTTTACAGGACTATTCCAAAACTGTACGATTTTATAGACTGAAAGTGATCAGAGCTGGGGTTCTCACACAGGTTTGTCTCTGTTACATGACTGAGTACATAGTGTATGTAAGGGAGTGTGCCAAGCCACTCTGGTGCAAAAACAAAGTAATTTCCTTTCTTGCCATCCTAGAACTTAAGTTTTATGATAGTTTACGCTACATACTCCACACTATACGACATTACATAGCTTATACTAAGCTGACACAAAACTGAAAACTGCAATAAAATAAATAATAATTATACATTCTTTTTTTTCTCTTTAAATAGACGCTTTATTATATCCACAGGTGATAAAATCCCAGAGCTACTGTTAGGCACATAAATACAGACCCTACCAAATATTTAATGTTATAGAACTTGTGCAATCCCAGCATGGTTTTGAGGCCAGTGACCTTAGTGTTTGTCTTCCGTTTGTTTGAGTGACAGCTCAATCTTGCTGGGCATGTAATGACACCATTTCCATGGTGTAATGTCACCATGTAATGACGCTCATTTCCACAAGCTTTCTTTCATTCAACAAATACACTTCTTGTACTGTGCTCTTTTCTAGATTGAAGTCTAATTTGCCATCTGTTTGGACTTTGATTACTTCATCCATTACTTGTTTTAACTGTTGTAGTTTGAGGTTTATTTTCTCATTTTCTGCTCTGAGGGCTGAAAATTCACTCTTCTCCAAAATAATATCTTTTTTCACATTAGCAGTCTGAGACATTACTTGCTGAACAGCGATCTCCTGCTGCATGTTGGTGACCCTATCCTTATTGACAGTATCCATGCTGGTGTCCCTGATCTTGACCAATGCAGAGACAGTAATTTCTGCTTTCTGGGTTGTGAACCCATTTTCTTTGAGTAAACATGCTAAGGCACGGGTCTCAAAGTGGAGCTCTTGTTCCCACAAGGGGTAAAATTTCTCCTTTTGTGCTCCAGATCTCTCCTGTGCTCCAGCTGCAGGCTCCCAGCCGAAAGGCTTAGTTCTGTCCTGGAGGAAGCAAGGACACTTGGCTGTGGCACAGGCGGTGGGCGCTCATGGCCCAAATACCTCTAGGCAGGCACCTCCCCGCAGGGCCTAGCAGCCTGCCTGGATTTGAAGGAAAGGGTTGGAGGGTCCTGGACACTAGCACTCCCGGTGGGCAAGAGGCCAGTAGGGGAAGGGCATGAGCAGCTAAAAATTGTACTTTCTTAAAGGTAAATGTAAAACATGAACCACACCTATCCTTTAAAAATGCTTTTAAAGTGATCACCATGAGGGACGGTATTACTAGGTGGGAGACCTAAATCGCCTTTCAAATGTACTCTACATTTTTTAACCCTTATTGGGCTTTTATCCCCCAGTCTAATTCTGTTCCATTTAATTTGATCAATTCCATTCTTTCAGCATGTATTTAGTAGGCATCTACTAGTGACAGACATTTTCTAGGTACATGATTCCCCTAATATCCTTCAAAAGAGGGTACATGTACATAATGAGTGAGAATTTCAGAATATCCCTATGGATTGTCATCAGATTTTCCGAGAGTCTTTCTAGTTGTAAGATTCTAAACTCCACATGGTCCCAACATTTCTGAAGTAAATACATTACGAAGTTAAAAAGCAGAGTATCATGGTAAAGTTACTTTCTTGGGGCACGCGGGAAGTCTAGGGGAGGGAGGGAGGAAGGTCTCAATGCAAGGAAAATAATCCAAATGGTTCTATTTTTAGCTAGTCAGTTTTTTTTTTTATCACATTCTAAGATTCCCTTTTGGTAAGCAAGAACCAACCATATAATTTGACTGTTTCCTTATTATTGGCTTAGAATTGAGACCTGGTGATTCCACTTAGATGTTTGTAAATACTTTGTTGCAGTGAAGTCTGGTATGTGTACCTAGTCTCTCTGCTTCACTTATCTTTGAAGTACTGAAAAATGAACCTTAATTTATTAGTTTCTTCTCACCACTCCTTTATAATGCTTTTTAGTGAGTCAGAATGTGACGAAACATGAGTAGGATGAATTGTAACTGGGTTTAGGTGATCTTTTAACTTTCTGGAGCTTCCTAAATAACTAAGGAAAGAACTTGGTGACTTAAGTAGAGGAGGGGAATGGTAAGGGGACACGAAGGAGAAGGAAGGGAATAACTCCATTTGAGACAAATTGTGTAAGCATTGGTAAGGTGTATACCGTGAAGATTATCATTCATTATACAGTTTTTCTTTCCATTCTCAGTTGATAATACTGGATTTGGGTCTGCTCACTTTGGCTTTCAGAATCTTCATGTCTGTGTGATAAAGAGCACATTTATGTACTTAGTGGCTCTGTCTCTATGATTCTCATACACACTTGTAAATAGCCACTGACTGCACACAAAATGAGAACGTTAAGATAGGCCAAGATAAGAGCTTTATACAACCTCCATTCCAAGGCATCAAGAAATCGGTTGGACATGTGTTTTACTGTTTTATATTGTACAGTTTTTCTAAATTGTATTGCATCTGCAATAGTACGTAAATATTAGCTAGACTGTGTAATTTGACTGCTTTCTTAAAAGTTAAAGGAAAAGTGAAAAGACTTGGACTTTCTTATAAAATAATGTGAGATATCTGTTTGTGCCTAGGAATATTTCATTGCCCAGGACTGCAGTGAGTAGATCTCAAAATCTTAATGGGAGAACAAAGCCCACATATAGGAGTAGCCTTTGTAAATCAAATAAGGTCTATACCCTTTACATTTCTGCATAAAGTTAATTTCACTACCAGGCAAATTTAATCTATACTGGGATTTGTACTCTTTGCCAACTGTGACTTAAAGGATTTCATTGTTATAGGAAGGAAGTAAAATACTGTGATCATCTTTAGTCTTAAAAAAAACCAAACCATAAAGAACTTACTTGGATTATTGTGATAAAATGAAGCCCCTAACCCAAGCATAAAAATCACACTTCTTCCCCTATCTTATCTGATTTATTTGTTCATTTTTAAGTGAGGTTTACTGTGATACAATTTACATATAGTAAGATTTACCTTTTTTAAAGGTACTCTAGATTTTGACAAATGAAGCTATACAGCACAGCCATCACCACTACAATAAGGACGTAGAACATTTTTCTCACCCCTCCAAAGTTCCTTAATTTGTTATAATCACTTCCTCCTGCCACCTCAAACTCTTAGTAACTGATCTGTTTTCTGTCTCTGAAGTTTTTGCCTCTTCTGTAATGTCAGTATTTAGCTTTTGAGTTTGGTTTCTTTCACTTTGTATAATGCGTTTCAGATTCCACTGTGTTGCTGCATATATTAGTTGTTTATTCCTTTTCATTGTTGAGTAGTATTCCATTGTATGGATGTATCAAACTTGTATTTATCTGTTAACTAATTGAAAGGCACTTTTGGCCATTATGAACAAAACCACTGGTTTTGCACTGGTTTTTGTGTGAACGTAAATTGTCATTTCTCTTGGATAAATATTTAGAAGTAATATGCTGGGATATATTGTAATAAAAGATCAACTTTGTAAGAAATTGCCGACTGTTTTCCCAAATGTCTATACCATTTTGCATTCCTACCAGCCATATATGAGTTCCATTTGTTCTACATCTTTAACAATGTTTGGTATCCTCAATTGTTTTTTTGTTTTGTCTTGTTTTATTTTGTTTTTAGCCATTCTCATAGGTATGTGGTGGTATCTCATGGTTTTAATTTGTATGTCACCAGGTGAGTTGAAAGTATAGGTCTCTTACCTAGTCACTAAATGCTCCCTTGGCACTTGTGAAAGAGTACTTGTCTTAGAATTTAAAGCCTCCATCTTGAATCATAAATTAGAGCAGTGATTCTCTACAGGAGCAAATCCTCCTCTCTAGAAATTTGGCTATGTCTGGAGACATTTCTGCTTGTCAGCTGGAGATGATGTGCTACTGGCATCTAGTACATGGAAGCCAGGGTTGCTTCTAAACGTCTTATAATATACAAGACACCTGCTACCCCCCCAACCAAACAAAGAATTATCTAGGCCAAATGTTAATAGTGCCATGACAGAAACCCTGGATTAGGACAGTCAGCACATTCGATATTAAAGTCATAATTGTATTAAGGATGCAACTTTATTTTTTTTAAGATTTATTTATTTATTTGACAGAGAGAGAGATCACAAGTAGGCAGAGAGAGAGGAGGAAGCAGGCTCCCCGCCGAGCAGGGAGCCCAATGCGGGCCTCGATCCCAGGACCCTGAGATCATGACCTGAGCCGAAGGCAGAGGCTTTAACCCACTGAGCCACCCAGGCGCCCAAGGATGCAACTTTAATTCAGTTGGGTGATCGCTGAAAGTCCTGAGGATGGAAAATTGAGAATGTTTCCTTCCATCAATATTGTATTCACAGCTAGACAACCCTAAAAAGTTCAGTTACATTTTGTCAGTGTTTATTCACTTAGTCCAGTGATAATATTGATTTCAGCTGTATTTGTAAGGATTTGTATAACTTGCTATCCCATACAGCTCTATGAATAATTGGTACATATTAAATAATTACTAAATAACCCAAATTAGTATGGGAAACTTCATAGCTGCTAACAAGGTCACATTGATTTGTTATTCACTGCTGAGACCAACATGTAGGAAGAAATTTTTTTCCCCAGTGTTGCCTACTTTGGATTTCCAGAAGGGTTTGGGGCTTTTGTTTTAATTTGTTTGCTTTGCTTTTATTTGAAGTGCATTCTCAGCCTGTTTTCCATAAGCCCTAGGCATATTCTCATTTGGCTGGCCAAAAAAAAAAAGAAAGAAAGAAAGAAAAGAAAAATCCATATTTCCAGACTAGATGGCATGTGTGTCATTTTTTCAAGTCTGAGAAATTCACTGTACTTACCAGTACTATCATATATTCTCAAAACAGGATTACAGAGCCCATTTCTTGAAAATCATTATCTAATTTTAAAATTCCCTCCAAACAATAGTGCATTTTGCTGGCTTTTTTGGGCAGTTTATTTTGGTTGCCTTGGACAAAATTGTTACCATGTTCACTGTAAGTGTTTAGTTGCCTGAATTCTTGGTTAGTAATTTATAATTGCATTTCTCTGCAATCAAAGATGAAAATTTGGCAGCTTCTTTATTCTACTGAAAATAATGAATTTCCTTGTTTCCACAAGGATGTTCAACAACAAAATTGGACTGTGGTTTTTAATGAGCTCAGTAATGTTCAAGGGACTTGCCCAAATGCAGTTGAAGTTCCAAATAAGAGATGTTTCTAAGAATATGCAGAGTTCACTGAGCGTTAACTTGTTCTCATTTCTTGTCTTCTCAAAAGTCATTATGTGACCAAGTTTAGTGTAAGGTAGCAAATAAATGTTTCTTTATATTTACCACACTGCCCGTTAGAGGGCAGCAGTATACAGACACAACCGCCAGAAAACTAAATACTTGTGTTTCAGGGGCATGAGCCCTTTTTGCATCTTCTAAACACAGTTGAATATAATTTAGTAACTTTACCCCATAATCTGAATTTTATGAAGAATATCTATCTATATAGCTATAGGATAGCCTCATCTTTGAACTTTGTTTTAAAATGATTAAAAAATGCTTTTTAGTCTTAATTGTGTATAGATTTGGTTTATAATATTTCAAATTGCTTATGAGAAGAAAAACACTATTAATGACTGATAGCAATATCTTTTCTTTAATAAGTGATTTCCGGGGGTGCCTGGGTGGCTCGGTCGTTAAGCGTCTGCTTTCGGCTCTGGTCATGATCCCAGAGTCCTGGGATCGAGCCCCTCTTCGGGCGCCCTGCTCTGCGGGAAAGCCTGTTTCTCCCTCTCCCACTCCCCCGCTGGTGTTCCCTCTCTGTCTGTATCTCTGTCAAATAAATAAATAAATAAAATCTTAAAAACAAAAAACAAACAAAAAGTGATTTCTGTTTTAAGCCTCACTACAATTATTATTGTTGTTGTTAAAATGTAAATAGCTGGTGATATGATGGGATTCTCAGAGTACAATATGGTTTAAGTTTTAGAGGCATGGTGTCATACCATAGTATATGAGGTGAATAAATATATTTTCAAATGAATGTTCTCTAAATTTTTGGAAAACAGCTTTCATATTTATTCTGGGGAAGTGTGTGTATGTGAGTGTTCTAAAAGCCTTCCTATAACAACTCATTTTGTCCTCACAAGAACCTTATAAAGTAGGTACTGTAGTATTATCTAGATTACAGATGAGGAAACTAAAACACAAGCGGTCAGTGAATTGACATAGCACCAGGTCACATGACTAGTAAGTGGCTAAGCTGGAATTTGACACAGAGGTCTTACATCAGAGACCAGGCACTAAAAATACTTCGTTGTACTACTCTCTCATTGAATTGTCTGACTTTTTCCTCCGAATTGTAGTGCCACCTGTCTCACATTCTTAAGAGAGTACTGTTTCCGGGCTCTTTACTCCATTAGCTCTTTAATCCTTTACCAATACCAATTGCAATACTATATTAATTGTTACAGGTTTATATAAGTTTTGATATCTGGGAAGTTTGACTTTTCCACTTAATCTTCTTCAGAGTTACCTTGACTATGTTGGGATCTTTAGTCTTCCTTGTAAAGTTTAGGATGAACTTATCACATTGCAGAATTTTCATTAGAAGTAATATGTGTATCCTTATTTCTCTAAATGACATTAAGGCATCCTTGGAACAAGATAGAGGAATATACAGTAAAAGAGATAGATAAAATATAGTTAGAAAAGATACTAGCATCAGTAAGATTCATTTTCTACTTTTATTTTTCCATGTTTTAAAATTTGTTACAATAGATATTTTTACATCATGGAAAATAAGTTTAAAGTTTTAATTTTTATTATAAAGAAAATAAATGTAAATAGAAGCAGAAGTAATGAAGAATATACTTTAAATGGTTCTGATTCAGACCTCAAAATCCACATGAATTACCTTTCCAGCCTGAAAAAAAAATCAGCTATGAGTTTTAGAAAATTGGTATTTGTAGCTTTGAGGCGGTATCTTAGACATTGTGCCTAAAGAACAGAGAAAAACAAACATACTACTTTTGAAAAGGACAGTTTCAGAAACTACAGACAAGTCATGTTGGTGTTAATCCAGGCATAATTTTAGAACACTTTTTCAGCATGTAGTTTAGAAAGTGGTGATCATGAAGACTTGGGGAGAAATTTATATGTTTATTTTCCCCTGCCTTTGCTAGAGATGCAAAGGGAAAATACAAATTAATGAGGGTTACTTTGGCAAGAACAAGTTTTATATCTGACTTCACCCTCTCAAGGAATCTTTTAAGAGAAGCATAAGTATATCCCTTAGGCAGAGTTATTTACCCAGTATCACAGAATGAGTAGAACAAAAACTAGAGCCCAGGCTCTTTTACACTTAAAGGAGTATTAATACCATTGTGTTGCTGAGATATGCTACCTATATCATCTGCCATGACCCAACTGTTTCTTTATTTGGGTCTGGGCCAAATAACCTTAAAGAATTGTGGGGAGCAGCTCTAGTAGATGATGATACATATTTTAACTGTCTGAAGAACATATACAATAGTATTGAGCTTAGTCTATAACATGAATAACAGGTTCAGAGGCAAAAGGGCATTTTCTGGTTGCAAAAGGTAAGGGTAGTAAAGCATCCTTCCCTGTAGAATATTATTGAAGGATGGATTCCATTCTGCCTGTAGTATTTGAAATATAATCCTATTTAACTAGGTGACTAAAAATGTATGCTAGCTTTAAGGGTCTATGAAAATACTGACACATTTTATTCAATTGTTGAAGGCCTAATATGTGTTCAACACTGTCCCACTCATTAGGAAAGAGTAGGAAGTAGTTTAGGGTACCTGCTATGTCTCAGGCAGTTTCTGGATGCAACAAGTACACAGCAGAGGACAAAAAATATTTCTTTGGTTGGCCAAAAGTTGGCCCTCATGGAGCTTCATTTTAGTAAGAGAAGGGTAGACAATAAACAAGTTAAATAAAATGTGAGAAGGTGGTAACTGCTAAGGAGAAAAATATAATAAGAGGAATAGGGAGTGTGTTAGGGAGTATAATTTTAGATACGGTGGCCAAGAAAGGTGGCATTTGAACAAAGAAATGCAGAAAGGGATAAAGGATGTTGATCAAATTGTAGGAGGGATAGGTAGAAGAAACAGTGAAGTGCAAAGGCCTTCAGGTGGGACCAAGAAGGCCTGTGTGGCTAGAGCAGAATGAAGGAAAGCAGTAGCAGGACACAGTCCTGTAGGAAAGCCAGATCTTGTGGGGTCTTATAAATTATTTTAGGAACTTCGGATTTTACTCTCAGTGAGATGAAGAGCCTTTTGAATGAATAGATTATAGGTGATGGTTTGACATACTTTTAACTGGATCACTCTGTCTGCAGTATTAAGAATAGAGTAAGGGAGGGAGCGAGGGCAGAAGCAGAGAGACCAGTCAAGAGACGATGTTGGCTTGAACCACAGTGTTGATGAAAAGTGGTCAGATTATGGACATGTTTGAAAGGCAAAGTCCAAAAGGTTTGCAGAAGAACGGACAATTGGATGTTAGAGAAAGGCATTAAAAATGACTCTAAGCTTTTCACCCGAGTAGAAAAATAAATATGGCATTTACTGAAGTGGGGAAGTCCATAGAAAGCAGATTTGGAAGAGTTGAAGAGTAAGTGTTCCATTTTGGCATATATTTAAGATGTCATTTTAAATCCAGATGGAAATACTATGTGTGGACAGTTGAATATATGGATATGGCATTCAGGAGAAATCTCAGTGCGGGATAAAAATTTATAAATCATTGGTGTTTTTATGGTTTAAATGTTGAGAATGAAAGCTGTCACCTAGGAAATAAGTATAAATAGAAAAGAGGCCCGAACTCTGAGCCTTGGGGTTTTCACATAATTAAGAGATGAGGAAGATGAAAAGTAGACAAGTAGATGTAGCAAGAAGACCTAGAAACCAAGTGAAGAAAGCCTTCATGGAGAAGGAATAAGAGTGATCAGCTGTATCAGATGATGCTGATAGATCACGTAAGAAGTAAGATTCTGGTACTCTCCTTTATAGCATATACCTGAGTTATGTGTAATCACTCATCTTTCTCTGTCTGATTTCACTTTGTGGGCCTCCGAGCTCCCACTCTTTGCCTGGCAGTCTGCCATTGTTATTTTAACTTTTGACTAATTTTACCTGTTTGATGTTGCAGGAGAATCCCAACCCTCATATGGCATTCCAGAAAGTTCCACGCCCAACAGAAGGATCCCACTTGCGAGTTCATATTCTTCCTTTCCCAAAGATTAATGAAACTCGGGTACAGGAATTAATACAGGAAAATCTTGCTAAGAACCAGAATGCTCCTCCTGCTTCACGAGTGGAAAAGAAATGTGTTGTGCCAGCAGGTCCACCTGTTGGTATGTATTTGTGTTCTTTTGTTTTAAAAGTAATCTTTTTATCAAGATATAAGACAGAAAAATGAAAGTGTAGCACTTGGCAAAAAAATTTTTTTTAAAGATTTTATTTGTTTATTTGAGAGAGAGATCACAAGTGGGCAGAGAGGCAGGCAGGCAGAAAGAGAGGGGGAAGCAGGCTCTCCGTTGAGCAGAGAGCCCAATGCGGGGCTCGATCCCAGGACCCTGAGATCATGATCTGAGCTGAAGGCAGAGGCTTAACCCACTGAGCCACCCAGGTGCCCCTACATTTTTACAAAGTAAACAAACTTGTGTAACCAGAATTGGAGCATTGTCAATACTCAAAACACCGTTCCATTCACTGTCTCTTGCTAATGGTAACCGTTAACCTATCTGCTACCACTACAGAATCTTTTCTTTTTAAAAAACAGCTATATTGAGATATAAGTCACACAGTAAAGCTCACTCTTTAAAGTGCACAGTTCAGTGTTTTTTAACATATCCCAGAGTTGTGCGCCCATTTTCACTAATTTCGGAATATTTATTTTCATTATGCCAAATAGAAATGCCCATACCCAGTAGCAAGACTCCCCATTTTCCCTGAAAACCACTCCTTCCCTAGCATTAGGCAATAATCTACTTTCTATAGATTTACCTATATAGATTTACCTATCCTAACATTTTATATATATGAAGTTATACAGTGTGATCTTTTGTAACTGGCTTCTTTCATTTAGCATAATATTTTTTCTTTTTTTTCTCATTAAAATTTTATTTATTATTTATTTTTATTTAAATTCAATTAACATATGTGTTATTAGTTTCAGAGGTAGAGGTCAGTGATTCATCAGTCTTATACCCAGTGTCATTACATCACATGCCCTCCTTAATGTCCATCATCCAGTTACCCCATCCCTCCTCCCCTCCAGTAGTTCTTATTTTGTTTCCTATGATTAAGTCTCCTATGGTTTGTCTTCCTCTCTGATTTTGTTTTGTTTTATTTTTTCCTCTCTTCCCTTATGATCCTCTATTTTGTTTCTTAAATTCCACATATGAGTGAAATCATATGATAATTGTCCTTCTCTGGTTGACTTGTTTCCCTTAGGATAATACCCTGTAGTTCCATCCACATCATTGTAAATGGCAAGATTTCATTTTTCTTTATGGCTAAGTGTATATATATACCACATCTTCTTTACCCATTCGTCTGTTAATGGACATCTGGACTCAATGGTTTGGCTATTGTGGACACTGCTGCTATAAACATTTGGGTGCACATGCCCCTTCGGATCACTACATTTGTATCTTTGGGGTAAATACCCAGTGGTGCAATTTCGTAGGGTAGCTCTATTTTCAACTTTTTGAGGGACCTCCATACTGTTTTCCAGAGTGGCTGCACCAGCTTGCAATTCTCACCACCAGTGTAGGAGGGTTCCCCTTTCTCCACATCCTCGCCAACACCTGTCATTTCCTGACTGGTTAATTTTAACCATTCTGACTGGTGTGAGGTGGTATCTCATTGTTGTTTTGATTTGTATTTCCTTGATGCTGAGTGACGTTGAGCGTTTTTTGACATGTCTTTTGGCTATTTGGATGTCTTCTTTGGAGAAATGTCTGTTCATGTCTTCTGCCCATTTCTTGATTGGATTATGTATTTTTTGGGTGTTGAGTTTGATAAGTTCTTTATAGATTTTGGATACTAGACCTTTATCTGATAAGACATTTGCAGATATCTTCTCCCATTGTGTCAGTTGTCTTTTGGTTTTGTTGACTGTTTCCTTTGCTGTGCAAAAGCTTTTTATCTTGATGAAGTCCCAATAGTTCATTTTTGCCTTTGGGGACATTTCTAGCAAGAAGTTGCTATAGCTGAGGTCACAGAGCTTGCTGCCTGTGTTCTCCTAGGATTTTGATGGATTCCTGTCTCACATTGAGGTCTTTCATCCATTTTGAGTCAATTTTTGTGTATGGTATAAGGAAATGGTCCAGTTTCATTCTTCTGCATGTGGTTGTCCAATTTTCCCTACACCATTTGTTGAAGGGACTTTTTTCCATTGGATATTCTTTCCTGCTTTGTCGATGATTACTTGACCATAAAGTTGAGGGTCCATTTCTGGGTTCTCTATTCTCTTCCCTTGATCTGTGTGTCTGTTTTTGTGCCAGTACCATATTGTCTAGATTGATTATTACAGCTTTGTAATAATAGAGTGTGAAGTCTGGAATTGTGATGCCTCCAGCTTTGGTTTTCCTTCTCAGATTCTTTGGCTATGTAGGGTCTTCTCTGGTTCCATACAAATTTTAGGATTATTTGTTCCAGTTCTGTAAAAAAAAAACAACCAGTTGATGGTATTTTGATAAGGATTGCATTGAATGTATAGATAGCTCTAGGTAGCATAGATATTTTCATAATATTTGTTCTTCCAGTCCGTGAGTATGGAGCGTTTTTCCATTTCTTTGTGTCTTCCTCAATTTCTTTCATGAGTGTTCTATAATTTTCTGAGTACAGATCCTTTGCTTCTTTGGTTAGGTTTATTTCTAGGTATCTTATGGTTTGGGGTGCAATTGTAAATGGGATCAACTCCTTCATTTCTCTTTCTTCTGTCTTATTGTTAGTGTATAGAAATGCAGCTGACTTCTGGGCATTGATTTTATATCCTGCCATTTTGCTGAATTCCTGTGTGAGTTCTAGGAGTTTTGGGGTGGAATCTTTTGGGTTTTCCACATAGAGTATCATGTCATCTGCAGAGAATGAGAGTTTGACTTCTTTTTTGCCAATTCAGATTCCTTTTATTTCTTTTTGTTGAAAGGAAATCTTTGAAGCTAGGCCTTTTAGCAGTGGTGACACTGGACATCTCTGACGTGTTCCTGATCTTAGGGGAAAAGCTCTCAGTTTTTCCCTATTGAGAATGATATTCATGTGGGTTTTTCATAGTTGGCTTTTATGATATTGAGGTATATTCCCTCTACCCCTACCCTCTGAAGAATTTTAATCAAGAAAGGGTGCTGTACTTTGTCAGATGATTTTTCTGCATCTATTGAGAGTATCATATGGTTCTTGTTCTTTCTTTTATTAATGTAGTGTATTACATTGATTTGCAGATGTTAAACCACTCTTGCAACCCAGGAAGAAATCCCATTTTGTTGTGGTGAATAATCTTTTTAATGTACTGTTGGATCCTATTGGCTAGTATCTTGGTGAGAATTTCTGCATCCATGTTCATCATGGATATTGGTCTGTAATTCTTTTTGATAGGGTCTTTCTCTGGATCTGGGATCAAGGTAATGCTGGCCTCATAGAGTTAGGAAGTTTTCCTTCCATTTTTATTTTTTGAAATAGCTTCAGAAGAATAGGTATTAATTCTTCTTTAAATGTTCGTTAGAATTCCCCTGGGAAGCCATCTGGCCCTGGGCTCTTGTTTCTTGGGAGATTTTTGACTGCTTCTTCAATTTCCTTGCTGGTTATGGGTCTGTTCAGATTTTTCTCTTTCTTCCTGTTTCAGTTTTGGTAGTTTATACATCTGTAGGAATGCATCCATTTCTTCCAGATTGTCTAATTTGTTGAAATATCGTTGCTCATAATATGTTCTTAAAATCATTTGTATTTCTTCAGTGTCGGTTGTTATCTCTCCTCTTTCATTCATGATTTTATTTGGGTCCTTTATTCTTTTTGATAAGTCTGGCCAGCAGTTTATCAATCTTATTAATTCAGAGAACTAATTCCTAGTTTCACTGATCTCTTCTACTGTTCTTTTGGTTTCTATTTCATTGATTTCTGCTCTTTTCTTTATTATTTCTTGTCTCCTCCTGGATTTAGGGTTTCTTTGCTGTTCTTTCTCTAGCTCCTGTAGGTGTAAGGTCAGGTTGTGTATTTGAGACCTTTCTTGTTTCTTCAGAAAGGTTACATTGCTATAGTTCCCTCTTAGGACTTCCTTTGCTGCGTGCCAAAATTTTGAACAGTTGTGTTTTCATTTTCATTTGCTTCCATAAATTTTTTTAATTCTTCTTTAATTTCCTGGTTGACCCAGTCATTCTTTAGTAGGATACTTTTTAGCGTCCTTGTATTTGAGTTCTTCCCAAATTTCCTTTTGGGATTCAGTTCCAGTTTCACAGCATTATGATCCAAAAATATGCAGGGAATGATCCCAATCTTTTGGTACCAGTTTAGACCTGATTTGTGACCCTGTATGTGATCTATTCTGAAGAATGTTCCATGTGCGCTTGAAAAGAATGTGTATTCTGTTGCTTTAGGATGGAATGCTCTGAATATATCTGTGAAGTCCATCGAGTCCAATATGTCATTCAAATCCCTTGTTTCCATGTTGATCTTCTACTTAGATGATCTGTCGATTGCAGTGAGTGGGGTGTTAAAGTCCTCTACTATTATTGTATTAGTATCAGTGTATTTTTTTGATATTGTTATTCAATTAATAACAAAACTTATTTAATTGGCTGCTCCCACATTAGGGGCATAAATACTTAAAATTTTTTGATCTTGTTGGATGGACACTTTAATTATAATACAGTGTCCTTCCTTATCTCTTATTACAGTCTTGGTTTAAAATGTAATATTGCCACCCCAGCTTTCTTTTGATGTCCATTAGCATGATAAATTATTTTCCACCCCTGTACTTTTGACTTGGAGGTGTCTTTGGGTCTAAAATGAGTCTCTTGCAGACAGCGTATCAATGAATGGGTCTTGCTTTTTTATCCATTCATGTGTCTTTTGATTAGGGCATTCAACCCATTTACATTCAGGGTAACTATCGAAAGATATGAACTTAATGCCATTGTATTACCTGTAAAGTCACTGTTTCTGTATATTGTCTATGTTCTTTTCTGTTATTTTGGGGCTCTTTCTTCGCTTAAAGGATCCCTTTTAATATTTCTTGCAGGGCTGGTTTAGTAATCACAAATTCTTTTAGTTTCTATTTGTTCTGGAAGCTTTTTATCTCTACTATTTTGAATGATACCCTAGCTGGACAAAGTATTCTTGGCTACATATTTTTCTCATTATCTCATATTTTCTCATCTCATATTTTTCTCATATCATGCCAGTCCTTTTTGGCCTGCCAGGTCTGTATGGCTAGGTCTTCTGCCAGTCTAATGTTTCTACTCCTGTAGGTTATGGACCTCTTGTTCCGAGCTGCTTTCAGGATTTTCTGTTCATTTCTGAGATTTGCAAGTTTCACTATTATATGTCAGAGTATTGACCTATTTTTATTGATTTTGGGGGGGGTGTTTCTGTACCTGGGAAGTCAAGTACTCATAAACCAGAGTTGTCATCAGATGTTAGAAAGTGAGTATTAGAATGCCACAGCTGGGGATTTGGCCAATCTGAAATATCAGTAACTCTAAGTGAAGAACTTTCTTCTGGAAGTGAACTAAGTCATAGTCTCAAATAATTCTCAAATTTATTACCAGAAAATGTGGGTTGTTTTTTTTTTCTTAACAGCTTGCCCTAAAGAAAATTTAAAATACTGCTGAAGAGATTTTAGAATTAAAAGTTTATAAACACAGGTTAGGGCGCCTGGGTGGCTCAGTTGTTAGGCGTCTGCCTTCGGCTCAGGTCATGATTCCAGAGTCCTGGGATCGAGCCCCACATCGGGCTCCCTGCTCTGCGGGAATACTGCTTCTCCTCTCCCATTCTCCCTGCTTGTATTCTCTCTCTCACTCTCTCTCTGTCAAATAAATAAAATCTTTTTTAAAAAGTTTGTAAATACAGGTTAAAGATGTTGCTTGATAAAGTATGTGGTATTATTTGGAGACTCTAAGAAGTTTCCTACTCTAAATATAGATCGATTTCTATTTCAGTCTGTTCCACTGACCTTCCTGTGTGGGACACCCCAGAGCACACAATTAAGAATGAGCATTTCATATAGAAGAGTCATGTGAAATAATCTACTTAATGATCATGGTCATGCAGAATATCAGTGTTGCATGATTAAAAATGATTTGAAGAAAACTGGTAAAATTTGAGTTCTATTGTCTAGTTAATTATATGGTGCCAATTGATTTCCTGATTCTGATAAAGTGCTATAGTTAGGTAAGATGTCACCATTGGGGGAAGCTAAAGTGAGGAGTGCATGAATTTTCTCAGAACTAATTTGTAACTTTTTGTGACCTTAAAATTATACAAAATAAGAAAGCTCTAAAAATGATTTAAAGGATATAAGATTTTGTATTGATGAAATGAAAGGAATGTTAATATCTTACTTATTAACATTAGTCTTTTTTTTTTTTTTTTTTAAAGATTTTATTTATTTATTTGACACAGAGAGCGAGATTACAAGTAGGCAGAGAGGCAGGCAGAGAGAGAGGAGAGAGGAGGAAGCAGGATCCCTGCCGAGCAGAGAGCCCGATGTGGGCCTCGATCCCAGGACCCTGGGATCATGACCTGAGCCGAAGGCAGCGGCTTTAACCCACTGAGCCACCCAGGCGCCCCACCACATTAGTCTTTCTTTTTAGGTATGAGAGGGAGTGAAGGGATTATGCCTTTAGATTCCAAAGCAGCCATAAAATATAAAGGGTCTTGAAAAGCAGAATCAGACCTATAAATATAGAGAACAAACTGATGGTTGCCAGGGGAGGGAGGGGTTTGGGCAAAATGGGTCAAGAGGAGTGGGAGATACAGGCTTCTAGTTATGGAGTGAATAAGTTATAGAAATAAAAGAAAAAGCATGGGGGTGCCTGGGTGGCTCAGTTGGGTAAGCATTTGCCTTTAGCTCAGATCATGAGTCCAGTGTCCTGTGATCAAGCTCCCCAAGTGGGGAGGCTTCGTCTCTCTCTTCCTATACCCCTCTTCCTGTTTGTGCTCTCTGTCTCTCTTGCTCTCTCTCATTCTCTTGAATAAATAAATAAAATCTTAAAGAAAAGACAGCATAAAGAATACAGTCAGTGATATTGTAATTGCTGTATAACAGGATAGATGGTAACTATACTTGTGGTGAACAAAGCATAATGTATAAACTTGTCAAATCACCAAGTTGTACACCTGAAACTAATGTAATATTGCGTGTCAACAACACTCAAATAAAAAGAAAAAGGAAAAAAATATATAAGGGGTCTTTCTTTTTGGCTTAAGAATTACTGATACTACATCTTTTGTACCAATGGTATAGTAAAGGTCTTGGTGAAATTATACTTTTATTAACTGATACTACTTTTATTTATATCCTTCCAATATTCTTTTAGTAAGGTAAATTTATTTTAAGTAATTTTAGCCTATGTGTTAGACTAGAATTATTCAATCTTGTGGCAAATGTGACTGGTACATAGTTTATAGGACTAAATAAACACTCCCAAGTTCATATAGTAATTCTTGAGCCATAATCATTTCTCTTTTTGTATAGTGCTTTCTCAGGCACTATTGAGTACCTCTACTCAAATTTGTAGAATCTGATTTTTTGTGGTATGTGGTTGTTCTTTGGTAGTATTTTAGAAATATCACATATAAGCAGTAGCTACTTTTGTCGTGATACTGTACCCCAAAACATTTTTCAGTTTGTTTATAATTGAAGTTAAAAGTGGATGTTTACTTTTGCTTAATATAGTTTTATTGTGCAGTTGAATTAATTTGCATGAGTTCAGTTTATCATTAGAATCTATCCTGTGAAATTATTCTTAATAAGCCATTGATTAGCCTGACATTTCAAAACCTAAATGTGTAATCAAAGCAATGAAATGGAATACCTTCAGTGCCATGTAACCAGGGAAAAGAATAAATTCTAAATGTAGGTCATGCAAATAGTTACAACCATATAAACTGTAAACAGTAATATTCCCTTTGCTTTCGTAATTGCCAAAGGAGTTTAACTTATTTGTGTTGTCTTTATATTCCTTTGCTAGTTTCGATAATGGATAAGGTGACAACAGTTTTCAACAGTGCACAGAGATTGGAAGTTGTTAGAAACTGCATCTCATTCATATTTGAAAATAAAACACTGGAGACTGAAAAGGTAATCAAATGCCTTCTTTCCCAAGTAAGCATTCATCATTTCCCTTTCAGATTCACATGCTTAGCTTGCCAAAAAACCTCTCCTCTAATTCCATCTCTTTTTCTTATCAAGCGTCTTTTCACTGCTTTGGTCATTTTAATTGAATTGTGTCTAAGATTTAAAACCTTTGCCATACCTAGTTATATGGATACTAGAAAAATATTGATAGTGATTTTTTAACTTAAACTTTTAAACATTGTTCTTTAAATCCTATTTAGACATATTTCTTAGTTAACATTTTAAATATAATTTTATTTATTGCAAAGAATCTAGTCAGAATAAGAAATGAATTATAAAAACAGTGGTATTCAACTTAAATATGCTTCATTAAAGCACATTTTCTTGCCTTCTTTAAGAAAATGTGTTAAACAATCAGGGAAATACAAATCAAAACCAGAGTGAGATACCACCTCACACCAGTCAGAATGGCTAAAATGAAGTCAGGAAATGACAGGTGTTGGTGAGGATGCAGAGAAAGGGGAACCCTCCTACATTGTTGGTGGGAATGCAATCTGGTGCAAGCCACTCTGGAAAACAGTATGGAGGTTCCTCAAAAAGTTGAAAATAGAGCTACCCTACAACCCAGCAATCACACTACTGGGTATTTACCCTAGATACAAATTTAGTGATCCGAAGGGGCATGTGCACCCCAATGTTTATAGCAGCAATGTCCATAATAGCCAAACTATGGAAGGAACCTAGATGTCTATCAACAGATGAATGGATAAAGAAGATGTGATATATAGATATACAGTGGAATACTATACAGCCATCAAAAAGACCACAAAATCTTGCCATTTGCAATGATGTGGATGGAAATAGAGGGTATTATGCTAAGCAAAATAAGTTAATCAGAGAAAGACAATTATCATATGATCTCTCTGATACGAGAAATTTGAGAGGCAAGTCAGGGGGTCATCAGGGTAATAGAAGGAAAAAATGAAATAAGATGGGACCAGGGAGGGAGAAGAACCATAGAAGATTCTTAATCTCAGGAAACAAACTGAGGGTTGCTGGGAGGTGGGGGGCGGGGATAGGGTGGCTGGGTTATGGACGTTGGGGAGGGTATATGCTATGGTGAGTGCTGTGAATTGTGTAAGACTGATGATTCACAGACCTGTACCCCTGAATCAAGTAATACATTATATGTTTTTAAAATTTAAAAAAAAGAAAATGTGTTAAACATAATGTTATCTTAGTGACTCATCATAGCTCTGAATATGTATTACAAGAGCCTAAAGCATGAAAAGAGTAACATTTTTACCCTTATAATAAATGACCCCAAGCCTTTTTAGGTTTTGACTTTTTTTTGGTCTCCATTTTCTCTTATGCCTGAAATATTATAATAGACTTCCTTTTGCTTTTCTTGCTTTCAGGTTTTACATCCTGTTTCTTGTACCTGCCTATAACAATATTATGCCCTCCTACTCTCAGACTTCTTCCCTTCCTTCTTACGTGCTCCTTTATTCTATATTTTTTTAGGTTTTCAGAGTTAAATAAGCCTATTATTATTTTATATAAAGTACATTAAGTACACTCTAAGTGGTGAACTGGGAGAGACATTCTTCTGGGTGATAAAGTGAAAGAATTTTAATGCATAAATCTAGACATTTCTATTTGTTGATCTGAGTCCTTTTCCCTTTATTATGATATTGAAATGAAGAGAGGAAATGTAGAATTTTCTAGTCATAAATTAAAACTGACTAGTAATTAAATAACTTAGCAGTGGGATAAATTGAAAGGGGAGATGTACTATGAGAGACTGTGGACTCTGAGAAACAAACTGAGGGTTATGGAAGGGAGGGGGGAGAGGGAGAGCTGGGTTTACATGTCCAGCAAAACCGGGCTATATTAGACCATCAACAGTTTGACTATATAATAAAGATGATGAACTGTACTCTACAGGTAATTTTTAGTTCTTTCAGCTTATTCCTAATATTTGAGAATACTTTTTATTTTTCCAGGAGATTCTGTAGTTACTGGTTTGTCAAGTTCTTGCATGGAGCATTGGGTGTAGTGCATAAACAATGAATCTTGGATCACTGAAAAAATAAAATAAAAAAAAGTAACTTACCAGTTTAAAAGTATAAAATCACCTGTGTTTCTTGTCATTTTAATTTTCCTTCTGTTTTTGCCACAGAGTTGTGGTCAGTTATTGAAAGAAGGTATCTAAGTGTCTTGAGTGTTTTGATAACCCAAGTTTTGTTGAGGTTTTTTTTTTATTAAGTGAAGTTAATGTTTTTTAACTTATTATGTAAATCAGTTCAACTTATTTTTCATGCTGGCTTACAAATAAAAATAACTATAAACCCATCTATTTTATAATTGTTCTTAATAGCAAATCAACTCTTTTCTGGAAGTTTAATTCTAATATCTTTGTTAAATGGTTTATAGGGTACACTTGAATTTTTACTGTAATTGAATATTGTTTCTTTCCATTGATACCTTTTGTTCACTTCTGCCCTCTCTTGCCTTAGACCCTTCCAGCTGCATTGAGAGCCCTTAAAGGAAAGGCAGCAAGACAGTGTCTCACCGATGAGCTGGGTTTACATGTCCAGCAAAACCGGGCTATATTAGACCATCAACAGTTTGACTATATAATAAGGATGATGAACTGTACTCTACAGGTAATTTTTAGTTCTTTCAGCTTATTCCTAATATTCGAGAATACTTTTTATTTTTCCAGGAGATTCCGTAGTTACTGGTATGTCAAGTTCTTCAGTATTCCACAGTGAATAGGATGAAGAACCAATATCCATACCATTTCTGTCAGAAACACTTATTTATTACTTGGCATAAATACTAAGTTTTTCATACTACCATTGTTTTCTCTTGAAAAATACTAGGGTAGAAGAGCCTGGGTTAAGTGTCAGTTAAGAGCCAATTAAGTATCTGCTTTGGCTCAGGTCATGATCTCGGGGGCCTGGGCTTGAGCCCTGCGTCACGATCTCTGCTTAGCTGGGAGTCTGTTTTTCCCTCTCACTCTCCCTCTGTGCTCTGTCTCTCTCTCAAATAAAATAAATAAAATCTTAAAAAAAAAAAAAAGAAAAATGCTAGGTTGTTTTGTTCTGTAAGCAAACTTTCTGAAAATGAAAAATGAAGTCATCTTCAAAATATAGTTTTATATTACTTAATGTTAGATTATTTAATAATTATTCATTTCAGTCGGTTTTTAGTTGTACTATTAAGGTAGAGGGTAATGAGTGATGGATAATTCAAGTTATAAATGAATTACTCAGTTAAGAATTTTGGTAAGCACCATGCATAAAAGGTCAAAAAATACTTCTACTTGGCATCAAAATATATATCTTATCTTACAGAAATAAACTTCCCATAAAATAGTGAAGATAATTTAGGAGAAGCAAATAATCTGATTTCCCCATCCTGTCTCACATGTTAGGTATTTTGTGACCTTGGTGTCATATTACAGGTGGTACAAATATTATTTCTCAAACTTTTTGCACAAGGAAAAGAATGTAATTAAATATTAAGAATTCAAAGACTATCTGTGGTACTCCAGAGAAAGTAAACAAAATACAGGTTAAATTCTGTTAGATTAGAAAATGAGAGTTACGAGGTATAATTAATAATAAAATTTATGGGTGAAAGAAGGCCTAATTAAATGGAAATATATACCATGTCTGTGGGTTGGAAAACTCAATATTGTGAAGATACCAGTTCTTCCCAAAATAATCAGTAGAGGCAATGCAATTTCCATCAGAATCCCAGCTAGAAGACCAAAAGCCTAAGAAATACCTACATACTCCTAAAACAAAACAACAAACTCGGTAATTGGTCCTGTCAGATATAAAAAATTAGTTTAAAAAAAGACATATAAATAAATAAATAAATAAATAAATAAATAAATAAATAAATAACATGCAGATGGCTAAAAGCTACCTGAAAATGTGTTCAGCATCACTAATAATCAGGGAAATACAAATCAAAATCACCATGATATACCACCTCACATTTATTAGAATAGCTATTATCAAAAAGATAAAAGATAAGTGTTAGGAAGGATGTGGAAGAAAGGGGACCTTTCTGCCCTGTTGGTAGGATTGTAAATTGATGCAACCACTATGAAAAGCACAAAATTAAAATGAGAACAAGCATATAATTCAACAATCTGAGCATACCCAAAGGAAAACAGGATATTGAAAAGGTATCTGCACCCCTGTGTTCACTGCAGCATTTTTAACAATAGCCAAGATATGAAAACAACCTAAATGTCTACCAGCAGATGAATAAGAAAAGAAGATGTGGTATATATAAGTAGTGAAATTATTCAACCATGAGAAAGAAGGAAGTGTTGCCATTTGCAATAACATGGATAAATGTTGAAGGCATTATGATAAGTGAAATAAACCAGACAGGGAAAAATAAATACTGCATGGTATCACAGATATGTAGAATCTTAAAAAAAAAAAATCAAACTCTTAAAAACAGAGAGTAAAAAAGTGGTTGCCAGGGCCTGAGGGGCGGGGGAAATAGGCAGAAGTTGGTAAGGGGTATACACTTTTAGCTATTTGATGGCTAAGGTCTGAGGATCTAATTTAAAATGTGGTGACTGTAGTTGATAAAACTATTATATACTTGAAATTTGCTAAGAGAGTAGAACTTTAATATTTGCACCAAACAATAATAACAACAAAACAGATATAGGAATCCTTTCACAATGTATGCATATATGAAATCACCACCATGTTCGCTTGAAAGATTTTACCATTTTATTTATCAGTTTTACCTCAATAAAACTTAAAACAATTTTTAATTAGTTTAAGACTGTAGTAATTATGACAGTGTGGTATTGGCACAATCATAAAGATTGACCAAAAGAACAGAATATAGAACAGACTTCTAAACAGATGAGGACAGATAATACACAGAGGTACACATATATGGGAAAGTGACTTATGGCAAAATTGTCATTTCAGATCAATGACAAGAGGATAAAAAATTCAATAAATAGTGCTGGGACAGTTAGGCGACCATGTACACAGAAAATGTACAGATACCTCACTGGTGTATGTATACCACGCTATATACTAAAAACAGTTCCATGTGGACTAAAGACTTAAATATGAAAAGCCAACCTCTACAGTTTCTCAATCTTTAAAGGAGATATCCTTGACTTTGGGGTAGGGATAGATTTGTTAAGCAAGTCACAAATAGTGCTGATATTAAAAGAAAAGATTGGTAAATTTGACTATATTTAAATTAAGAATATATTCTATGACCCAGTGATTCCACTCTTAGATGAGCTCTTACCCATATACCAAGAGACATGCACAAAAATGTTCATAGGAGCATTGTTTGAAATAGAAAACAAAAGAACTAGTATGCCAACCAGCAGTAGAATGGATAAATAAATCGTGGTATCTTTATATATTAGAATTTTTTTTAGTAGAGAAAATGAATTGTAGCTACAAGGAACAATGTAGATGGTGAATCTTAAGATAGTTTTGCACAAAAATAAAAGGACAATCCAATTACAATATGGTTCCATTAGTATAAAATTTAAAGCATGTAATATATTATTTAGAAATATGTAATTTAGAGATACAACATATTGGTAAAACTATAAAGAAAAGCAAGACAAGGGCGCCTAGGTGGCTCAGTGGGTTAAAGCCTCTGCTTTCGGCTCAGGTCATGATCTCAGCGTCCTGGGATCGAGGCCCGCATCCGGCTCTCTGCTCAGCAGGGAGCCTGCTTCCTCCTCTGCCTGTCTCTCTGCCTGCCTCTCTGCCTACCTCTATGCCTACTTGTAATCTCTCTCTCTGTGTCAAATAAATAAATTAAATCTTAAAAAAAAAGAAAAGAAAAGAAAAGCAAGACAAGGGGTGCCTCGGTGGCTCAGTTGTTCAGTGTCTGCCTTTGGCCCCGGTCATGATCCCAGGGTCCTGGAATGGAGCCCCGTGTCGGGCTCCCTGCTTGGTGGGAAGCCTGCTTCCTCTCCCACACCCCCTGCTTGTGTTTCCTCTCTCACTATGTCTCTCTCTGTCAAATAAATATATAAAATCTTGAAAAAGAAAAGCAAGGCAATGTACACATATATTAAATCATCACATTGTACACTACAATTTTATTTCTCAATTACACCTCAGTAAAGCTAGGAAAAAAGGAGATTAAGGGAATAATAAAGAAAATATTGAAGAAAATTACCTCAGAGGGACAGAGAGGAAGGCCAGATGAACATAGAGATCTTCAGTGGTAATGATAATACTCTATTTCTTACACTCGGTGTATGAGTATTCATTGTGTCTTTGTTTTTTATAGCCTTGTAATTTATAAACCTTCAGGTCTTAGGGTACTGCTATTAGATTTTTTTGCAGGGCATATTTTTCTATTCAAACTCATTTTGAAGGATATCTTTCTCTGAAATTCTAACTTAAAATCTAGCATAAAAAATGCAGTCTTGTAACAAGCAGTTTATAGTTTGTTTAAGCAAATTGACAAGATAGGAGTTGATTCACCTTTACTGGAAGACATTTTTACTTTAAAGTATAATATACTAACTATAGTAGTTTATAATAATAGCAACAATTAAAAGCAACCTAAATGTTTACCACTTGGATATTGATTAATTATGTACAACTATTTGGAATACTGCTCAGCTACAACATAAAAAGAGGTAGATCTATAATATGTGCCCATATGGAAAAATTTACATATTGCTAGGTAGGCAAAAGGGAAGGTACATAAAGTAGATATAATATGATTCAATTTCTCACCTAAAATTACACATGTGTATTACAACGTACTAAAAATTTAGAAGGATATTTTCAATGAATCTAAACAATTGTTACTTCTGGTGTATGGATTAGGCACACACATGTGTAGTTAAATTATATAAAACATAAGCATGTATTTTATAAATTAAAAAAAGATTCTCCTTTTTGTAGGAAGGAAATCATTGAGCACCTGTATGAGAATAAAACAATAAATTTGACTTAAAGCCACGTCTTTTGTTACTTTGCTGCCATTACTTTGATACTATAATTATAGAGAACAAAGGAATTTGATTAACAGATGAAGGTCTCTAGGAGCCCTAATGTTAGGTAATTTCTTGATACTTTATGATTGCTGATAAAACTACAAAAATTATTTTAGGAATCTTTTTTTTCCATTAGTACTTTCTGTGTTTATTAACTTAGGAATTAAGTTGTAAGGTTTCTTTAAACTTAACTGTTGCGTACACTGATTAGTCACTTATAGAAGAGCCAGCTACCCTCAGGCTATGAATATTTTCCTTTTTCATTTGAATAATCATATTTCTGGGGAGCAAAAGGCATGGATGTTTTTTCTGCTTTCAAAAACACCTGGGTCAGGGCACTTAATATTTTTTAATTCAGTATTTCATAAGTACATAAAAATGGATTCTGTCTTTATTCCAGCACATGCTGTTGCTTAACATAGAGAGGCTCTTCTCAGTTATAAATGGGCTCACATGTGATATTTTTATTTTAATGGGTTATTTATTACTAACTTGGGATTTGTTAGTATTTATATTCTTGTCGCAACAATATTACTTGTGGGGATTTAACATGACATTCTGAACATTTTTTTACAAAAGCGTAGAGTTTCAAGGCAGAGAGGCCAAACATCTGTGTTGTTATTTTCAGAAAGAAACCTTAACTAAATGAACTAATTTTTAGCTAGCAATTAAAAAACTTTAGTAATTTTTGCTTTTTGTGATTTTGAAGTTATTCTGTCCTTTCCTGTCCTCAAGGGAAAATTAAGTGGAACATGAGTACTGTATGGGACTATTTTATTTATTAGATCTTTCAATGCCAAGGAAATTTTTTAAAGGACTGGTTTATAGAGGTTATAGGTTATTCCTATGTATCATCTCATTTCAAATAACTAATCATATTTTGGGTGTTTTTATAACTGAGATTATTATAAATCTCTCCCCACAAAATCATGGCCTTAACCCTTTTCATTTTTAGCAGAGACATGATTAAAACTTTAGCAGATACATGATGTCAAGATCATAGCTAAAATTTTTAAAAGATATTTATTTATTTATCTGTCAGAAAGAGAGAGCAAGTACAAGCAGGGGAACAGCAGGCAGAGGGAGAAGAAGGCTCCCCGATGAGCAAGGAGCCCAATGTGGGGCTTGATTCCAGGACCCTAAGATCATGATCTGAGCCAAAAGCAGACGCTTAACCCACTGAGCCACCCAGGCATCCCACAACTAAAATTTTTTAACAATAAATTATAATTTAAAAACCTAGCGAAGGGGCACCTGGGTGGCTCAGTGAGTTAAGCAACTACCTTCAGCTCAGGTCATGATCCTGGAGTCCCAGGATTGAGCCCGCATTGGGCTCCCTGCTCAGTGGGGAGCCTACTTCTCCCTCTGACCTTCCCCCTTTCATGCTCTCTCTCCCTCTCTTTCTCTTTCTCTCAAATAAATAAGTAAAATCTTTAAAACAAAACAAAACTAGTGAAGTCCTCCATTTTCAGCATCATAAACAACCACATGCTAGAGGAACCTTCTCACTAATGTAGTAGAAATAGACCTAAGAAAAATTGTAAGAAGAAAAATTACCACGTGATTTTGGCACATTGTTTTTTCTAAGAAGAAAAGGAAATTTCTAATAGGCCCTTCTTCTACTCTCAGGATAAGGACAAAGAGGGAAAACCAAATTTGTGAGCACAATTAAGCATTGGCCTCTTTAAGGAAAGCTGTTTGAACCTGAGAGTTTTGCATTAGGCTGGGACATTAAAAGAGGAATAAAATAATCCCTGTGTAATGGTGACATGCCCCTCACCCTTTCCTTTAAAAAAATCAATTGTAAATCCTTTCTTGAAGAATGCGGCTCCAATGTAAGCAGTCAGGATTCCCACAGATTAAATTTAATAAAATATGCACTCACTATTTTATTTTATTTATTTATTTTTTAAGATTTTATTTATTTATTTCACAGAGGGAGAGAGAGCACAAGGAGGCAGAGAGGCAGGCGGGGGGGTGGGGAAGCAGGCTCCCCGCTGAGCAGGGAGCCCGATGTGGGCCTCGATCCCAGGACCCTGAGATCATGACCTGAGCTGAAAGCAGAGGCTTTAACCCACTGAGCCACCCAGGCGCCCTGCACTCACTATTTTAAAATGACCAAATACCGAGGAAGTAAGTTAGTATGCATTAATGTCAACAAAAACAACCAACAACGGATTTGTACTCTCAAAGATATTTTGGAA
Source organism: Ailurus styani (assembly GCA_002007465.1). Lineage (NCBI taxonomy): Eukaryota > Metazoa > Chordata > Mammalia > Carnivora > Ailuridae > Ailurus > Ailurus styani. The sequence continues at coordinate 1,713,840 of LNAC01000157.1, read as the reverse complement.
TTATCCAACTTGAATGTATAATTAAGATATTTAAATAAATAAAAGATTGAGTACAAAATAAGCCAGTAACCAGAAACTAACAAAAATGGCCAGCTGAGTTTGTATAATCACTTAAAATAAAAATTCAGAGGATGTGGAAAACTCAATATTGTTAAGATGTCTGTTCTCAGCAAATTGATCTGTAGGTTGAATGCAATCCCAATCAAAATTGCAGCAGACTTTTCTGTAGAGATTGACAGGTGGACTCTGTGATTTATGGAAATGCAGAGGACTTAGAATGGCCAAAAAATCTTGAAAAAGAATAAAATTGGATGAGTTATACTATCTTATTTCAAGACTTATTATCAACCCACAATAATCAAGACAAGTGTGGTACTGACATAAGCATCAACAAAGCACTGGAAAGAGCACCCAGAAATAGACCCACATTTATGGGATTTTGGACAGAAGCACCAAAGTAACCCAATAGGGAAAGGGAAATTTTTTCCACAAATAGTATTGGAATAACTGAATATCCATATGGAAAAAAATGAATCTGAACCTCTGTGTCACATCAAACACAAGGATAACTTTGAGGTGCAGAGTATAGATCGAAACATAAAATATGAAACCATAAAGCTTTTAGGGGAAAATATGGAATAGTTTCATGACTTAGGAATGGGCAACAATTTCTTAGATCACAGAAAGTAATAACCAAAAAAGGTCAAAAATGATCATTATATTTCATCAAAATTAAAACCTTTGGTCTTCAAAAGACCCCATTATGAAAACGAAAAGGCAAAAACCGGGAAAAAATATTCCCAAAATGTATATGTGGCAAAGAACTGGTATTGTGTTTATATTAAGAATTCCTGGGCGCCTGGGTGGCTCAGTGGGTTAAAGCCTCTGCTTTCAGCTCAGGTCATGATCTCAGAGTCCTGGGATCGAGGCCCGCATCGGGCTCCCTGCTCAGCGAGGAGCCTGCTTCCCCTCTCTCTCTCTCTGCCTGCCTCTCTGACTCCTTGTGATCTCTCTCCCTCTGTGAAATAAATAAATAAAATCTTTAAAAAAAAANAAAAAAAAAAAAAAAAAAAAAAAAAAAAAAAAAAAAGAATTCCTACAACTTAAGCTGAACAAAACAATTTTTAAAAACAGAAAATTTAAACAGATACTTCGCAAAATAATACGTGAATGCTCAATAACCACATGAAGAAGGTCTCAATATCATTAGTCATCAGAGAAATGCAAAGGAAAATCACTGTGAGATATTACTGTATAACCCACCCATATGCCAAGATTAGATTGAAAATGCCAAATGTTGGCAATGTTGTAAAGTAACTGGAAGTCTCATACTTTATTGTTGAGAATATAAATTGGTACAGTCACTTCAGAAAAAAAGTCTGAAAGATTCTTATAAAACTAAGCATATACCTATCCTATGATCCAACAGTTTCATAATAATTGATGTCTGCTATTTAATTTGAAATGCACTAAATGTAATATGGATTAATGCACAGATTGATGGATAGATAAATAATAAAGCAAGCCTAGTAAACTGTTCATGGTACAATCCAGGGGGAAATGTACAGGAATTCAGTATAAAATTCTTTCAACTTTGATACATGTTTGAAATTTATTGGTATTAAATAAGTAAACAAAGAAAAACATAATTACAAACAAGTCAATGGATAGGTTAAACATCAGTCTAGACACAGTGAAAGAATTCTAGTGAACTGGAATATACACGTGAAGCAATTACACAGTGGAGCAGAGAGAAATAGGAAGATGAAAAATGTGGAAGAGAAAATACAAGGAGGAAATAATGAAGTGGTCTAATACAATACTGTTCAAAGTGCTAGCCTGTGACAAGATAAGGAACTTGTGCTGGGGTACAAATCAGTGACTTTGTTTTCATTGAGAAAGTCTTACTGTGAATAAAAAGAAAAAGCAATCTACTAAACGTTGGGCTTAGTGTGACTTCCGCTCATGGTGGTCAGTATCTCAGAAAGTAACCAAGGGTTCTGCCTTATTAAAGAAGAGAGCCTTCAAAGGCAAAGCCTCAGATTTTGTCAAGGCTGAGAATTCCAGACACCAGGAAAATGTTTTCATACTATTTCATTTGTTGCTGAGTAGATTTTTATATTGGGCTTCTTAGGCTGACTCAGAATAATATAGGAAACCACATAAGAGTTTAAAGGTATGAGAGAAAAGGTTTCTATTCTGGAACCCCAAACTTCCACATCAGATTGACTTAATCTGAAATTTTTTTTTTTTTTGAGGTGGTTGACATTTTTATTGCTTTAAAGGTGGAGGCCAGGTGCTCAGAAGCTCTTGGTGGGGTGGTTCTGCTTCTTCGCCATTGTAGGCTTTTGGCTGTGCAGGATGGTCCTGGCTCTGTAAATGGCATCCGTGTGCAGATCTGGGCAGTACTTGTTCTTGCAGATCACATGCATGATGTTGCTGAGGGTGGCCCAGGCTTTCTTGTTAATGGTGGCCTACACATAGGAGGTGGCAGTTTTCGCTGAGATCTCTACTTCATGACCACCACTACACCTTTGCCCTTGGCCATGGGCCCACAGTCTTGCAGTGAATCAGCCTGTTGTAGTGGAAGGAGTTGCCAGCCTTCAGATTATTGGGCTCCGTGCTGTATGTCTGCTTGTTTCTTTTGATCCGGAAGCTGGAGCGTTCCCCACAACCATACATTGTAGGTGGGTGGACATGGCTGCAGCTCCACTCAGTAGCATGGCTGGAGGTGGAAAGAGCAATCTAGAATATGCACTGTTTTAAAGATACTCATACATTGTTCATATGTATGAGGTAGCAAATTTGGGGAATTTGTTAAGTGCTGTGGTCTGAATATGTTCTCCCAGATTCATATGTTGGAAATGAACCCCTAAGGTGATGGTATTAGGAGGTGAGGCTTTTGGGAGGTGATAATATCATGAAGATGGAGCCCTCATGAATGAGATTGATACCTGTACAAAAGAGAGTTAATGGACCTCGCTTTGTCCCTTCTACCATGTAAGGATATAAAAAGTCTATGCCCAGAAGAGGGCCCTCAGCTGACCGTGGTGGCATCCTGATCTTGAACTTCCAACCTCCTAAACTTCCATTGTATAAACCACTCAGTCTGTGGTATTTTGTTACAGCAGCCCCAAACAGACTAACACATTAAGAGTATATTAATCAGTATAATACATCTTACTTAATCAGGGTAAGTTTTTTACTTCTTTCCTCTCTTCTCTTCCTCCATTTACTGATTTCTACTGTATACTAGTCTCTATACTAGATATGGAGGTACACTTCGTACTGAAGTGATTAAGATATCCTAGTTCTTAAGGAGCTCACAATCCAGAAGGAAAATCTTACAGGTTAATATATAATATAGTGGGATGTGCACTGATAGAAATTTGTGTAAAACTCTGAATGCTATTATGGGATTACTGGGTTTTGAGTGGGAAGGACATGGTCACAGAAGGCATTTATTGAACAAGAATCAAAAGGGAGAGTATTCCAGATAGAGGAAGTTGTTAGTAGAAAAAAAAGTACAGAAAGGGCCTATGTTTTTGAAAATTAAAAAATATTTCTGCGTTGCCAAATGTAGGGTTAGAAAGATGGTGGGAGATGAGAGAAGTAGGTAGAGTAACTTCTGGTTAAAGTGAACAGATTGAATACGGACATTTAACCTCAGCTACCACCCAAAACTCCAGTAAAACAAAAGTAAAGGATTTTTTTTAAATGTAGAAATGCACGGGCAAAACAGGAGAGGATACAAGGGCAACAACATTTTGGATACTGGAAAGCTGAAGGTGAATGACTTTATTTAGCAGACGCAAGACCACCTTTTCCTAACAGATGTTGTAAAAGCCTTGAAGCAGCCCAATTTGCAGAACTGCAAAAGGCTCAAGGATTGGGGACACCAAGTAATCTCTGAAAACAGGAGGTTTAGGTGGAGCTAAAACATTAAAAAGAGGATTGGTTGAAAGTCCCCTTAAGATGCAGTTGGATTGCCCTCCTAGGTCATTTTCCAGTTCTGTGTAAACAGCCAGCTGCCCCTCCTTTATTCTGGTAGAAGATGAGAGGTTGGTTGGTTTGTTTGTGTATTTATTTTTAAGAGAGAGGACATCACTACCCTGGGAGACAGTAGGTCCAGCTGAGGGAAATTCTGGTTTTCTGCAAACAAGAGAGTTAAGTGAATGCCAAATGTTGAGAATACCAGTAGACTTTCCGCCTTCAGTCCCAGAACTCTGGCAACTTGTTCTCAGGTCAGGAAATTGGAAAACAGTTCTTTGAGAAATGTGAACAGCCAGAGAGAAAAAGATTTTACTAAAGATACTGAGATTAGGAGGTTCTCAACCAAACAGCTCAACGAGATCATGCTAAACGGGAGCTTGTAGTCAACAAGCTTCACCATTTACACATTGTTTTTATTTTGTCATTCTTTGCTTTACTTTGTGTGGAGTATGACCTAAGCAGAAGGGTCCCTAAAACAAAGTCCATTCTTACCATTGTTACCCAATTCTGCTTTCATTCCCCACTCTCCCTCGTGAGAGAACCATCTAGTCATCATCCATAATTGTCCTGTCCTTCTCCTTCTTGGGTATGTGTATCACTCTGATGGCCTCAGACAACCTCAGCTTTCTTTTGGCTCTGAAACTGGTTTAGCCACAATCACTACTACCCTCTGGAAATAGGCCCAAAGAAATTAAATAGTTTTCCCAAATCACAGAGCTCATAAATCAAAGAGGTGAGTTCAGAATCTAAATTTTTGTTTTCTTTTATTCACTCTGTGTCTTTAGTTCACTGATGCTGTGTTCTTCAAAACACAATAGGTGGCAGTTAGGTGCTCTTTAGCTAAATTTAAATTTAGGTCAGAAGCCTGTATTCTGGAAACTTGTGGATCTTTTTTTTTTTTTTAAATAACAGTTGCTATTGAAAAACTCAACTCACTGAATTAAAACAGTTTGTTTGTATTGTTTTTATTATTGTACACCCAACATCCAGAATGGCACCTGGTGCACAGAAAGTATTCAGATATGTTTGAATGTATAAATGGTTACATAATTAATTTTTTCCAAGTATAACTTTTTGATAAAGATAATTACAAATTGCTCAGAAAAGCCAATTACTTCTTTAGTGAGTTTTTTGACACAATAATTCACATCAATTTTAAATACTATCACATAAAGCACGGTGAAGAAAAGAAATTTTGCTTCATAATTAGAAAGCTCACAGTAAAACTTGCCAAGAAGAATAAAAACAAAAAAAGCCATTTTGAAAATACATGCAGCCCATGCCAAAATAGTATAAAATGAAGCCAGAAGTCTTCAAAAAGAAAAAAATTTTTCTTCCCAATGTTTTCTCACTCTTTTATGGTTCCTGAGATTGGTGAGGTTTCAAGGCTTGAGATTCAAGGGTTGCTGAGCTGTTCTGACTTATTACCTTTGGTATCTATTTTTTCACCATGACCATCCTTGGATTTGGAAGCAGTAATTATTGAAATAAAATTCCACTTTTCTAAGTTACTTATTAAGGACCTAACTTAGTTGTTTATAATTTTGAGTTTCAGATTTAGGAGGGAATTCATTAAGAAGTTAATTATTCTAACAGCTGTTAAGGTTTAAGCCAAATCTTCGGCTACCACTACTCAACCAAGATCATTGATGTGAACTTATTGATAAATATAGTGGAAACTTTTCAAGTCTTATCTTATTTGACACTTGGTAGCATTTCATGATGCTCTTTACAAAACCTTCCTCCCTTATCTTTGATTATAATATTTCCCCTGGTTTTCTACTTCTTTTGAATTTCTTTTTCAGTCATTTGGTATGGCTTCTCTTCCCTCAGCCTTGCAAATGGTGATGTTCATTTGCATCATTAGATCCATTTTTAGATTATCTGCCAGCCTAAGATTCTCCCAGGCAATTTTAATCATCCCCATTGCCATCTTTTACTTATGCCCTCCAAATCTGTGTCTCAAGCTCAAATCTACCTCTTAAGTTTCAGAACTGAATATCTTGCTGATTATTGTCCATCTGTGCTTGAATGTCCCAAAGCTATTTAGATGTTATGTTCCAAACTGAAATAATAATCTTTTACCCCCATTTCCAGCTACTACCCATAAACTCTTCTGTTGAGTTTCCTACTTCAACAAATGGCACAATGAGCCTAAAGCATGGAATTAGACTTTCTCTTAGTTTTATCCTATCTGATCAGCCACTGAGTGCTGTATATTCTACTTTCTAAATATCTCTCAATTCCATCTACTTTTCTCTCTCCCTAAATTCTGATATCCTGATTTAAGTCAAGAACATTGCTTACCTCTTACTGCACTGACTTAACTGGTCTCCCTACATCCATCCTGACCCCTCCCCCTACCATATCTATTTCCTTTCTTTACCAAAGTGATATTTCTATAATTTGACTTGGATCTTGGTCACTTCCCAACTTAAAATTCTTCCCCTTTGCCTTCAAAGTAAATTCTGTCATATCTTGGCCTGTGCTTACCTTTATAGCTTCATCTTCCACTGCTGTCAGTCTTCTGGCCTCTGTACATCTTATTGCCTTAGTTTGGAACACTATTTCTTTCTAATCCCCACTCCCTCATTCATTTCTTTCACCTAGTTAACTCCTACTCATCCTTTCATCTCAGTTTAGATGTCACTTCCTCCTGAAAGCCTTCCTCAGCCCATTAATTATGGATTGGTAGCCACTTCTGTGTGCTTCCACTGTGTCTCATACTGCCCCCATCCTATCCATCATGACCCTGCAGTTGTGCTTATTACAAATAATGAAACCACCTGCTTTGACTTCTCTGTATTTTCCATTATGTCTGGCATGAAGTAGTTTCTCAATAAAAATTTGATGCATGAGTAAATGAATAAGTGAATGTAATAGAAGTAGCTACTTACCTTAGCTAATTTGAGTTTCAGTTTTATACAATTTCCATCCCTACACAGTTTTGTAGCTTTTACCCCTTCTTGATTATATAGGGTTCCCCTTATCCAGAGTTTCACTTTCCCCAGTTTCCATTACAAGGCAGAAGCCCATGATCTGGGGTGCCTGGGTGGCTCAGTTGTTAAGCATCTGCCTTTGGCTCAGGTCATGATCTCAGGGTCCCGGGATCAAGACCCACATCGGGCTCCCTGCTCAGCGGGAAGCCTGCTTCTCTCTTTCCCACTCCTGCTTGTGTTCCCTCTCTTGCTTTTTCTTTCTCTGTCAAATAAAAAAAAAAAACTCTTAAAAAAAAAACAAAAACAAACCATGATCCTCCTTCTGGTTATTCATTGATAGGTCAGTAGGTCAGTAGCAGCCTAACACTATGTCATAATACCTGTGTCATTCACCTCAATTCATCTTCTCACATAGTCATTTTATCATCTCACATCATCACTAGAAAAAGAGTGAGTGCAGTATAATATTTTGAGAGAGATAGACAACATTAACATAATTGTTATTACAATATATCATTATAGTTCTATTATATTATTGTTGTTAGTCTCTTACTGTGCCTAACTTATAAATTAAACTATCATAGGTATGTATGTATAGGAAAAAACATAGTCTATGTAGTTTGGTACTATCCAGTTTCAGGCTTTTGTTGGAGGCCTTGGAACACCTCCCCTGTGGATAAGGGGGCGTGACTGCTAGTAACCTAATCCCCAACCAAAGCCAGCCTCTGTTCACTTTTATGTCTCATGCACAGGAGTATCTTGGTAGAGAGTGTAGATGGTCAGTTTACTATTTCATGGCCTCTGTTTAAAGGTTAAAAAGTTCATATGCAGGTAGACAGTACTGTTATTGATATATTTAAAGCTCTGGTGTTCATACCTGGTTCATTAGAATCATCAGGGACAAAGCTTAAGATCTGTATTTTTTTAGAGTTCCACAGGTAAATTCGATAGGTAGCTAGAGCTGAATAATTAATGTCTTATTATTTAGTGTAGTCATTTCTAAAACTTAAATTTTTTAAATGTGCATTTCTGGGCCCCATCATAAGAGATTCTGATCTGGTAAGTTTGGGATGGGGTAGATTAGAGCTAACATTTAAAACTTAATGGTGAAATGGATTGCTTTATAGATATATATTCCCCATTGATAGAGTATTGCAGCAAAATACTTTTTAGTCATTTTCTGGAAAACTGACAAAGGATTCCTATATTGTCAGGGGGATTGGACTAGATGCCCCCAAGATTCCTCTTACCTCTGAATTCCATGATCTCGGTATCCTTTTTCTTTTTTTATTGCTTCCTAAGAACAATCTTGGCCCTCCTCAATTCATAACACATTAATCATCTTTGGTCCGTACAAGATCCTTTTCTTGTTTTATTTTACTTGTTTATTTATTTTTATAACCATTATGCTCCCAGTCTCCCCCAATCATTTTAGTGTGTTTAACATATTTTATGCAGATGTTCTTGAAAAATATATATTAGTGCACATGTATTTTTAATATATGCAAGTGGTGTTATATATTTCATTCTGTTTCTTTTGTCAGTCAGCATTAAGTTTTTAATACCATTTTATTAGCCTAGTGTAAAACTGCCAAAAACAAATAAATATAATAAAAGGAAAGACAAAATTAGTTCCATTTTTCATATCAGTGTAAATGCAGAAGTCTAGAAAAAATTGGCTAATTGATTCTAGTAGCACCTTAAGAAAATAAAACATCATGATACAGTGGAATTGATCCCAGGATTCTTTTACTGTAATTTACCCCATTTGTAGATTAACAGAGAAAAATTATGATTATCTTAATCAGTACAGAGTAGGCATTTGATAAATCCAATGTGTGTTTGTTTAAATCACATTTTTAAATCAGTGTAGTTGGAATTTTTGAGGAACTTGATAATACTCTAAAACTTATTTGAAGGAACATGAATATTGGGGCACCTGGGTGGCTCAGTCGTTAAGCATCTGGCTTTGGCTCAGGTCATGATCCCAGGGTCCTGGGATCGAGCCCTGCATCTCCCTTCCTGCTCAGCGGGAAGCCTGCTTCTCCCTCTCTCACTCCCCCTGCTTGTGTTCTCTCTCTCGCTGTGTCTTTCTCTGTCAAATAAATAAATAAAATCTAAAAAAAAAAAAAAAGGAAAGAAAGAACATGAAGATTAAAGAAGAGAGAACTTTCCCTATCAGATATCAGTGCATAGTTTGAGATCATCATAATAAAACTAGTATTGTATTAGAACACACATAGACTAATAAACCAATAAAATAGAGTATATAGAGACATACTGGTGTTTATGGGAACTTAATAGGTATCACAAATCAGTGGAGAAAGGAGAACTTAATAAATGGTGTTGGGAGAAATGGATCACTATGTGAAGAGAAATAAAGCATTCCTAGATAGTGACACTTATAAAGATGTTCTTCAGATAGATTAAACATCTGTATGTAATGATGGAATTCCAAAGTTAATACTAATGAAGATGAATATCTTGGTGAGCTAAGGGCAGGGAAGAAATTCTTAAAATTTAAAACTTAAAACATAATTGCAGTAATACAAAGTAAACATAAATACAAACAATAGAAAACTAAATGGATTTCTTAAGTTATTAAAACTTTTTTTGAAGATTTATTTATTTGATAGAGAGCATGCACACATGAGTTGGGACAGAGGGAGAGACTCTCAAGCAGACTCCATGCTGATCATGGAGCTTAATTCACAACCCATGAGATCATGACCTGAGCCAAAATCACAAGTTAGATGCTTAAGCAACTGAGTTTTTCAGGTGCCCCTAAAACCTTTTAATCAGTGAAGGACAGCATGAATGAAGTTAATATACAGATGTTAATTAATAGACCATAAATCTTATTTTACTATCTAAAATCAACAAGGAAATAACCTGTGGAATACACAAAAAACTTCTCTAAATCACCAAGAGTTAAACAACAACCCCAATGAAAAAAGTGGAGCACCTTGAGGGGTTCAGTTGGTTGGGTGTCTGCCTTCAACTCAGGTCATGATCCCAGGGTCCTGGGATCGAGCCCCACATTGGGCTCCCTGCTGAACTTCTCCCTCTCCTCTGCCCTTCCTGGCCCCTCGTGCTTTCTCTCCTGCACGCTTTCTGTCTGTCTCACTCAAATAAATAAAACCTTAAAAAAAAAAAAAAGAAAAAACTGAAAAAAGGGTATGAACAGGCTCTTTATAAAAGAGAGAACTTGAAAAGCAATAAGGATATGTAAATTAAAATAACTTTTTTATTCTTACTTAAGACTGGCAAAAATTAGAAAGTAGAATAATGCAGTGTTGGTAAGGATGTGGCAATATAGGAATCCTCATTACCCATCCATTGCTGGTGAAGAACAGAGATAGGTATAGTTACTTTGGAGAGCAATCAGGTGATGCTTAGTCAAAGGGAGACTGTATATACCCTGTACCACAGCAATAGTTCTGGATAGATGAATGATGGAGAGAGGGGAGAGGATAGGGATATTAAAGGAATTACTAGTAATCCTTTGTGATAAAGTACAATGTTTAGATTTGCCCTTGCCTAATACATGAATTAAAATATTAGGTTTATTATACACCTGTAATTAATTGATGCTTGTAGATTGTTTAGTTCATATATGTACCTGTTTTAGAAGAGAGGGAAATAAGGGTGAATTGGAGCCCCTGCTAATCTGTTACTGCCTTTAAACCTTCTACTTTGATGATTCAGTTGACTTGCAGAAAAAGTTAATTCCATTTACTACAGAGCTGCACAAACACTAGCTCAAAATGCAAAAAAGCTGAAAGGAAATGCAGCGATAGCTTGGAGGAGCTGCAGACTTGACTGACAAGATAAGCCAGAAGATTGGTGACATTACACTGACCTCTAAACATAAACATGGGTGCTGTTCCACTTCCACCTTTCAAGTCTCTGGCAACTCTAACTCAGAACTATCTAGAGAAGGGAATTCTAGAAAACATAGTTCCAGTTTAGTTAAATTGATACAGTGCAGGTCACTACTTCCTTCTTCTCAGTCAGTACCCTAATTTAACATGAGATCCTATGAGGCTGTGAAACTCCAGTAGTGTTGTAATTCACCTACAGGATTAGACTTTGTTATGATAGTTAGACATCTCAACCCAGCAGCTACAGGATCTTAATTTATTTTTAAGAACAATCAGAGAAAACTGTCTGGTCCCCTTACCTGACCTTGTGATAGAAATTTAACACGCTGAGCTTATGATCTCCAAATTCTCTACTACATTTTGAAACAATGGACTAGCTTCATTGTTCTTCTTATATGAATTAAAATACTTATGCAACAATTATTTTGTTATCTAAAAGCACTTGATTATAGTTGTCTATTGGTGATAATTTACTTGTTTTGCTTTTGAGTGCCATGGACTACCAGTTTCTCATTAACTACTGGCAAAAGATTAATAATAGTTTTTGTTTTTAATAACTATTTTTATTAATACTTTTGTTTTAGAATGATTTTAGTTTCACAGCAAAATTGAAGGGAAAGTATAGAGATTTCTTAAATACCTTTGGCCCACATATACATAGCTTCCCCCAATATCATCATTCCCCACCTGAGTGGTACATTTGTGACAATCGATGAGCCTATATTGACACATCAAAATCATCTGAAATCCATAGTTTACATTGTTTCACTCTTGGTGTTGTACATTCTTTGGATAGACAAATGTATAATGGGATGCATCCATTACTTTGGTGGTATATTGAGTATTTTTACCATATTAAAAATCTTCTGTGCTCTGCTTATTTATCCCCCCCTTCCAATTAGTTGAATTTCATCAAATCTAAAAACCAACTCCAGATTTTTACCCTTAAGTTGCTTTACTTCTGAAACAATTATTAGTACAGATCAGGAAAATCCTTAAGTAGCACTCTTCATTTTCTACAAGTTCGTTATATTATACTTCACTCAGTTACATCTGTCTAAATGTGTAGAAAAGACCGACAACATGTTCCAAATATTCTGGGCAATAAAATAATTGCTTTTACAAATAGAATTTAAAATGCTGTCTTAGCTAGTTATATCAGATTGCATTGAGTATTTACTATAATATCTGAGGAGTATTTAATGGAGAGTGTACAGACTGCTGACGGGAGATTTGATGTTCTTTGTGTTAACCATTTGAAAGCAATTTATGATAAATAGTAATTCGTATTTTTGGTGAGGCAGAAATTTAAGCTGTGATGTAATGCTAGTATGTGCTAGGCAAACATTAACTAGTATGTAAACCTTGCTAATCGTGATTCATTCTGCATCTCAATTTTACCTTGTTTTCAAACAGTCATTGTGTGACTCATGAAATTGTGTTTGTGAAATATATAATATTTGTGTCATATGTATTATTTACAGAATAGTAATAAAATAAATACACATGTAACTAACACCCAGTTCAAGAAATCAAAGATTAACATTGAAGTCCTGGAAAGCTCCACCTCAACTTTTCCTGCTCTTCCTTTCCCTGAGCACCACTCTTGTAAATTTGATACTATCATTCCTTTGCTTTTCTTCATGGTTTTTCCCAATATGTGTAGTCTTAAAATATAATTCAGTTGAGTTTTGCCTGTTTTGACCTTCATATAATTGCAATCATCCTGTTTTTTCATCAATACAATCAATATTTTTTGAGCAGCTGCTCATAAAGCTCATCCATCTGGATATATATAAAATTATGGTTTGTTTACATTGATTGCTTGATGAGTCCATGCTACTGTTGAAGGCTATTTGACTCTGGTAATGAACAGTGTTGTAACTAAAAACACTTGCAGTGACCATTCTTATACACTGATACAGTGTAAATTGCTTGTACAGCAATTTCTTTTGAATAAACATAGAGGAGTGGAATTGCTGAGTCAAGAGTATGTACAACTTCAACTTTACTAGATTATGACAAACTGTTTTCTAAAATATCTTTACAAATTTACACTCATAACAGTATATGAGAGCTCCTGTGACTTTATTAATTTTAAATTCTATCTGGTGATTGTCAAAGGGTACATCACTGTAGTTATAATTTGCATTTCCTTAATAACTAATAAAATGGAACAGTTTTTCATGTTTATTGACTTTGCATATTTTCTGTGTAAGGGAATGCCTATTTGCTTCTTTTGCTCTTTTTTCTTTCTTTTTTTTTTTTTTAAGATTTTATTTATTTATTTGAAAGAGAAAGAGACAGCAAGAGAGGGAACACAAACAGGGGGAGTGAGAGAGGGAGAAGCAGGCTTCCCACTAAGCAGAGAGACAGATGCTGGGTTCGATCCCAGGACCATGGGATCATGACCTGAGCCGAAGGCAGACGCCTAATGACTGAGCCACCCAGCCACCCCTGCCTTTTTTTCTTTTGCATTATCTTTTTCTCATTGATTTGTAGGAGTTCTTAGTATGTTCTGAATGCCAAGCCTTTCATGTTACAGGTGTTGCTTCCTAGTTTGTGGTTTTCTTTTGCTTTTCTTTCTGATAATTTTTGGTGAATATAAGTTTATTATTTTAATGTAGTCAGTTTCATTAGTTGTTTCCTTTATGGTTTGTACCTTTTTATGTCTTGAGCAAGAAAACCTTCCCTACTGTGAGATCATAATTCTCATATCCTCATAAAAAATTTGGTAATTTTACCTTTCATATTTAAGTCCTTAATCATCTATAATTGACTTTTTTTGTGAACTGTATGAAGTAGAAATCCTGTTTACTTTTTTCCAAATGTATAATCAAATACCTGCAGAGCTATTTATATAATAATATATCCTTTCTCCAATGATGTGGTATGGCCCCCCTTTTATACATCACATTTCTATAAATATTGGGTTTGTTCAGGATTTCTGCTTTATAAATCTGTTTGCCTATTTTCACAAGAGCATCTTACAGTCTTTATAAAAAAAGATTTTATTTATTTTGAGAGACAGGGAGTGTGAGAGAGAGAAAGAGCATGAGCTCTTCTCATGCTCATGAGGGGCGAGGGGCAAAGGGAGAAGCAGACTCCCCTGTGAGCAGGGAGCCCTACTTGGGACTCAATCCCAGGACCCCCAGATTATGACCTAAGCCGAAGGCAGATGCTTAACCAAGTGAGCCACCCAGGCCCCCAAAAGCATCATATAGTCTTAATTAAAGTTTTATAATGAACTTTAATATCTGTGAGACAAGTCCTTGTGCTTTATTTTCCTAAGGAATATCTTGCCTATTCTTTGCCCTTTGCTTTTCTATATAATTTTAAGAATCACCTTGTTGAATTCCATGAAAAGCTTTAGTGGGACTTTGATTAAAATTATGTTGAATCTGTAGGCTAATTTAGGGAGGAACTGATGTATTCACAAGTCTTTATATCCACAAATACAGTATATTTCTTAATGTATATAGGCCTTTAATGTGTTTTAATAACTTTTTGGCATTTTTATTTTTTAAAAGATTTTATTTATTTATTAGAGAGAGTACACGAGAGAGAGCAGAGGGAGAGGGAGAAGCAGACTCCCCACTAAACAGGGATCCTGATGTGGGACTCAGTCCCAGGACCCTGGGATTATCACCCGAGCTGAAGGCAGACACTTAACCAACTGAGCCACCAAGGCGCCTCCCATTTTATTTTATTTTACTGTTAAATGCTTCTTTTAAAAGTTTTCATTTTAATTGCAGTTAGTTACATACAGTGTAATACTAGTTCACTTGTACAATATAGTGATTCAACAATTCCATACGTCACCCAGTTTTCATCACAAGTTCACTCCTTAATCCCTGTCACCTGTTCAACCCATCCCCCCACACACTTCCCTTCTGGTGACCATCAGTTTGTTCTCCATAACTAAGAGTCTGTTTCTTCATTTGCCTCTCTTTCTCTCTCTCTCTCTTTTTTTTCCCTGTGCTCTTTTGTTTTGGTTCTTAAATTAAACTTAAGAATGAAATCATATGGTGTTTTCTTTTTCTGACTGACTTATTTCACTTAACATTATACTCTTTAGCACCATCCCTGTTGTTGCAAATGGCGAGATGTCATTCTTTTTAGTAGCTGAATAATACTACAATGTATATGTGTGTGTGTGTATACACATATATATATATGTGTGTGTGTGTGTGTGTGTGTGTGTGTGTGTGTTTGTGTATTTGCACCACATCTTCTTTATCCATTCATTTGCCGATGGACACAGGCTGCTTCCATATCTTGGCTATTTTAAATAATGCTGCTATAAACATAGGGGTGCATGTATCCCTTTGAATTAATGATTCTGTATTCTTTGGGTAAATACCCAGTAGTGCAAATGGTGGATCATAGGGTAATTCTATTCTTAACTTTTTGAGAAACCTCCATACTGTTTTCCAGAGTGGCTGCACCAGTTTGAATTCCCACCAACAGCGCACAGGGATTCCTTCTTCTCCACATCCTGGCCAAATCCTATTGTTTCTTGTGTATTTGATTTTAGCCATTCTTACAGGTGTGAGGTGCTATCTCATTGTGGTTTTGGTTTGCATTTCCCTGATGGAAAGTGATGATGAACATCTTTTTACATGTCTGTTGGCCATCTATATGTCTTAGGAGAAATGTCTGTTCATGTCTTCTGCCCATTTTTAAATTGACTTATTGGGGGGGTGTTGAGTTGTATAAGTTATTAATGTATTTTGGATGGTAACCCTTTATCAGATATATCATTTGCAAATATCTTCTCCCATTCTGTAGTTTGCCTTTCAGTTTTGATTGATTTAATAGCATTATTTTCTCCATGACAATCTTTACACAACTTTTGTTAGATCTCTTCCTGGTTACTATTTTGTTTTTACTCTTGGTGCTATTGTAAATGGTAGCTTTAAAAATTATATATCCTAATTGCTTTTGTCTGATATATAGAAATATAGTAAGTTTATTAATGTTGCAGACTTCATTGTATGTAATAACTTGTCTACATATTCTTTTTAGTTCTTTATATTGGCATTCATATCATCCAGTATCATCCATATCATCTAGTAGTGCTGTTTACCTTGTTATCCCAACTTTATTCATTTTATTTCTTTTTCTTATTGTATAGCGAGGATTTGTAGTGTAACATTAAATAGAAGTGATGGCACCTTTCTTTTAAAGTTTAATCATTGAGCTTTACATTTGCTAAAGGTTTATTTTATTTATTTATTTTAAAGATTTTATTTATTTATTTGACAGAGAGAGACCACAAGTAGGCAGAGAGGCAGGCAGAGAGAGAGAGGAGGAAGCAGGCTCCCTGCTGAGCAGGGAGCCCGATGCAGGCCTTGATCCCAGGAATCTGAGATCATGACCTGAGCCAAAGGCAGAGGCTTTAACCCACTGAGCCACCCAGGCGCCCTAAGGTTTTTTTTTTTTTTTAAACAGCATTTACGGGCGCCTGGGTGGCTCAGTGGGTTAAAGCCTCTGCTTTCGGCTCAGGTCATGATCTCAGGGTCCTGGGATCGAGGCCCGCATCGGGCTCCCTGCTCAGCAGAGAGCCTGCTTCCCCCTCTCTCTCTGCCTGACTCTCTGCCTCCTTGTGATCTCTCTCCCGCTGTGAAATAAATAAATAAAGTCTTTAAAAAAAAAAAACAGCATTTACTATTTTATTTTATTTTTAATTTATTATTATTTTTAACATAGTGTTATATTACTTTCAGTTGTACAATATAGTGATTCAACACTTATATACAACACCTGGTACTCACCAAGTTTTATTAGATGTCCTATATCAGGTTAAAAAGTCCTCTTCCAAAGCAAAAGAAAAACCTAATTAAAGATCATATAACATGGGGAAAATGTCCTCTTCCACTCTTGGTTTGTTAAGAGTTTTTATCATTAATATGTGTTGAATTTCATGAAATGCTTTCTCCAAATATCAGTTGTTTTCATGAATTATTGAACTTGATATGCTTGATATGTTAGGAATTTTCCCCATTATTTTTTCCATCATTTGAGATTAGCCTATCATTTCTCTTAATGTTTTTGGTATTAGAGCAAGCTTATACTTAGTGTCAGAAAATGAAGTAGAGGAGTGCCTAGGTGGCTCAGTCTATTAAGTATCTGACTTTGGCTCAGGTCATGATATCAGGGTCCTGGGATTGAGCGCCTTCTCAGAGCAGGGAGTCTGATTCTGTCTTTCCCTCTGCCCCTCCCCTCCCTCCTGCACTCACTCTCTCTCTCAAATAAATAAATAAAAATCCTAAATAAATAAATAATGAATAATAAATTTTGAAAAATAAAGAATAATTTATTAATAAGAAAGAAAGAGGGCGCCTGGGTGGCTCAGTGGGTTAAAGCCACTGCCTTCGGCTCAGGTCATGATCCCAGGGTCCTGGGATCGAGGCCCACATCGGGCTCTCTGCTCAGCGGGGAGCCTGCTTCCTCCTCTCTCCTCTGTCTCTGCCTGCCTCTGCCTACTTGTAATCTCTCTCTCTGTGTCAAATGAATAAATAAAATCTTTAAAAAAAAAAAAGAAAGAAAGAAAGAGAAAGAAAGGAAGGAAAGAAAGAAAAGAAAGGGAAGGAAGGAGGAAAAGAAAAGGGAGGAAGGAAGGGAGGAAGGAAGGAAGGAAGGGAGGAAGGAAGGGAGGAAGGAAGGAGAGATTGTTCCTCTGTATCTCCTATCTGGAAGAGTGAAGGTTAGATTGAAATAGCATGTTCCTTATAAGTTTGTTAGAACTCGCCAGTAAAGCCATCTAAACCTAGTGTTCTCTTTGTAGAAATATTTTAAATTTCCAATTATAAACTATCCAGGTTAGTAATTTTTTCTTGAGTTTATGTGGTAATTTTTTCCTAGGAATTTGTCTGTTGTAGATTTCTTCTTTTTTAAAATTGGTTTTGCCAGTTTTATTACTCTATAAACCCTTTGCTTTTTTAAAATTTTAATTCCAATATAGTTAACATACAGTTATATTAGTTGCAGGTGTACAGTATAGTGATTCAGCAATTCTATATATTATTCAGTGCTCATCATGATAAATGTACTCTTAATCTCCATCACCTATTACACTCATGCCCCCACTCACCTCCCCTCTGATATGCTTTATTTTAAACAAGTACCCTCAGTTAGAGTTTTGTTTTGTTTTTTTTTTCAACAAGAACATTTTTTACTTGAAACATGTTCTGGGGCACCTGGGTGGCTCAGTCGGTTGAGTGGCAGCCTTTGGCTTGGGTCATGACCCCAGATCCTGGGATTGAGCCCCACAGTGAACTCCTTGCTTGGCGGGGAGACTGCTTCTCCCTCTCCTTCTGCCTGCTGCTCTGCCTACTTGTCCTATCTCTCTGTCAAATAAATAAATAAAAATCTTAAAAAAAAAAAGAAAGAAAGAAACATCTTCAGAATACATGGTTCTAAAAGATACATATAAAACATTCCATCCAAGAAAAATAGAATACACATTTTCTTCTAGTACACACAGAAGAATATTTTTGTGGGTTAGATTCCTAGGAATAGAATTGCTAGGTCAAAGCCTATATGTATACTTAGTTTAAACAGATATTGCCAGATTGCTTTTCAAAAAAGCTGTTATGATTCATGTTTCTGCCTGCAGTTATTGAGAGTATCTTCTTCCCCACATCTCTGCCTAAAATAGGTATAAGGTTCAATAGCTCTTTTCAATGTTTGCTGTTTTCCAGGTAGGCCGAAAGTACATATAAAGGACTTGGTTTAGTTCACTTCTGATACCTAGCATCTAAAACAGTACTTAGACCATAGAAAGCTTCAGTGACTATTTATGGAGTATATGAATCAGGAATGAATGAATAAAAAAGTCAAATGACTAACCTCATTGTTTCTTTGACTTGCACTTCTTTGACTGTAAATGAATTTTATCATCAATTTAGATGTCTGTTTGACATTTCCAGAGTTGTTCTTTTGTGGCTCACTTATGCATTCCTCTTGTCCATTTTTCTTTTGGGTTGTTTGACTTTTTCTAGTCATTTTGTAGAAGCACTTTATTTAGTATAGATATTGCCCTTTATAGTTTTTACCCCAAACACATTTTTTATTGGTTTTGCATTTTATCTTTTGCCATAGTAAAACTTTTAATTTTTTGCTCAGATTTTAGCTGTTTTTTTAAAACTTGTGTACATTTTCACTTTGTTTTCTTTATTCCCAAGATATGTGTGTTGTCTAAATGTTCTTGTAAGATTTTTATTCCATCTAGAACCTATTTTTGTAATTGCATAGTGTATTATAAGTGTCCAATTTTATTTTTTTTAAAGGATAGCCAGTTAATGCTAGCACATATTAAATAATTTATAGCTCTCCCATTGAATTGAACTACCACATTTATCATATATGGAATTCTCATACATATTATGATTTACTTCTGAATTTCTTATTCTGCTCCACGGATATTTATGTATATCTAAACTAATATTCATTTGAGTAAGGGACTTCCTTATGTTCTGATACCTGATAAGGCAAATTATCCTACACTGATACTCTTTTTTTTGTTCTTTTTTAGCTAGTTTTGGCCTTTGATTCTTTCGTATAAATATTAAGGTGATAATATTCAATATCTAATAAAAATCAATTAGAATTGAAAATGCAAAAGTGACTTATATGTTAATTTGGGGGAAATTAATATTTTAATATATTAAGCCTTTTTGCCCCTCAATAACTAGTACATTTTTCTATTTTTGTTTTTCCTTTTTATAAGTTTTTAAAGCTTTCTTCTTAGAAATATTTTGCTTTGTTAAATGTATTCCATAGTATTTATAGTTCGTATTGCTATTGTGAATGGAGTGCTTTTCCCATTTCCATTTGTAGTTGCTTTTTTCAAAGATATATGGGTGTCTAGATGGCTCAGTCAGTTAAGCATCCGACTCTTAATTTCAGCTCAGGTCATGATCTCAAGATCCTGAGATGGAGCCCAGTGTCAGGCTCTTTGCTGAGCATGGAGCCTGCTTGAGATTCTCTCTCTCTCTCCTTTGTCCCTCCCTCCTGCACACACTTTTTCTCTCACACAAAAGTAAATAAATGAATAAATAAAAATTTTAAAAATAAAGCTATTGATGTTGTAGATTTATCCATTTTCTCAACTTCTCTTATTAATTTTAGTGTTCTATTAAATCTTGGGTTTTCTAGGCATACTGTAGTACCACTCCCCCAAAAAGTTTTATTCCTCTTTGCCTGTGTTTATACCATTTATTTCATTCTCATGTCTGATTGTATTTGCCAGAACCTCTAAGACAGTGTTAAATAAAAACTCTCATAGCATTTATCTCTCATTCCTGATTGAAGTGGTTAGTATTTTGTCATTTAGGATAGTACTTATTTGGCTTTAGTAAATATTCTTTATTGTATATAATGAGCTTTTTTCTGTTCCCATTTTAATTAATTATTATGTATATTGGTTGATAAATATTTTGGTGGCTTTTCAGCATCTATTATAATCTTATGTGTTTCTTTTCCTTAATGTGTTGATAAGATGTATTAAATTGATAAATTTCCTTCATTGAACCACTTGCACTTTTTTACTCTACACACAAAATTTGTGTTTTTCTCTGTGGAAATTTGTAGGGAAATTTGTCTCTTTGACTTCTGTCTTTTAAAATTTCACAGTGTTCCCTGATGTCATTGAGCTGTTTGCATGTGTTGTGCTGGGTACTTGATAGGCCCTTTCAGTCTGTCTTTAAATGCTGGATGATTCTCAAATTGTTTTCTTGGATTTCTTTTCCTTCATTTTCTCAATTTAATCTTTTGTGATAGACTATTCAGATGTTGACCTCCCTGGAATAATCCTCTAATTTTATTTTCTTTTCACTACTATTTTCAGTCTCTGCTTTTTTGCTTTATCTTTTGGGAGATTATCTCACATTATCTTCCAGTCCCTCTATTGAATTTCCATTCCAGCTGTCATGTTTTCTACCCAAGAACACTTTTTAGTCTCTGAATATTCCCTTTTTTAGTATTCTGATTTTGTTTCATGAATGTAATAATTTCACGTATCTCTCTGAGGATATTGGTTGTATGTGCGCACATGTATGCATGTGTGTGTGTTGGGGGGGAGAGCAGTTTTCTTATCCTTGCATAGTTCTGTCTTTCCATAATTCCTTTGGCCAATTTTTTTCTTTTGGTCTTTGTCTTTTATATTAGAAGATTTGTTCAGGGCGCCTGGGTGGCTCAGTGGGTTAAAGCCTCTGCTTTCGGCTCAGGTCATGATCTCAGGGTCCTGGGATCGGGGCCCATATCGGGCTCTCTGCTCGGCGGGGAGCCTGCTTCCTCCTCTCTCTCTGCCTCTCTGCCTACTTGTGATCTCTCTCTCTCTCTCTCTCTCTGTGTCAAATAAATAAATAAAATCTTTAAAAAAAAAAGAAGATTTGTTCAGATAGCTGGTAATCTTTAATTGTCTACTTATTTGGGAACCCTCAATATCAATATTTTTAATTCTTTTTTCCTTTTTGGGGGGTATGGGGGTAGTATTAGGGAGCTATTAATATTTCCCAGAAAACAATTTTCTAGTGTCTTATTGGAATATAAAGACCTGGTTGCCAGAATTCTAGAAGCCCAGGAGTGTAAGAGGGGTAGGTGTCTTTAACATTCATTGTGTAATATTTTACTTAATTTTGTTCATTTTCAGTTGGTACACCACCCTTCAACTGGGTCTGGTGTCCTTCAATTCAGTGATTCTCTATTGTGCCTTCCCCAGGTGTCTGCTGGGGTAGGAGAGGGGCAGTATCCAGCTATGTTGAGTAGATGAGACAATCTGGTGGTCTACCTTCATTTAAAATGTCTATATATAGCCCTCCTTTTATAGTCTTCCTTCACCCAATTTTGGAAGTAGCTAGTTATACCAGTTCATGAGCCTTTGAAGATTTCATGTATAAATTGGATTGTTCTTGGTTTTCCCCATTCTCAGTTGAGGATTTAGTGTTTCCATTTCTACCATTTGTTCATCTGCTTTTCAGCTTTCCATTTCTTCTATTCTTATAATGGTATAGTTATACTGCGTACCTTTGTAAAGAAATAATATTTTCATTGTAATTTAAGTGGGGTCTTTGACCCACGGAGCCACCCAGGCGCCCCGAAGTGGGGTCTTTGGATGTTTATTTAGGAGGAAGCAACTTTGGAAGTGTCTAAAAATTTCAACTTTACTATAAAGTCAAAATATCTTACAATAGTATACAAAGCCATGCCTTCCTTTCTAGCCTTATATTTATCACTACATCTCATCTTACTAGTTTAAATTCTGCCCAGCCACCTTTTTTACAGTGTAGTAACCAAACCATGTTTTGATTTTTTACCTTTGTTCATCCAGGATTCTTGCTCTGGAATGCCCATTACCCTCTAATTTCAAGATCTGGTGAAAATATCATTTAAGCATCAGCTCAACTTTTATCTTTCATGCCATGCTCAGATAGAAATGGCTGCTATCCTCATCTCCTTTAAACTCTTAACATAGCACTGGAACTGTCTTTTGTAATATTTTAAACATATAATAAACTGAATTCTTGATATATAATAATTGGAACATATTTCAAGTGTCCAACTTGATAACATTTTTAATATGTGTGTACACCTATGAAACCATTACCACACAAAAGATAATGAACTTAATCCCCAAGTTTGCTGTACCTCTTTGTAACTCTTCTTTCTCCTCTTTTCTAAACCCTACCTCCCACCTATCCTCAGGTAACCACTAATCTTTTTTTCACTATGGATTAATAAGCATTTTCTAAATTTTATATAAATGGGATTATGGTATGGAATTATGCAGTCTTTTTTTTCTGCTTTCTTTTACTCACATCATCATTTTGAGATTCATCTGTGTTGTATCATGTGTCAGTAATTCATTCCTTTTTATTGGTAAGTAGTACTCCATTATATAGATATACCACAGTTTATCCATCCACCTCTTGATGAGTACTTGGTTTGTTTCCAGTTTGAGGCTTTTACAAATAAAGGTACTCTGAACATTCATGTACAAGCCTTTAATGGACATATACACTGGTTTATATTGGGTGAAATCACAGTAGTGGAATGGCTGGATTTTGTAGTTGGTGTATGTTTAACTTTTTAAGAAATGGGCAAGCTGTTTTTCAAGTGGCTACATCATTTTTCATTCCCACCACAAGTGTGGGAGAGGTCCAGTGTCTCCACATAGTTTCTGACTCTTATAATGGTGAATCTTTTTAGTTTTAGCCATTGTAATAGATGTGTAGTGGTATCTCATGTGGTTTTAATTTGTATTTCCCTAATAACTAATAATATTGACCATCTTTACTTGTTATCTGTTATATCTTCTTTGTCAAGTGTCTATTCAAATTTTTGTCCATTTTTAATTGGGTTGTTTGTTTTATCGCTGAGTTTGGGAAGATTTTTCTCTATTGTGGTTACCAGTCCTTTATCAGATATATGATTTTTAATATTTTCTTTCAGATACTATCTTTTTGTTCTCTGAGCAGTGTCTTTTGAAATTCAGAAGTTTTTAGTTTGGGGTTTTTATTTTTCATGAAGTGCATTTTGTCAGTTTGTTCTTTATAGATATTTCTTCTTTCAATATTCCTAAGAAGTCTTCTAAACCTAAGGTAACAAAGGTTTTTTTCTTTGTTTTTTTTCTAAAAATAGATAGAGATTTTATATTTAGGTCTGTGATCTGATTTGAGTTTATTGTTTTATATGGTATAAGATGTGGAATCCAAGTTCAGTTTTTTTACAAATAGATATCCAATTGTAGGATTATTTGTTGAAAACTATCCTTTTTTTCATTGAGTTGGCTTTCCACTTTTGGGAAAAACCAGTTGTTCATATTTGTGTGATTCTGTATCTGAGTTACCTATTCTGTTTCATTGATGTATTTTTTTACTTTACGTCACTATCACACTTTTTAATCCCTGTAGCTTTATAATGCATCTTGGAATAAGGTATAGTCCTCCAACTTTGTTGTTTCTAGAGTTGTTTTCATTATACTAAATCTTTTGCATTTTCCTATGGCTTTTTAAAATGAGTTTTTCAATTAGTATAAAGAAAGCTTGCTATGATTGTGATTTGAGATTTATTGAATCTTTATATCAACTTAGGGAAAATTAATGTCTTAACATCTATTTTCAATTCTTTTATCAAATAAATGATTTTTACAAGTCCTTTATCAAATGTATGAGTTTTGATGGTAAGTCCTTTTTTGAATGTTTCATATATACAAAGACTTGTGTATTGAATTGTCCCATGAACTTGGTATACCTATCTATTTAACTTTTCTTTAATTTATTTTAGCAATATTTTATAGTTTCATTGTACAGGTCTTTCACATCTTTATCATATTTGTTTCTAGGCATTTCATATTGTTTTTATTCTATTATAAATGGTATTTTAAATGTCAGTTTCTAATTGTTGGTTATATTTAAAATTGCAATTGATTTTTTATAATCACTGTATTTCTTTTGATCATGTTATCCTGCAACCTTCCTAAACTCATTTAGATCTATAAAGACTTCTTTGTATAGATATCAGTGGATTTTCTACATAGATAATCATGTCTGTGAATAAAAACAGTACTGCTTCTTCCTTTCTGATCCAAATGCTTTTTACTTCTTTTTCCTGCCTTATTGCATGGACTAGCTCTTCCATTAAAACATTGAATGAAAGTGGTAAAAGCAGATATACTTTTGTTTTTCCTGATCTTAGGAGGCTGGCATTCAGTCTTATGCCATCAGGTGTAGATGTAATTGTAAATGTTAGATAAAGGCTTTTTATTGATACTCTGTTTTAGGAAAGTCTTTGATTCCTACAATGGTGAGTTTTTATCAAGAATGGATATTGCTTATGTCATATGCTTTTTTCTATACTTATTAAGATGATCATATTTTTTTCTCTCAATTTTTTTAACATGATGAATTATATTGGTTTTCTAATGTGGAAACCAGTTCTCCATTCTACTTGATCATGATGTATTAACTTTTAAAATATATTATTGAATTCGATTTGTTGAAATTGTATTTAGAACTTTTCTGTTTATGTTTATGAGGGATATTAATTCACAGTTTTCTTTTTATGTTTTTGTCTCATTTTGTATTGCCTGTCTTATAAAGTGAGTGGGCAAGTGTATCCTCATATTCAGTTTTCTCGTAGAGGTTGTCTAGAATGGGTGTTGTTTTCTTCCCTAAATATCTGGTAGAAGAATTTACTAATTCATCCATCCAGCCCTGAATTATTGTTTTTGGGGAGGTTTTTAGCTACTAGTTTAATTATTTCATAGATGTAGTACTATTCAGGTTATCTTTTCTTTTCTTTTTTTTTTTTCAAGAACTTTGGCAACTTTTGTCTTACAAGGAATTTGTCTTTTTCATCTAAGTTGGATTTCTAAGCACAAAGTTGCTAATCACATTTTATTTTCTTTCGAATATCTGTAGAATCTTCAGTAATGTTATTTCTTTTTTTAATTAATTTATTTTTAAAAAAGGATTTTATTTATTTGAGAAAGAGAGTGAGTAAGAGAGAGAGCAAGTAAGAGAGAGCATGAGAGGGGAGAAGGTCAGAGGGAGAAACAGACTCCCTGTGGAGCTGGGAGCCTGATGCAGGACTCGATCCTGGAACTCCAAAAGGCTAAGCCAAAGGCAGTCACTTAACCAACTGAGCCACCTAGGTGCCCAGTAATGTTATTTCTCGTAGCGATAATATATTGTCTTTTCTGTCTTTCATATTTAGTCTGGCTAGAGATTTGTCTATTTTATTGAATTTCTCAAGCAACCAGTTTTTGGGATGTAGCAAAAGCTATTCTAAGAGGGAAGTTTATAATGTTACAGGCCTATCTCGTGAAGCAAGAAAAATCTTTTTTTTTAATTTTTATTATTATTTTTTATTATTAATATATAATATTTGCTTCAGGGGTACAGGTCTGTGAATCATCAGGCTTACACCATAGGACATAGCCTCCCCAATGTCTGTAACGCAGCCCTACCTCCCCAACCCCCAGCAACCCTCTGTTTTGCGAGATTAAGAGTCTCTTATGGTTTGTCTCCCTCCCGATCCCATCTTGTTTCACTTTTTCCCTCCCTACCCCCCACGATCCCCCACCCTGCCTCTCAAATTCCTCATATCAGAGAGATCGTATGATAATTGTCTTTCTCTGATTGACTTACTTCACTTAGCATAATACCCTCTAATTCCATCCACGTCATTATAAATGGCAAGATTTCAGGGTTTTTGGTGGCTACATAGTATTCCATTGTGTGGTGTGTATACACACACACACACACACATCTTCTTTATCCATTCATTTGTTGATGGACATCTAGGTTCTTTCCGTAGTTTGGCTATTATGGACATTGCTGCTATAAACATTCGGGTGCATGTGCCCCTTTGGATCACTACATTTGTATCTATAAATACCCAGTAGTGCAATTGCTGAGTCATAGGATAGCTCTATTTTCAACTTTTTGAGGAACCTCCATACTGTTTTCCAGAGTGCTGCACCAGCTCGCATTCCCACCAATAGTGTAGGAGTGTTCCCCTTTCTCCACATCCTTGCCAACATCTGTCCTTTCCTGACTTATGAATTTTAGCCATTCTGACTGGTGTGAGGTGGTATCCCACTGTGGTTTTGATTTGTATTTCCCTGGTGCTGAATGATGTTGAGCAATTTTTCATGTGTCTGTTGGCCATTTGGATGTCTTTTTTGCCAAAATGTCTGTTCATGTCTTCTGCCCATTTCTTGATTGGATTATTTGTTCTTTGGGTGTTGAGTTTGAAAGTTCTTTATAGATTTTGGATACTAGCTCTTTATCTGATATATCATTTGTGAATATCTTCTCCCATTCTCTCAGTTGTCTTTTGGTTTTATTGACTGTTTCCTGAGTTGTGCAAAAGCTTTTGATCTTGATGAAGTTCCAATAGTTCATATTTGCCCTTGGCATGAAGCAAGAAGCTAGAAAAAGATAACAAGCAAAACTGAAAGCTGGTAGAAGGAAGGAAATAATAAAGGATTAGAGTAGAAATAAATGAAATAAAGACTATTTTTAAAAAGCAATAGAACAGATCAGGAGCTGGTTCTTTGAAAAGATCAAGAAAATTGATAAACCTTCAGCCAGACTCACCAAAAAAAAAAAAAAAAGAGAGAGAGAGAGAGGACTCAGAAATGACCAAGGAAAAATAACAACCAATACCACAGAAATACAAAAGATTCCAGGAGAATATATTTAAAACTACATGCCAACAAATTGGACAACCTAAAAGAAATGGAAAGGTTCCTAGAAACATACAACCTTCTAAAACTGAATCAAGAATAGAAAATTTGAACAGACTGCATACCAGCAATGAAATTGAATCAGTAATAATAATAATTAAAAAACAAAAACAACAAAAAACTCCCAACAAACAAAGTCCATGACCAGATGGCTTCACAGGCAAATTCTACCAAACTTTTATTTTTTTTTTAAAGATTTTATTTATTTATTTCACAGCGGGAGAGAGATCACAAGGAGGCAGAGAGGCAGGCAGAGAGAGAGAGGGGGGAGCAGGCTCCCTGCCAAGCAGAGAGCCCGATGCGGGCCTCGATCCCAGGACCCTGAGATCATGACCTGGGCCGAAAGCAGAGGCTTTAACCCACTGAGCCACCCAGGCGCCCACTACCAAACTTTTAAAGAAGAGTTAATACCTGTTCTTCTCAAACTATTCCAAAAAGTAGGAAAGGAAGGAAAACTTCCAAATTCATTCTATGAGGCCAGCATTACCCTGATACTAAAACCAGATAAACATACCACAAAAAAAAGAAAACTACAGGCCAGTATCCCTGGTGAACATAGATGTAAAAATCATCAACAAAATATTAGCAAATCAGTCCAAAAATACATTTTAAAAAATCATTCACCACAATCAAGTGAGATTTATTCTTGGGCTGCAAGGGCAGTTCAATATTTTCAAATCAGTCAATGGTGATTGATAAGTGAATGGATAAGAACCATATGATCATTTCAGTGGATGGAGAAAAATCATTTGACAAAGTACAACATCTACTCATGATAAAAACCCTCAGCAAAGTAAGCTTAGAGGGAACATACCTCAACAAAATAAAGGCCGTATATGAAAAACCCACAGCTAACGTCATAGTCAGTGGTGGAAAAAAGAACTTTTCCTCTATGGTTAGGAACAAGACAAGGATGTCCTCTCTCATCACTTTTATTCAACATGGTACTGGAAGTTTTAGCCACAGCAATCAAACAAGGAAAAGGAATAAAAGACATCCAAATTGGTAAGGAAGAAGTACATCTCTCACTATTTGCAGATGACATGATACTCTGTATAGAAAACCTGAAAGATTCCAACAAAAATCCATTAGAAATTTATAAATAAATTTAGTAAATAGGATACAAAACCAATGTACATAAACCCATTGCATTTCTATACACTAATAATGAACCAGCAGAAAGAGAAATTAAGAAAATAATCCCATTTACAATTGCACCAAAGATAATAAAATGCCTAGAAACACATCTAACCAAAGAGGTGAAAGATCTGTATTCTGAAAACTATAAAACACATGAAAAAAATTGAAGATGACACAAAGAAATGGAAAGATATTTCATGTTCACAGATTGGAAGAACAAATATTGTTAAAATGTCTTTATTACCCAAAGCAATCTACACATTTACAGCAATCCCTACCAAAATACCAACAGCATTTTCCACAACAAAAAAACAGTCTTAAAGTTTGTATGGAACCACAAAAGACCTCAAATAGCCAA
This sequence comes from Ailurus styani, assembly GCA_002007465.1. Classification (NCBI taxonomy): domain Eukaryota; kingdom Metazoa; phylum Chordata; class Mammalia; order Carnivora; family Ailuridae; genus Ailurus; species Ailurus styani. The sequence continues at coordinate 1,685,268 of LNAC01000157.1, read as the reverse complement.
AGCCATCTTAAAAAAGAAAAACAAAGCTTGAGGCATCATAATTCCAGACTTCAAGTTATATTACAGAGGTTAGTAATCAAAACAGTACGGTACTGGCATAAAAGCAGACACATAGATCAATGGAAGAATATAGAGCCCAGAAATAAGCCTGCAATTATACGGTCAATTAATCGACAACAAATACAACAAAGAAGGCAAGAATATGCAATGGGGGGAAAACAGTCTTTCCAACAAATGGTGTTGGGAAAACTGGACAGCTACATGCAAAAGAATGAGACCAGACCACTTTCTTACACCATACACAAAATTAAAAATGGATTAAGGACCTAGGGGCCCCTGGGTGGCTCAATCAGTTAATTGTCTGCCTTCAGCCCGAGTCATAATCCTAGGATCCAGAGATCAAGCCCTGCATCAGGCTCCCTGCTCAGCGGGAAGTCTGCTTCTCCTTCTGCCACTCTAACCCCACTGCTAATGCTCACTTGCTCACTCATTCTCTCTCTCTCTCTCTCTCTCTCTCTCTCTCTCTCTCTCTCTCTCTCCCCCATAGATAGATAGATAGATAGATAGATAGATAGATAGATAGATAGATAGATAGACAGATAGATAGATAAAGTCTTTTTTAAAAATGGATTAAGGACCTAGATGTGAGGCCTGAAAACATAAAAATCCTAGAAGAGAATACTGGCATTAATTTCTCTGCCATTGGCTGTAACATTTTTCTAGATATATCTCCTGAGACAATGGAAACAAAAGCAAAAATAAGCTATTGGGACTGTATCAAAACAAAAAACTTTTACACAGTAGACGAAACAATCCTCAAAACTAAAAGACAGCCTACTGAATGGAAAAAGATATTTGAAAATGACATACCTGCTAAAGCGTTAGTATCTAAGATATTTAAAGAACACAACACCAAAAGCCAAATAATCCAATTAAAAAATAGGCAGAAGACGTGAACACACATTTCTCCACAGAAGACACACAGATGGCCAACAGACACATGAAACGGTGCTCAGTATCACTCATCAGGAAAGTGCAAATCAAAACTACTGTATCACCTCACACTTGTCAGAGTGGCTAAAATCAAATACGCAAGAAACAGTAAATATTGGTGAGGATGTAGCAGAAAAGGAACCCTCTTTGAGTTTCAGACTGATCTCTTGTCTTTTATCTGTGACTCACTTTAAAAAAAAAACACTTTATTACATAGTTCAAAATCTCCTGTTCTTTAGCTGCAGAGATTGACACTTTTGGTTGTCCTAGAGGGAGTTTAATGCACTGGCTTAATGTCCCCTGCCATAAATGTTCTTAATTGTATTTCAAAAATTGCAATCAAAACTCAGGGATGGAGTAGTTGTGGGAAGAAAGAGGAAGGAAAAGTCAGTTTCCATAACTTTGGGTCTATAAGACCCAGATATTAAAGGTATTACAGTCTAATCCAGCATTACTTAAGATGGTGCATAAAACTAGATACCAAGTACATGAAATGTAGCTAGTCAGAATTGAGATGGGCGGGCAGCTGGGTGGTTCAGTGGGTTAAAGCCTCTGCCTTCGGCTCAGGTCATGATCTCAGGGTCCTGGAATCAAGGCCTGCATCCGGCTCTCTGCTGGGCAGGGAGCCTGCTTCCTCCTCTCTCTCTGCCTGCCTTTCTGCCTACTTGTAATCTCTCTCTCTCTCTCTCTCTCTCTCTCTCTCTCTCTCTCTCTCTCTCTCTCAAAAAAAAAAAAAAAATAATAAAAAAAAAAAAAAAAAAAAAAAAAAAAAAAAAAAAAAAAAAAAAGAATTGAGATGGGCTGGGGCACCTGGGTGGCCCAGCCAGTTAGGTGTCTGCTTTTGGCTCAGGTCATGATCCCAGGGTCCTGGAATTGGGTCCCACATTGAGCCTGCTTCTTCCTCTCCCTCTGCACTCTCTCTCTGTCTCTCTAACATAAATAAATAAGTAAAATCTTTTTAAAAATTGAGATGAGCTGTGAGTATGAAATACACACTGGATTTTGAAGACTTCATTTGAAAAAGCATAAAATGCCTCGTTAATGGTATTTATATTGACTACAAGTTGAAATTATTGTACTTTAGGTATATTGGGTTAGATAAAATATTATTACATTTAATTTTACTATTTCTTTCTGCTTTTTAAAAATCAGACTACTAGGCAATTTTAAATTATTTGTATGGTTCACGTTTATATTTCTGTCAGACATTGCTGTAGAATCCCATACTCAAACCTCAGCCCAAGACATTGGTCCTGCTTCACTCTACCTATATTCATTTTAAAGACTGGTTTTAAAAAAGAATAATGGAGAATGACAAAAGTCTTCTGGAGATTTCTCAACGATGCTTTTTAATAACGGAATTAGCACAAAACTCATCCCAAGCTACTTAACTTTCTGGTCTGTAGCTCTGTGTTGCCTCACACTTCGTACTTTAGTGAAATCTGTGTAGCTTGGATCTTACTGCAATATTTAGCTGAACTTTAGACAGGCATTTGGCGCCAGGAGTTAGAGATACACTCTTAAAAGGGTGAGGAAGATCAATTAGTACAGACACCAGACACTTGGCCAGTAAGTTGGTATATTCCAAAAGGTCACTGCTACATCCCTCTTCCTGCAGTTCACAGCATGACCTCCATGTGCTAGGAACCAGAATAAAAAATGGTAAAGATTTACAACCTGTTTTATATCAGGAAGATGTGCCCCTTTTTAGAGTAACTTTTCATTCTTCAAGGTTACTGAGCCTTTGACAGGTTCAAAATTTCACAACCATAGTATATAATTGCTATTATATTCCTGTGCATTAAGAATTATATTTGGTGGGACACCTGGATGGCTCAGTCAGTTAATTGTCTGCCTTCAGCTCAGATGATGATCCCAGGGTCCTGGGATCAAGTCCCCCACTGGGCTTCTTGATTAGCCCGGAGCCTGCTTCTCCCTCTGCCTGCCGCTCCCCCTGCTTGTTGTGTACTCTCTCTCTCTCTCTCTTTGACAAATAAATAAGATCTTTAAAAAAATTATATTTGGACTGAAATATCATAGCCATATTTTCAGAGAGTCTCATCTCCATCTGTCTCACAGTTGCAAAACTTCTTACACTTGATTTAAATTTCTTAGGCTCTCCATTGTGGACTGCAACTCTGGCCTTATCTGTGTTGTTGTCGTTTTCAATTAGGGTATGTTTCAAAGCTAGTTTTGCAGTTTGAGGAATGACTTTTCTATCAGTAATGCATCAGAAAATTGTTCAGCCAAGGTTTTGTCTGCTGCCCTAGCCTCATGAGGCACTTCTCGTTAGAGATGAAGTAATGTAATTTTAAGGACACTCTTTCCTAACATGGTCTGTCATGAGCAAATTTTGAGCCTAACATTGTGTTCTGTAAACTTCACGCGACTAGCTTCTGGAATCTACCGTTGTAGCCAAAGTATTTGCAGAGGATATTTGTCTAGATAACTGCAAAAAGAGGCATTCCCTTTCTTGATGAATATTTTAATAATTGAACCAGTTGAAATCATAAATGGCACTTAAAAGGGTTTACACAAAGAAATAAATAAATAAAAGTCATTAGAAATCAGCGAGTCAAAAATAAATAAATAAATAAATAAATAAAAGAAATCACTGAGTCCAAGCTCTTTTCTAGGTGAAGAAAGTAAAGTCCAGAGAGGTAACATGATTCGCTTAAGCCCACAACAAAGATAGTGGCATACTATGGATAAGAATATGGTCTAATAATATCTTTAATCATGTCTATGTATAAATGATAAACTGGTCTTATGGGGGGAAAAAGAGAATATGGTCTAATGATGTTCATCCCTGTTCTTTTTCCAGTATACTACACATGGTCTTTAAACAATAAACTAGTGTTTGGCCTATAACCATAATATGTTTTTGAATTTAATTAAGGAAATTTTTAACTCATTTAAATAAACATAAACTTGCTCAATGTTGGAAACTTCTCGAGGAAAACATAGTGTTTTTCATAAAATCAAAATCAGTGGGCCTCATTTCCAATGCTATACGCGCATGCGTGTGCACACACACACACATATACACACAGATATATATATATATATATATATATAGGTTGCCATGTTCAGCTTTATATTTAAAACACTACAACTAAAACCATATGCAAACTAACAGCTTTTAACTAATGGCATATAGAAGGAAACAATTAGAGAGAGATGTGAAAGGAGAGAAACAAATCCAAAGAGCCTATTCATCTTCCCATTCAGCTTAAATGCCCTTCATTCATAAAGCATTCTCTGATTGCTGTGGCAGAATCACTCCCTATTCTATGCTCCTTTTTCTACTTCTGGCATGTTGAACACGTTGATTTGCATTAGCTCATGTTAGGACTACCTGTCTGTTAGTTCCATTAGTTTGTAAGCCCCTTGAAGACAGACTAACTGTAATGATAGGTACCCTATGTAAGTTGTAAGCCCATATTTATTGGTTGAAAAATGAAGACATAGGTATAAACTAAGATAAACTTTAAAAAAAAACTTAAATTTTATTTTTTTAATTGATTTATTTTAGAGATGGGGAGGGACAAAGGGAAAAAGAGAGAGAGGATCATAAGCAGACTCTATGCTGAGGGTGATCCTGTAGCAGGGCTCCATCCCAGGACCCTGAGACCATGACCTGAGCTGAAATCAGGAGTTGGCTGCTTAACAAACTGAGACACCGAGGCTCCCCTAAACACTTAGATTTTAGCCAAAGAATTTGATGCCAGGGCGCCTGGGTAGTCAGTGGGTTAAAGCCTCTGCCTTTGGCTCAGGTCATGATCTCAGAGTCCTGGGATCGAGCCCTGCATCGGGCTCCCTGCTCAGCAGGGAGCCTGCTTCTTCCTCTCTCTCTGCCTGCCTCTCTGCCTACTTGTTATCTCTCTCTCTCTGTGTCAAATAAATAAAATCTTAAAAAAAAAAAAATTTGGTGCCAGTTACTTTAAGCAAATATAGCATAATTTGAATAACAATATATTTCATACGTTCATATGAATCTAAGAATCAGGTAAGATATAGCCCTATTTTTCTGGAGTGGTTCAAAGTCATATTACAAAGGACAGTATTGGTACACTCTAGGCCAGTGATTCTCAAAGTTTAGCATGCATTAGAATAACTGGAGAGGTTATTAAAACATGGATTGCTGGTCCCCACATCTAGATTTCTGACTCAGTAAATCTGGAATGGAGCCTGAAATTTTTCATATTTAGCAAGTTGTAAGATCATACCTGCACTGCTGGTCCATGGACAACATTTTGTGAAATACTATTATAGGCAAATAGACTAAGAAAAGAATAGAGGCAAACTGAAGCAAAGAAAGAGGAAAGTGGGAGCAATGTACACATTGAGTCAGAGGATTAAGGGTAGGAGAGTTGTGGAGTCCTGACCCAACACCAAAGCATTAAGAAGACACGTCCTCTCTCCACTTCCTACCTCCCTGATTAGAATGCCACTGCCCTGACACCTGGATATTCTCAAAAGTACTGGACGTTCTCAAAAGTGCTCTTTACCAACCAATCAGTTTGGTTTCATAAAATTGGCCTCTTTCTGTAGCTAGTCTTTTAAAACCAGTACTTTGAGGGACTACTTTGTACCCAGCACTAAAATCTGAAGAAGGAAAAAATAGAATCATAAAGAGCTCTTAGATAATGTCTCTTTTCTTTCTTGGAAAGAAATAAAAATTTCATTACTCAAGGAGAGGAGAATATAGTCATCTTCATTCTGTTTACCAAATCCCTGTAGGTTTATGCTGTGAAAGATCAGGCAGGGCTCTTTTTTTTTTTTTGTCTGTTTTTATTTTATTTTGAGGTGTAATTGACATACAATATTACACTAGTTTCAGATATACAACAATTTAATATTGTATATATTGTATTTATACAATAATTAATATTGTATATATTGTGAAATGATCACCCCAGTAAGTCTAGTTAACATCCATCACCACACACTGTTACAAATCTTATTTCTTGTGATAAGAACTTCTAACATCTATTCTCTAAACAGCTTTCAATTATATAATACATTATTAGATCCCCTGACTTACTTATTTTATAACTGGAAGTTTATACCTTTCAAACTCCTTCACCCATTTCACCCACTCTTCTATACTTAACTCTGGCAACCACCAATCTGTTCTCAAACCACCCATCTGTGAGTTTGGTGTTTTGATTTTTTATAATTCTGCGTGTAAGTGAGATCATACAGTATTTATGTATGAGTTATTTCACTTAGCATAATACCTTCTAGTTACATCCAAGTTGTTACAAATGGCAAGACTTCCTTTTTTGTGGCTAAATAATATTCCATTGTGTATATATACCACATTTTCTTTATCCGTTCATCATCTATATTTAGGTTGCTTTCCTATTTTAGCTACTGTAAATAATGCTGCAGTGAACATGGGGGTGCATATATCTTTTTAAGTTAGTGTTTTCATTTCCTTTGGATATATACCCAGAAGTGAGTTGCTGGATCATATGATAGTGCTATTTTTAATTTTTAGAGGAACCTCCATACTGTTCTGCATAGTGGCTGCACCAATTCACCTTCCTACCTAAGGGTTCCCTTTTCTCCACATCCTTGCCAACACCTGTTATTTCTTGTCTTTTTGGTAATAGGCTTTCTGACAGGTGTGAGATGATATCTCATTGTTGGTTGAATTTGTGTTTCCCTGATGATTAGTGATGTTTTCAAGTGGCTGTTGGCTATCTGTGTGTCTTTCTGGAAAAATGTCTATTCCAATCCTCTGCCCATTTTTTAATGAAATTTTTGTTTTTTTGCTGTTGAACTGTATGAGTTTTTTATATTTTGGGTAGTAAGCCCTGATTGGATATATGATCTGTAAATACCTTCTCCCATTCAGTAGGTAGCCTTTTCATTTTGTTGATGATTTTCTTCCCTGTATAGAAACTTTTTAATTTGATATAGTCTCATTTATTTATTTTGCTTTTGTTGCTTTTGCCTTTGAGTTGTTTTGTTTTGTTTAATTTTTGTTTTTTTATTTAAATTCTAGTTAGTTAACATACAGTATAATATTAGTTTCAGGTATATAATAAAACAATTCAAGACTTCTATACAACACCTGGAACTCTTCACAACAAGTGCACCCCTTACTCTCCATCATCTGTTTAACCCATCCTCCCACCCACCTCCCTTCCAGTAACCATCAGTTTGTTCTCTATAGTTAAGAGTCTGTTTCTTGGTTTGCCTCCCCCTCTCTTTTTTTTCCCCTTTGTTCATTTGTTTTGTTTCTTAAATTCCACATATGAGTGGAATCATATGGTATATGTCTTTCTCTGACTAACTTATTTTGCTTAGGATAATACTCTCGAATTCCATCCATGTCATTGCAAATGGCAAGATTTCATTCTTTTTTTTAGCTGAGTAATATCCCATTGTGTGTGTGTGTGTGTGTGTGTGTAAATACCACATCATCTTTTTTTTTAAGATTTTATTTATTTATTTGAGAGAGAGACCGTGTAAGAGAGAACATGAGAGGGGAGAAGGTCAGAGGGAGACTGAAGACAGAACTAAATGTCATAGAACATACCACCTTTGTTTTCTTTTACGAGTTTTATGGTTTCAGGTCTTATATTCAAGTCTTTAATCCATTTTCAGTTGACTTTTGTATATGATATAATGTAGTGGTTCCATTTCATTCTTTTGCATATGGCTGTCCAGTTTTCCTAGCATCGTTTATTGAAGACACTGCCCTTTCCCTATTGTATATTCTTGGCTCCTTTGTCATAAATTAATTGACCCTATATGCGTAGGATTATTTCTGGGCTTTCTAATCTGTTCCACTTATCTGTGTTTCTGTTTTTATGCCAATACCATACTGTTTTGATTACTGTAGTTGTGCCATATACTTTGAATTCAGGAAGAGTAATGAGTCCAGCTTTATTCTTTCTCAAGATTACTTTGGCTACTTGGGGTCTTTTATGGTTCCATACAAATTTTAAGATTGTTCTATTTCTGTTAAAAATCTCTGGAATTTTAATAAGAATTGCATTGGATCTAGAGTATTTGGGGTCGTATGGCCATATTAATAATACTAATTCTTTCAATCAGTGAGCACAGAATATCTTTCCATTTAGCTCTGTCTTCAGTTTTTTTCATCATTATCTTATAGTTTTCAGTGTACAGGTCTTTCACCTCCTTCATTAAGTTCACTTTTAGGTATTTTATTCTTTTTTATGTACCTATAAATGGCATTATTGGGTTTTTTTTTTGAGAACTTTTTTTTTTTTTTAAGATTTTATTTATTTACTTGAGAGAGGAGAAGGTCAGAGGGAGAAGCAGACTCCCCGTGGAGCTGGGAGCCCGATGTGGGACTCAATCCCAGGACTCCGGGATCACGATCTGAGCTGAAAGCAGTCGTTTAACCAACTAAGCCACCTAGGCGCCCATGTTTTCTTATTTTTTTTCCTGTTAGTTTGTTATTGGTGTATAGAAACAACAGATTTTTTTTCTATATTGATTTTGTATACTGCAACTTTAGTGAATTTGTTGATTAGTTCTAACCGTTTGTGGTAGAGTCTTTGGGATTTTCTATGTGTAATATTATTTTATCTGTGAACAATGACAGACATTCTGATGCCTTTTACTTCTTTTTCTTGCCTAATTGCTCTGGCTAGGACTTCCAGTACTATGTTAAATAATCATGGCAAGAATGGGCATCCTTTTTGTTTTGTTCCTGCTCTTAGATGAAAAGCTTTCAGCTTTTCACCGTTGAGTATGATGTTAGCTCTGGGCTTGTCCTATATGACCTTTATTACATTAAGGTACATTCTCTCTATGCCCACTTTGTTAAAAGTTTTTATCATGAACAGATGTTAAATTTTGTCAGATGCTTTTTCTGTATCTATTGAGATGATAATGTGATTTTTATCCTTCATTTTATTTATTTTTTAAAGATTTCATTTATCTTTTTTTCGGGTGACTATAGCCCCATCCAATATCAGGACTACAGTTTATTTGTCAGTGCATGAGAGAGATAGAGAGATAGAGCGCACAAGCAGGGAAAGTGGCAGGCAGAGGGAGAAGCAGGCTCCCTGTTGAGTGAGGAGCCAGATGTGGGACTTGATCCCAGGACCCTGGGATCTTGACCTGAGCTGACGCAGATGCTTAACCAGCTGAGCCACCCAGGCATCCCTCATTTATTTATTTGACAAAGAACACAAGCAGGGGGAGTAGCAGGCAGAGGAAGTGGGAAAAGCAGGTTCCATGCTGAGCAGTGAGCCTGATATGATATGATATGATATGATATGAGGCTCGATCTCAGGACCTGGGAATCATGACCTGAGCTGAAGGCAGTTGTTTAACCAACTGAGCCACCCAAGCACCCCATCCTTCATTTTATTAATGTGGAGTAACACAGTGGTTTGCAAATGTTGAATCATCCTTTCATCCCTAGAATAAATCCAACTTGATCATGGTTATTTTAATGTATTATTAAATACAGTTTGCTAATAGTTTATTGAGGATTTTTCATCTGTGTTCATTAGGAATATTGACCTGTAATTTTCTTTTCTTACGCTGTCCTTATCCAGTTTTGTCATCAGGATAATACAGGCTTTGTAAAATGAGTTTGGAAATGTTCCTGTCCCTTCTATTTTTTGGAAGATTTTGAGAAGGATTAGTACTAATTCTTCTTTATGTTTGGTAGAATTCACCAGTGAAGCCATCTGGTCCTGGACTTTTGTTTGTTGGGAGATTTTTGATTACTCATTCAATCTCCTACGAGTCTGTCATATTTTCTTTTTTTCATGACTCAGTCTTGGTAGGTCATATGTTTCCAGGGTTTAAATAACAGAATAGGTTTTATATAGATATATACCATGGCATATATGTGCTAATTGATCATATGTTTTCTTATGCTGGTTCTTATGGTATCCATATTAGGTCTTATAAACTACACTCAGAACTGATAGCTCCCCTCTGTACAGGAGCTTGGCCTGGCTCTTGCCTTTCCCTTCTATTACCCTCAACCCCGTACTCCTGTCCAAAGTTTGGTGACCTAACTTAAAATAAATTCTTTTTCCTTCCCAATTCTGCCTGTCTTTTCATGAGGGAAGAAAAAAAATTTCTTGATCTCCCTTCTCCAACAAGGATTCCTCTCTTTTTTCTAGTAAACTTGTAACTCTTTTTCTCATGTCCAATACCTTTGCAGTCCTTATAGTCTTATTGTCTTTTCTGGAGTAGTTATAAGCTAGCCAAATGTGTTTCTGTGTTATTTAGGAAAATTACACCCAGAAAGAGCCTGGTTTTTTAAAAAGAATTCGAGCCAATGGTGTAATTTGTTTTTACCTATGATAACAGTAAGAATTAAGTACCTGGATGATTGTTAGTTTCAAACTCTTATATCCTTTTGAAAATACCATGACTCTTGTGTGTGTGTGTGTGTGTTCATTCCAGAAGTTTTGTGGAAGAAACATACATAGTTCTCTAAAATATTTAATTAAAATCAGAAAGAGAATTTAAGAGGCTGTCATGACAGTCATTCGACAAATTTTAGTGTTCCAAAATAAAAAATTAAAAAGTTTACAGCTGAGAATTAAGGCCCAAGGTATATGTCACTAATATTTACACAGTATCGAGCCTAAAGAGTTATCCATGATTGCTACACTCCCCTAATACACCTGCCTCATTACTGAATTTTATTTCCTATTTCCTCAGTGACTATAGAAAGGCACTAATTAGTTTTCTAAAAGGAATGAAGAAGAAGCTGTTTCAGATCTTGCTGGAAAACCATGTAGCTAGAAAGTGTGAGGGAAAAGATATTAAAATATTCAAACAGCAATGGCCTAGAGAAACTTTTAGAAATTGTGAATTCTACAATGTCCTGATTATGGGCTCCTGATCACTTACCTCCACCCATTTACCTCCACTCCCCTCCTAAAACACAACTAAAAGTGATAATAGAGGGATTTTTTTAAAAAGATAAACATAAATCCCCAAGGACAAATAAAACAGATAAAGAAATGTTAGCAAAATAATTCTGGAAGACAGAAAATAAATGGACAAATGGTTCAGTGACTTAACAGACATGAGGAAGCTAAATTAGGAGCATGAGAAGAAAGCAGAAAAGCATTCAGATTTCTATAGCAGAACTCCCCCCAAAACTCAGAAATTGGTAGGAGTAAAGAAGTTATGGCCATGGTGAAAGTCCAAATAAAGGTAGTGACTATGAAAATGAGGGAACTCATGACAAACGTGGTGAAGACAGAATTAACAGCATTTGATTCAGCTGCAAGAGCACAATGATTATATAACTGTTTAATTCACAACCCCCAACACAATGCACCTAGTTCAACTAAAGATATGTTGGGTGGATAGATGGAAGGAAGTTTGCATTGGAAGCGTCAACTTGGTACCTGATTGAATGTGTGAGTATGATGTGATCAGTTTCTGGCTAGGTGCTGAATAGATGCTGGTCCTTTTTACCAAGACAGTATAGAAGGATATCGGGTTTGAAGGTGAGGGCAAAGGGTAGGAGATAGTTCCATTTAAGATATATTGAGTTTGAGGTATTTTATTGTGTTTGAGGTTTCTTGTCAGCTGGAGCTGAAGAGGGTTGTCTAGGCTGGAAACACAAATTTCAGTGGCACCTTATACCATAGAAATGGTCAAGCCAGCCAGTGAAAAGTAGGTACTGTAAGAGAGGAGATCTAAGAATGAAAAAAAAAGCTGAGAAATACATTTAGAGGGTTGGCAGAATAATAAAAACCTATAAAGGATATTGAAATGAAAGGATCGTAGCTGTAAGAGGAGAAAAGATGTAAAAGGAAAAAGAAGAGTGATGGAGGCTAAGGAAGGAAATTAGTTTAAGAATAAAATGACTACTTAAAAAAAGTTAAACTGTATGAATAAACATATAATTTGTGATTAGGAAAAATATGAAGTATAGACACCAAATGTTAACATTGGTTGTTTAAGGGTCGTGGGATTTATCACAAAGATGGTTTTCTTTCTTTTTACTTACCTGTATTTCATACATCTTTTGTATTGAATTGGAAGGTTGTGCATTTTGGTGGTGGTGTTTTTTGTTGTTGCTGTTTTTTTTAAGGAAAGTAGTTTTTAAAAAGTGCTTGTGTTTAATCTTAACAAATGGTTTAATCTTAACAAATGGCATTAAATTAAATGTCTAAACATAATCCATTTGGTTAGCAAGTAAGAGATTATTGTTGGTGACCTTTGCCAGTGAAAGTGGGGGTAGGGGTTCAGAAGGCCAAAGCCAATCTGGAGGGGGTTGATCTTCTAGCCAGGGTCTAGTTTTATGTTGTCATTAAGAAATAAGTGCAGAACTCATACATTGTTTTCTTAGGCTTCCCAGAGCTGCTTTCATGTTACTATCCTAACCTTATGTAACACTTCACATCTTACTGTCTTATCATTCCTTAAAAAAAAAAAAAAAATTAACCACAGAGTTGACAGTTCCTTGCCTATCTATCTTTAAGGAAGGTTTGATGTGGTTAACTGAGTCTCACTTTCATGTATTTCATTCATTGTGTGAAATCTGCTTTTGACTTTCAAAAAGATTTTCATAAATACTGCTGCTGAGCAATTATAGTCTTACACATTTCAGAATATTCTTGAAACTAAGAACTAAGTAAGGTTTTTCTGATCTTTTTATTTTCACAATGTAGGTCGTTTAGAAAATTATCTCTAGTTATTTGTGATAATTGGTTATATAAGTATTTTATCTTTTGTTAATATTATAAAGGCAGCATAATGGTAACTTATAGATTTAAAATACTAAAAAACTTGGTTTTTCTTTATAACCACACTTACATACATACATGAAGGCTTTTCTAATGTAGAAGGCTTTGTTTCGATAGGTTTTATTTCTTTATTAGCCATTCTAAATATGACAGATTAGCTACTCTAAGTATGGCAGATTTATAATTTACTTGCTTTTTTCCTCAAAAGACCTTACTTAAAATATGCTCTTTTGGGGAGAGGAGGGACAAAGGAAAACAAACAAAAAATACAGTATAAAAGCTACCTTGACACTGTGTAAGCTATATAAATTATTAATGTTATCTCTTCATGGTTAAGTCCACCAGCTTTTCCTCGCTTTGAAGATAGAGGAAGTTGTTTATCACTTAGAATTTCTTTTTGAAGCATTCTGTTTCATTGGCTTCCATGATGAAACATTTCCTACACATATCCTCCTACTTCTCTGGCCATTCCTTTTCCATCTTCGAAAGCTTATCCTTCTCCACTTGGCTTTTAATTTGTAAGCTTCATATTCCTTTTTTGTCTCATTCTTTATCCTCTTAAAGGATGATCTCTTCCATACCCACAACTTAGGTTGCAAATTTGTTTCTCTCCCCCAAACCTTGCCTCTGAGCTCTACACCCAGGTATCCAGCTGGCTATCTGATACCTCATTTTCATGTCTCAAAGACAATGCAATTTCAGTTACAGACTGAAGTTATGATATCCATTTTCTCTACCCCTCAGCCCTAAAAACCTGATCCTTTTTTATTATTCCCAGTAGTGGCAAATTTACCACCACTGATCTAGTTACGCAAACCAAAACCTGTGTCATCTTTGACACCTTCAGCCTCATCCCCAACATCAAGTTATCTTGATTTTTACTTCACAAAAATCTTTTAACTCAATCTACTTCTCTCTGCCAAAATGATGACTCTTTTCTTATTTGTTGGTCCCTGGGTACATATCCATGGAAAGTGCAAATTCTCCAAGTCGGTCACTATATGTGATGAGAAGCAGTCAGGGTTTATGATTCCTGGATCTCCCACAGAGCCCTTTATTGCTCCGAACCTCACTCAAAGCTGAGCTTTATGCAGCACGTGGTATGAGCTAGAGCAGTAGTCCCAGATGTAGAATTTGCTGCCTCCATAACCTGAAAAGGCCTACCAGAAGTTGTGCTTCCTTCCTCATGGTGGGAGATATAAGATGCAACAAATTATCCTTTACTTTAAATGAGATGTCCCAGAATGCCAGAATCTTCATGAGGCTTATCTCCCACCTTCTGGGTGCATATGCCTTACCAAAGTTCCAGATCTGGTAGCCACTTCTTTCTCATCCAGCCTGATTAGCATGATGTCATCAATGTAGTTCAACAAATATAATATTCAATATGATGTTCAAATAGTCCAAATTTCTTCACACAGCATTTGAATAGAAGGGGTTTTAGTTAACATAATCCTGTTTACCATTGTCCCTTTCATATAAATGCAGACTATTTCAGATTGTCCTCTCTGATAGGGATAGAGAAGAACGTTTGCTAAATCAATGGTTTCATGCAACATATGGAGGCCATGATAATCTGCTTTACCAAAGACAACACATCTTTGTTACATAACTGCATCTGGTTTCTGCAGACACCAGACTGGAGAATTAAACAGAGATAAGACAGAGACCATTACTCCTGAATCCTTTAGATCCATAAGAATGGAACTAATTTTCATTATCACCACCAGTAAATCCATTTAAAATAGGGACTAAAATTTCATACCAAATAGTGGGGGAAAGGGGTTTGTTGGTTTTTTTTAATTATAAAATTTTATTTTAAAAATATGTAGGTTACAATTTTTACTGTATGCTGATTATTTTGGAACTAAAGTATGAATCTGATTTTTGTTTGGGTGAGGGAAAGGTATTTAAAATACTTTTTTCTAACAAAATCATATGATGGCTTACTTTGTGTTTAGCTATAAAGCACTTCCCTAAAGATCATTTTTGCAAAAATATTTAAAGCCTTATTTTTCTCAAAGGACTCCCTTAATTACTTTGACATCAAATTGTTTTCTTTTAGTGCACATATAAAATTATCCTAACTCATCATCTTTTTTTTACTTGATCTGACTTTGTTAGATTCTCCTTTGTCAGTATGATTTGATTTAAGCAATTCTTTGACATCACCATGGTAGATTTCATGACATCCTATATTCTACTGGCACATGTTTACCTTAATGTGTTTTGATGGGATAAGTAGAGATAGAAGCCAGTGTTAATCAAGAAGGTATGTTTGTTTCAGAAGTGACTAATTTGATGACGGTAATGATGATAGTGGTGGTATATTCTTTTTGTCTTGATTCTTTGGATCAAAACTGTGTTTGGTAGATTCATCCATGATGTTGGGTATACCTATAGTTCATTCATTTTCACTTTCACATGGTATTCCTTTTATCATTATACCACATTTTACTCATTTTGCCAAATACCTTTTTTCATCATATTTGACATTCACCAGTGTCATTATTTTCTTTTCATTATTTATTTTACTTTCTCCTACCTACTTTCTCTCTTTTCTATTTGTAGCACTCCTTTTGGGTTTATTTTTGAAACTTTGACTTGATCCCCTGTGTTTCTTAATTGTTTCAAATTCCTGAAGATTGAGATGGAATAAAAGGATGCCATGAGAAAAAAAATTATCTTCCAGTCCTTCATTTGTATTTTAATTTTAGCAAGCACATTTTAAATTTTCAGTTGCTTTTTCATAGATGTAATATAGTTTCAAAATCTCTTAAGGATATTATTTATAATTACTGGAAGATTTCTACTGTAGTCTGAATTATGTATTTCTACCGATGCTATTTTTAGATTCCATGTCATACCTTATTGCATTTGAGAGACAAGAGGACAGAGGTTTAAAGCACAAATCCCGGAGTAAGACTACCTGAATTTGAATTCTGGCTCTGCCATTTGTAGCCTTCTAACTTCTGAGAGCCTCAGTTCCTTCATCAACAAAATGGACATAATTATAGTATCTACATTGTAGAGATGTGAAAATTAAATGAAATAATTTATGTAAATTCATACTTAAAATATGTCTGATACTTCATAAGCATTCAATAAATGTTATCTATTATTACTATAGTCAGGTGCAGTGTTCTGGTTTCCAGGCATATAAAATTGAAGCAGGCTCAAAGAGTGGGACATTCACTCAAAAACTATAACAAGATTGATTTAATATTCAATCAATCAAGATTGATTTAATATTCATCTAGCCTAACATTCACTTTCTATCCCAGTGGGAGTCATGGTACATATTAAATAACCACAGTGTTGAAAATTATGATACATTCTCTATGGTTGTATAAGTTAATTTAGTGTTAAAATATAAACTGAGGCTGAAACTATAGTAAGAGTCCTTTTGCTTATTTTATGCTTAGAACTGTATTTGGAAAGGATGGGAACATAATGGGGACATCATATGGAGGTGCCAAGGGGCAAGAGAGTAAACGACAAAGTAAGGCATGGATGGTGTTCTTAGGGATATTAGATGTGGTAGGAATTACTATGATGTGGAATAGCTGATAAAGCAGACTGGCTAGAACTGTGGCTTGTAGTAAGAGGGCCAATTTGGTCAATTGGTTTTGGAGCTGGGTCCACACCAGGGAGGGCTGACAAGGCTGACATAAGAGTTTGATCATTATTCTATAGTGGTCAGGGATTTTTGAACAGGAGAGTAATATGATATAAAGAGGTATTTTTGGCTGTGGTAGTTTTAATTTTTATCCCTATGTAGAAAATATAAATAAATTTCTCATTATTTTGGACAATTAAAAAAATTTTCTGGGTTATATCTAATCTAAACTCTAAAGAATAGTTCTATAAGGGGCACCTGGGTGGCTCAGTTGGTTAAAGCCTCTGCCTTCGGCTCAGGTCACGATCTCAGGGTCCTGGGATCGAGGCCCACATCGGTCTCTTTGCTCAGCGGGGAGCCTGCTTCCTCCTCTCTCTGCCTGCCTCTCTGCCTACTTGTAATCTCTCTCTCTGTCAAATAAATAAATAAAATCTTAAAAAAGAATAGTTCTATAAGTCATTATGCTTTTCAATCTCATTTTTCTTTAATAGTTACATATTTCATTTTTGAGAGATTCCACAGTTTTGTGAAATAGGAATGCTGGGCCATGACAGTTCAAAGGTATGCAGGTTAAAAGTATGAAATAACTGAGGGTAATGGGAAATTAAGATTGCAGGGCTCACACTTC
The DNA here is from genome assembly GCA_002007465.1 of Ailurus styani. NCBI lineage: Eukaryota > Metazoa > Chordata > Mammalia > Carnivora > Ailuridae > Ailurus > Ailurus styani. Next base: position 1,668,302 of record LNAC01000157.1, on the reverse strand, counting down.
AATTGTAGGAGGAAAATTAAAGGTAAACTACATAACAAAGTTCAGAATAAAACATGTATAAGTAAGTATTCAAGTCCTTGCAAGTTTATAAATTGCCTGTTATGTCTGCAACTACATTGCTATTATGTGGCCAAAGCACAGGAGACTTCAGGATGTGTATTTATGGACTGATTGCCCAACAGATAACTGCACTATTCCGGAATGCTATTGCTATGTCAATAGTTTTAGGCTTATTGTTTTAAAATTTTTCCATTTTTCAACCTAATTAACTTAGAATGTCTCTAATGTGATTTGCAAAGAATTTTATATTTATATTTTGCAATCAGCATTTGACTGGCGCTCAGGTTTAAGACATGCACTACAATGTGTAAACATTTTGTACAATAATAAATAGCTCCTAAATGTTTTATGATTGCCTGTTCCCTGCTAATTGGTCATGGATTGAAAATCCCCATTGTTTAATTTTTTTTAATTTGTGGGAAATTTTTATAAATGAGTGTGTGGGGCTTCATATCACAGCTGTTGTCATTTAAAGTTTGGACAGCATCATTACAAATGAAGCCCTGCTGTGAAATCAAAGTCAAAAGGCATCTTGGCATCCCAACCATTTCCTTAGGAGAAGATTACAGCTCAAGTCTGTTGAATTTTATTGCCTTGGGCCTCATGACAGTCTTCAGAAACATGCAAGGCATTTCTGTTAAAGAAACTCAGATGTGCTAGGACACAGGGGATGACATTCTTGTGCATAGCTGTGTCCTAAGCAAGGGAGTGAGGAATAAGAAAGAAAAAGATGATTCACACTTTTTGCCGTGTTCTGGGATTATTTTATAAAAATCGTGGAAGTGATAGAGAGCATACAGTGAGTGATACCATATAGGAAAAAGGTGTGATATTTTCCTACATAGACTATATTTTTTCCAGCTTTATTGAAGTATAATTGACAAAATTGTAGTATCTTTAAAATGTACAGCATGACTATATATTGTGAAATGATTGCCACAATTGAGTTAATTGATGTACCTATCGCTTCACATATTCATATATTTACCTTTTGGGGTGTAAGAACACTTAAGTTCTATTTTCTTAGCATATTTCATTTCTACAATACAGTATTATCAACTATAAGTCAGTATGTAATACATTAGATCTTCAGACCTTATCATCTTACAATTAAGTTTGTATCCTTTTAGCAATCTTTACCCACTTCCCACATACCACAACCCCTGGCAACTGCACCATTCTACCCTGTTATTGAGGTCAACATTTTTTTTTAAAGTTCCACCTATAAGTCATGTCATGCAATATTTGTCCTTCTCTGTCCAGCTTATTTCACGTACCATAATACCCTCTAGATTCATCCATGTTGTTGCAAGTAGCAGGATTTCCTTCTTTTTAAGACTAGATAATATTCCATTGTAAATGTATATACCACATTTTCTTTATCTAGTCATCCACTGATGGACACTTAGGTTGTTTCCTTATCTTGGTTATTGTGAATAATGCTGCAGTGAACAGGGGAATACAGATATCTCTTCAAGATAAAGATTTCCTTCCCTTTGAATATATACCCAGAAGTGGGATTGCTGGATCATATGGTACTTATATTTTTAATTTCTTGAGGAACCTCCCTGTTGTTTTCCATATTAACTATACCAGTTTACGTTCACACCAGCAGTATATTCCACGTACTCAGCAGCACCTGTAATTATTTGTCTTTTTGATAATAGCCATTCTAATAGGTATGAAGTGATATTTCACTGTGGCTTTGATATGCATCTCCCTGATGATTAATGATGTTGAGTACCTTTTCATGCAACTATTGGCCATTGGTATGTCTTCTTTAGAAAAATGTCTGTTCTGCTCCTTATGCATTTTTTTAATTGGGTTATTTGGGGTTTTTATTGTTTTTGTTTGTTTGTCTTGCTATTGCATTGTGTGGGTTCCTTGAATAGCTTGGAAAATAACCCCTTAGTGGATATGTGATTTGGATATATTTTCTCCCATTGCGTAGGTTGCCTTTTCATTTTATTGATGGATTCCTTTGCTGCGCAGAACTTCTTATGTAATCTACTTGTTTGTTTTTGCTTTTGTTGCCTTTGCTTTTAATAACAAATCCAAAAAAATTATTGCCAAGATCAATATCAAGAAGCTTACCACTTATGTTTTCTCCTAGGAGTTTTACAGTTTCAGGTCTTACATTTAAGTCTTTAATCTATTTTGAGTTGATTTTTGTGTATAGTATACGAAAGGGTTCCAGTTTCATTCTTCTGCGTGTAGATATCTAGTTTTCTTAAAATAAAAATCTAAGTGTGACTCCAAGGTAATGACTGCCTTCAAAATCACCTGTCAGTTGATTATATCATTGTGAGTTCTAATTGATTCATATTCTTACTCCTTCCCCTCTTTCCCTCCCTCCCTTACTTTTTTCTTCCTTCTCTCCGTCTCTCTCTCTCTATCCTTCTCCCCCTCTCCTCCTTGCTTCTCTCCTCCCCTCCTTTTCTTCCTCTCTTTCTAACACACACTCGTTTCTACTAGTATGACTGAAACACGTTACTCAGATAATTCTATTAGTCACTCTTTTTGTATCTAAAATTCATGTTCCTGAATTTAAAACCAAAGATCACTTGATCTAAGTTAAAATCTATCCAACCCGTAACCTGACTCCAGCAATCATTTACAAAGATGCATCATAGATGAATGTGGTTGTCCCTCATATTTTAAGAATGTGTTCCATTCAGCCTTGGATTTATCTCAGACCTATAAAATGTGTTCTTATTTGTAATATGTTTTCGTTCTTGTGATAGTTCCTGAGTTCATTTAGATAATACTTGTTGCATGAATGAAAATTGTTATTCAAAGGAATATCCCGCTAACTATTCTCAACACTCATTCTGGAAATCTAAGGCTTAGCAAGATAATTTGTTTCTACTGATCTTTCTGCTTTGTAAAAGTCTGGAAGAGGGATAAATCTTTTGTCAGCTTTCCATAAACATTGATACTGCTTCTTCACTGCTGTAAAAGTACCGTCAAAGAGCTAATAGCTTAGTAAGGAGACAGAAAAGTAAATAGGTAATTTACAAAGTAGTGTGCTATCCTAAGTATTTCCTAACTTCAGTGATAATAAAAAACATACACTGAGTATTTGCGATATGCCAGGTACAATTTTAAATATATTACTTATACTACCGATTTTTAACTTAATTGTACTGTGGTCTGGTAACCATGTTGATTAATCTTTTGAAATTTCCTGAGATTTATTTGATGGTCTAGTATGAAGTCAGGTTTTCTGAATCTATCTGAATAGTTACAGGTGCAGGATTAGAGTATAAATAGATCCAAGTAGGTTTTTATACATAGTGTTCTTTTTTAAAAAATTAACATATAATGTATTATTTGTTTCAGGGGTACAGATCTGTAATTCATCAGTCTTACAGCACTCACCATAGCACATACCCTCCCCAGTGTCCATCACCCAGCCACCCAATCAATCCTTCCCACTCCACTCCAGTCCAGCAACCCTCACTTTGTTTCCTGTGATTAAGAGTTCCTTATGGGGGGTGCCTGGGTGGCTCAGTGAGTTAAGACTATGCCTTCGGCTCAGGTCATGATCTCGGTGTCCTGGGATCGAGCCCCACATCGGGCTCTCTGCTCAGCAGGGAGCCTGCTTCTCCCTCTCCCTCTGCCTGCCTCTCTGCCTACTTGTGATCTCTCTCTCTCTATCTCTGTAAAATAAATAAATAAAATCTTTAAAAAAAAGAGTTTCTTATGGTTTGTCTCCCTCTCTGGTTTCATCCTGTTTCATTTTTCCCTCCCTTCCCCTATTATCCTCTCTCTTATTTCTCAAATTCCTCATATCAGTGAGATCTTATGATAATTGTCTTTCTCTGATTGACTTATTTTGCTTAGCATAATACTTTGTAGTTCCATCTACGTTGTTGCAAATGGCAAGATTTCTTTTTTTGACAGCTGTGTAATACTCCATTGTGTGTGTGTGTGTATGTGTGTGTGTGTGTATACACACACACACACACACACACACACACACACACACACCACATCTTCTTTGTCCATTCATCTGCTGATGGACATCTAGGCTCTTTCCATTGTTTGACTGTTATGGACATTGCTGCTATAAACATTGGAGTGCATGTGCCCCTTCAGATCGCTACCTTTGTATCTTTAGGGTAAATACCCAGTAGTGCAATTGCTGAGTCATAGGGTAGCTCTATTTTCAACTTTTTGAGGGACCTCCATACTGTTTTCCAGAGTGCTGCACCAGCTTGCATTCCCACCAACAGTGTAGGAGGGTTCCCCTTTCTCCACATCCTCACCAACATCTGTCCTTTCCTGACTTGTTAATTTTAGCCATTCTGACTGGTGTGAGGTGGTTTCTCAATGAGGTTTTGATTTGTATTTCCCTGATTCTGAGTGATGTTGAGCACTTTCTCATGTGTCTGTTGGCCATTTGTTTGTCTTCTTTGGAGAAAAGTCTGTTCTTGTCTCCAGCCTATTTTTTGATTGGATTTTTATTCTTTGGATGTTGAGTTTGATAAGTTCTTTATAGATTTTGGATACTAGCCCTTTATCTGATATTTCATTTGCAAATATCTTCTCCCATTCTGTTGATTGTCTTTTGGTTTTGTTGACTATTTCCTTTGCTGTGCAAAAGCTTTCGATCTTGATGAAGTCCCAGTAGTTCATTTTTGCCCTTGCTTCCCTTGTCTTTGGCAGTGTGTCTAGAAAGAAGTTGCTACAACCGAGGTTGAAGAGGCTCCTGCCTGTGTTCTCCTCAAGGAGTTTGATGGATTTGTCTCTCACATTTATGTCTTTCATCCATTTTGAGTCTATTTTTGTGTGAGGTGTAAGGAAATGGTCCAGTTTCATTCCTCTGCATGTCCCTGTCCAATGTTCCCAACACCATTTGTTGAAGAGACTGTCTTTTTTCCATTGGACATTCTTTCCTGCTTTGTCGAAGATTAGTTGACCATAGACTTGAGGGTCCATTTCTGGGCTCTCTATTATGTTCCATTGATCTATGTTTCTATTTTTGTGCTAGTACCACACTGTCTTGATGATTACAGCTTTGTAATAATAGAGTATGAAGTTCGGAATTGTGATGCCACCCGCTTTGGTTTTCTTTTTCAACATTCCTCTGGCTATTCGGGGTCTTCTCTGGTTCCATACAAACTTTGGAATTATTTGTTCCATTTCTTTGAAAAAAGTTGATGGTATTTTGATAGGGATTGCATTAAATGTGTAGCTAGCTCTAGGTAGCATAGACATTTTCACAGTATTTGTTCTTCCAATCCATGAGCATGGAACGTTTTTCTATTTCTTTGTGTCTTCCTCAATTTCTTTCATGAGTATTCTGTAGTTTTCTGAGTACAGATTCTTTACCTCTTTGATTAGATTTGTTTTTCATTTCTCTTCTTCTGTCTTGTTGTTGGTGTATAGAAATGCATCCGATTTCTGTGCATTAATTTTATATACTGACACTACTGAATTCCTGTATGAGTTCTAACATTAGTTTTGGTTGGAGTCTTTTGGGTTTTCCACATAGAGAATCATATCATCTGTCAAGAGTGAGAGTTTGACTTCTTCTTTGCCAGTTCAGGGGCCTTTTGTTTCTTTTTGTTGTCTGATTGCTGAGCTAGGACTTCTGGTACTGTGTTGAATAGCAGTGGTGATAGAGGACATCCCTGCCATGTTCCTGACCTCAGGGGAAAAGCTCTCAGTTTTTCCCCATTCAGAATGATATTTGCTATGGGTTTTTCATAGATAGCTTTTATGATAGTGAGGTATGTACCCTGTATCCCTACCCTGTGAAGAGTTTTGATCAAGAAAGGATACTGTACTTTGTCCAATGCTTTTTCTGCATCTATTGAGAGTATCATATGGTTCTTGTTCTTTCTTTTATTAATGTGTTGTATCACATTGATTGATTCGTGGATGTTGAACCACCCTTGCAACCCAGAAATAAATCCCACTTTGTCGTGGTGAGTAATCCTTTTAAAGTACTGTTGGATCCTATTGGCTAGTATGTTGGTGATAATTTTTGCATCCATGTTTATCAGGCATATTGGTCTGTAATTCTCCTTTTTGATGGGGTCTTTGTCTGGTTTTGGGATCAAGGTAATCCTGGCCTCATAAAATGAGTTTAGAAGTTTTCCTTCCATTTCTACTTTTTGGAACAGTTTCAGGAGAATAAGTATTAATTCTTCTTTAAATGTTTGGTAGAATTTCCCTGGGAAGCCATTGAACCCTGGGCTCTTGTTTGTTGGGAGATTTTTGATGACTGCTTCAATTTCCTTACTGGTTTTGGCTCTGTTCAGGTTTTCTCTTTCTTCCTGTTTCAGTTTTGGTAGTTTATAGGTCTCTAGGAATGCATCCATTTCTTCCAGATTGTCTAATTTGTTGGCATATAATTGCCATTATATGTTCTCATAATTGTTTGTATTTCTTTGGTGGTGGTTGTGATCTCTCCTCTTTCATTCATGATCTTATTTATTTGGGTCCTTTCTCTTTTCTTTTTGATAAATCTGGCCAGGACTTTATCAATCTTATTAATTCTTACAAAGAACCAGCTCCTGGTTTTGTTGACCCCTTCTTCTGTGTTTTGGTTTCTCTTTCATTGATTTCTGCTCTGATCTTTATTATTTCTCTTCTCCTGCTGGGTTTAGGCTTTCTTTGCTGTTCTTTCTCCAGCTCCTTTAGGTGTAGGGTTAAGTTTTGTGTTTGAGATCTTTCTTGTATCTTGAGAAAGTCTTGTATTGCTATATACTTTCCTCTTGGTACCGCCTCTGTTGCGTCCCAAAGATTTTGAAAGTTGTGTTTTCATTTTCATATGTTTCTATTGATTTTTTTAATTCTGTTTTAATTTCCTAGTTGACTCATTCTTTAGTAGGATGCTCTTTAGCCTCCATATATTTCCTCTTGTGATTGATTTCTAGTCTCAAAGCATTGTGGTCCAGAAATATGCAGGGAATGATCCCAATCTTTTGGTACCAGCCGACACCTGATTTGTGACCCAGGATGTGATCTATTCTGGAGAATGTTCCATGTGCTCTAGAGAAGAATGTGTATACTGTTGCTTTCAAATGGAGTGTTCTGAATATATCTGTGAAGTCCGTCTGATCCAGTGTGTCATTTAAAGCTTTATTTCCTTCTTGATCTTTTGCTTAGATAAACTGTCCATTTCAATGTGGGGGGTGTTAATGTCACCTACTATTATTGTATTATTGTTGATATGTTTTTTTGATTTTGTTACCAATTGGCTTATATAATTGGCTGCTCCCATGTTAGGGGCATAGATATTTAAAATTTTTAGATCTTCTTGTTGGATAAACCCTTTAAGTATGATATAGTGTCCTTCCTCATCTCTTATTATAGTCTTTGGTTTAAAATCTAATTTGTCTGATGTAAGGGTTGCCACCCCAGCTTTCTTTTGATGTCCATTAGGATGGTAAATGGTTTCCCATCCCCTCACTTTAAATCTGGAGGTGTCTTTGGGTCTAAAATGCATCTCTTGCAGACACCATATTAATGGGTCTTGTTTTTTTTTTTTATCCAGTCTGATACCCTGTGTCTTTTGATTGGGGCATTTAGCCCATTTACATTCAGGGCAATTATTGAAAGATGTGAATTTAGTGCTGTTGTATTGCCTCTAAGGTGACTGTTACTGTATATTGTCTCTGTTCCTTTCTGGTCTATTACTGTTAGGCTCTTTCATTGCTTAGAGGGCCCCTTTCAATATTTCCTGTAGGGCTGGTTTGGTGTTTGCAAATTCTTTTAGTTTTTGTTTGTACTGGAAGCTTTCTATTTCTCCTTCTATTTTCAGTGACAGCCTAGCTGGATGTAGTATTCTTGGCTGCATATTTTTCTTATTTAGTGCTCTGAATATGTCATGCCAGGGCCTTTCTGGCCTGCCAGGTCTCTTTGGATAAGTCTGCTGCCAATCTAATACTTCTGCCATTGTAGGTTGCAGACCTCTTGTCCCAGGCTGCTTTCAGGATTTTCTTTTTGCTCTGAAGCTTGTAAGTTTTGCTATTAGATGATGGGGTGTTCACCTATTTTTATTGATTTTGAGGGGCATCCTTTGTGACTTCTGGATTTTGATGCCTGTTTTTTTCCTCAAATTAGGGAAGCTCTCTCCTATAATTTGCTCCAATATACTTTCTGCCCCTCCCTCTCTTTCTTCTTCTTCTGGGATACCAATTATTCTAATACTGTTTCATCTTATGGTATCACTTATCCCTCAAATTCTCCCCTCGTGATCCCATCGTTGTTTATCTCTCTTTTTCCCAACTTCTTTATTCTCCATCATTGGTTTTCTATATCACTAATTCTCTCTTCTGCCTCATTTATCTGAGCAGTTAGAGCCTCCATTTTTTATTGCACCTCATTAATAGCCTTTTTGATTTTGACTTGGTTGTATTTTAGTTCTTTTATTTCTCCAGAAAGGGATTCTCTAGTATCATCTTTGCTTTTTTTTTTCTTTTTTTTTTTTCATCTTTGCTTTTTTCAAGCCCACCTAGTATCTTTATATTCGTCATTCTGAACTCTAGTTCCAACATCTTACTAATCTCCATATTGATTAGGTCCTGGCCGTGGGTGCTGCCTCTTGTTCTTTGTTTGAGGTGAGTTTTTCCATTTTGTCATTTTGTCCAGAGAATAGATGAATGACCCCGAGGGTCCTGAGACCACACTGTCCCAGCAAGGATTCCACCCCTGCTTAGCCACTGGAACAATGTCCCTCAGCAGAGCAGACTTCTAAAAGTTCTGATTTTGTGCTCCGCTGCTCTATCACTTGGCGGGATCCAGCTTAAAGAGGCTCCCCCACAGTCTCTCTTCCCATATATAGCCTAGGATTCACTTCTCCACACGTCCTGCCTTCCAGAAAGTGGTCACTTTTCTGTTCATAGAATTGCTGCTGTTCTTTTTTTTTGATCTCCTGTTGAGTTTGTAGTTGTTCAGAATGGTTTGGTAACTATATAGCTGGATTCCTGGGACCAGAAGAATTTTAGGTCTCCTACTCCTTGCTCCTCCCCCTCTGTATATAGTATTCAATATATATCTGTCAGCTCTGACTTTTTAAAAAATCTTCTTTACTGATTTTTCTATCTCCTTGAGATATTAAATACTGACAGTGGTATATTAAAATCTTTCGGTGTGATTGTGAATTTATATTTTTATATGTCTGTCAATTTTTGTTTTATGTATTTTTGGATGAAGGCTAAGTTAATTAAGTGTATACACATTTAAAACTGTTACATCTTCTTGATAAGTTGAGCTATTTTATATAATGCTTCTTTTTATTTCTTCTAATGACTTTTTCCTTAAGATTATTTTGTATGATTGTTAATATAGCTACCTCTACTCCTTTTGGTATTTGCTTGGCACATCTTTTTTCAGACTTTTAATTTTTATGTATTCTTAAGTTACAGGTAATATCCTTTTAAACAATAAATATTTAGACCTAGGGTTTTATTCAATGACAATCTTTGCCTTTTAGCCAGAATATTTGGTTTATTTTGGCTATTACAATTTTATTTATTTCTACCATCTTATTTTGTTATATTCCGATAGTTTCTTATTGGGGGTTTCTTTTCCTCTTTCTGGCCTTCCTTTGGACTATTCGTGTTTGTTTTCCTCTCCATTTTTTTCTCCATTAGATTGGAAGTTATAACCCATTGTATATTCCTTCGGTAATAATACAGAAAATTTTAAATGGTCACTTAATTTATCAAAATCCAATTCCAGATTACCACCTCACAATTTCTGTGCTACTGTGGTTGTACATGTTACTTGTATCTTTATTTTCTTTAATACTAAAAGACATAATTGTCACTGTTTTATGTCATGGTATGTTTAGATTTACCACATATTTATCAGTTTCCTTGCAGAATTATTTTTTTTATATCTCGGACTTTTTATCTGGTGCCTTAGGTGGCTCTAGGGGTTCCAGCTTTATGGTAGCTCTCCTAATGGACTTCCTACCTTTAGCAAGCACTGGGCTTTGTTTCCTATCCGTTGAGTCCTTTAGTTGTTCAAAACTAATATTCAAATTTACTTTGCTCACAAGTTGCTTCTGAGGTAAAATTTTACTCCAATGCTCTGTTTACCACTCCAGGTTCCACTTAACTTACATTTTGGTCTGAGTATTCATTAGTTTCTTGCCAGTTCATTGCTTTGCATTAAAATTTTTAAAACATTTTATCTAGCATCTTTTAATTGTTCAACAAGAGTGTCTGTCAAATATGAAATTAACAAAAGTCAAGAAAAAGTCCAAGAATAACAAATGTTGATAGGGATGTGAAGAGGAAACCCTCTTGTACTGTTGGTGGGAAATGGAACTATTATGGAAAACAGTATGGAGGTTCCTAAAAAAATTAAAAATAGAACTACCCACATGGAGCCAGCAGTTTCACTGCTTGGTATTTATTCAAAGAAAGTGAAAACACCAATCTGAAGAGATACATGCCCTCCTCTGTTCATAGCAGCATTATTTACAATAACCAGGAGATGGAAGCACCCTAAGTGTCCCTCCATAGATGAGTGGACAAAGATGTGTGTATGAGAGAGAGAAAAGAATAAAATCTTGCCATTTGCGACAACAAGGATGGACCTAGAGTGTGTTATGCTAAGTGAAATAAATCAGGCAGACAAAGACAAATACTGTATGATTTCACTTACGTGTAAAACCTAAAAAACAATACAAATGAACAAACAAAACAGAAACAGACTCAGATAGAAGAAACAAATTGTTGGTTACCAGAGGGGAGAGTGGTTGGGTCGTAGGCAAAATAGGTGAAGGAAATTAAGAGATATCAACATCCAGTTATAAAATAAGTCATGGGGATATAATATACAACCTGGGGAATATAGTCAATATAGTAGTGACACTAACTAGCCTCATCATGGTTATCAATGTTAGTCATACTTCAATTTAAAAAAAGAATTAAAAGTCCATAACAAGTTTTAGATGATCTTTTGGTTGGAATTCTCTCAGATTTTTGATGATACTGAATCATCACTTTCCAAAAATATATTTTCAACTACTTTCTTTAAAAATGTTCTTATTCAAATTTGGTTTGGAAATGCTACCAACCAAATTTTCTGTACAGTCACAGTTTAAAAACCCTGAGAAGTCCTATAGTTTAAAAAAACAAAACAAAAAACAAAAACAAAAAAAACCCAAGAGGGGGGCCTGGGTGACTCAGTTGGTTAAGTGTCTGCCTTTGGCCCAGCTCATGATCCTAGATTCCTGGGATCAAGTCCCGGATCAGGCTTCTTGCTTGGTGGGGAGGCTGCTTCTTCCTATGCCCCTCCCTCTGCTCATGCCTTCTCTCTCGTTCTCTCTCAAATAAATAAATAAAATATTTTCTTTAATTAAAAATCAAATAAGGGCACTTCATTTAATTTTGTTTATCCAGCATTTTCCCAATTCCCAACTCCCCACGAGTAACAGCTATCAATATCCCATAAAACTAGTGTTTGTGGAAGTTTGAATACACTCCCCTTACCATTCCTGTGGAAACCTTTTAGGTATGTTTCCTTGGAGAACCAAGGAGTCTCCCTTGCAGAACTAAGGGATTGGGTTGTTTTCACCTCTTGGCTATTGTGAATAATGCCTCTGTGAACATGAATGTACAAATATCTGTTCAAGTCACTGTTGTTTTGGATATATACCCAGAAGCAGAATTGTTGGAACATATGATAATTCTGTTTTTCAATATTTGAGGAACTGCCATACTGTTTTCCTAGCAGCTGCACCATTTTACATTCCCACTGAGATTTTCTGACTATCCTATTTCCCAACTTTTCACCCAATGACTTTTGGCATCAGTAACATTTCTTGCCTGATCAATAACAAAATACCTTTTGTATTTAACACTAAGACAGAAAAAACATTTCCAGTCAGTCATAAGAGGGATTCAAGTCTTGGAGAAGTTAAAGTGTAAAAGAAAATGTGTATTTTAGAGTCAGTGAAACATAATAAATGTACTAAAATCCCCTCCAAAAGTTTTTTTATATACAAATTACACAGCTCTTAATACAGTCTTTATAAAACAGGAAAGTAAAGGTAGCTGCTCACCAGTAGTGTATGAAAATAATTCCTGCAAACATATAAACTACCAAAACTGAAACATGAAGAAATAGAAAACATGAACAGACCAGTAATCAGCAAAGAAATTTAATCAACAATCAAAAAACTCCCAACAAACAAATGTCCAGGGCCAGAGGTTTCACAGGTGAATTCTACCAAACATTTAAAGAATAGGTAGAAAAGGAAGGAAAACTTCCAAATTCATTTTATGAAGCCAGCATTACCCTGATACAAAAACCAGATAAATACTCCACTAAAAAAGAGAACTACAGGCCAATCCCTGATGAACTTGAATGCAAAAATTCTCGATAAAATACTAGCAAACCAAATCCAGTAATACGTTAAAGAAATCATTCACCACAATCAAGTGGGATTTATTCCTGGGTTGTAAAGGCAGTTCAATATTCGCAAATCAACATGATACACCACATTAATAAAAGGGATAAGAACCATATAATCATTTCAATAGGAGAAAAAGCATTTGACAAAGTACAATATCTATCATCTATTCATGATTTAAAAAAAAAAACCCTCAACAAATTAGGTTTAGAGGGAACATACCTCGATGTAATGAAGGACATATATGAAAAATCCACAGCTCTTATCATCCTCAATGGGGCAAACTGATAGCTTTTCCTCTTCAGTCAGGAACCATGCAGGGATGTTCACTCTCACCACTGTTATTTAACATAGTACTAGAAGTCCTAGCCACAGCAATCAGACAACAAAAAGAAATAAAAGGCATCCACACTGAAAAGGAAGAAGTAAAACTTTCACTATTTGCAGTTGACATGAAACTCTATATAGAAAACCCAAAAGACTCCACCAAAAAACTGCTAGAACTGATACATAAGTTCAGTAAAGTCACAGGATACAAAATCAATGTATAGAAATCAGTTGCATTTCTATACACCAAGAATGAAGCGGCAGAAAAAGAAATTAAGGAATCAGTCTCATTTACAATTGCACCAAAAACAACAAGATACTTAGGAATAAACCTAACCAAAGAGACGAAAGATCTGTACTCTGAAAACCATAGAGTACAAATGAAACAAATTGAAGAGGACACAGAGAAATGGAAAGACATTCCATTCTCATGGATTGGAAGAACAAATATTGTTAAAATGTCTATGCTACCCAAAGCTATCTACATATTTAATTGCAGTCCCTGTAAAATACCATCAGCATTTTCACAGAGCTAGAATAAACAATCCTAAAAATTTGTATGGAACCACAAAAGACCCCCAATAGCCAAAGCAACCTTAAAGAAGAAGAAAAGAAAAGAAAAGCAGAGGCATCATGATTTCGAACTTCAAGCTATATTACAAAGCTGTAGTCATCAAGACAGTATGGTACTGGCACAAAAATAGCCACCTAGATCAATAGAATAGAAAACCCAGAAATGAACCCACGACTGTGTATGGTCAATTAATCTTCCACAAAGCAGGGAAGAATATCCAATTGGGAAAAGACAGTCTGTTCAACAAATGGTGTTGGGAAAAATGGACATCTACATGCAGAAAAATGAAACTGGACCACTTTCTTACACCATACACAAAAATAAATTCAAAATGGATTAAAGACCTAAATGTGAGGCTTGAAACTATAAAAACCCTAAAGTATAGCAGAGGCAATAACCTTTTTGATGTCAGCTGTAGCAGCTTCTCACTACTTATGTCTCTGGAGGCAAGGGAAACAAAAGCAAACAAACTATTGGGAGGGACTTCATCAAAGTAAAACAATTCTGCACGGCGAAGGAAACATCAACAAAACTAAAAGGCAGCCTTCAGAATGGGAGAAGATATTTGCAATGTATATCTGATAAAGGGTAAGTATCCAAAATATATAAAGAACTTGTTAAACTCAAGCCCTAAAAAAAATGAATAAACCAGTTAAGAAACGGTCAGAAGACATGAACAGACATTTCTCCAGAGAAGACCTACAAATGGCCAACAGCCACATGAAAAGATGCTCAACATCACTCATCAGGGAAATACAAATCAAAACTACCTCACACCAGTCAGAAGGGCTAAAATATAAACCCAAAAATAACAGATGTTGGTGAGGATGTGGAGAAAGGGGAACCCTCATGCACTGTTGGTGGGAATGCATACTGGTACAGCCACCCTGGAAAACAGTGTGCAGATTCCTCAAAAAGTTAAAAATTGAACTACCCTGTGATCCAGAAGTTGCACTACTTAGGTATTTATCCAAAGAATAAAAGAATACTAATTCAAAGGGATACATGCACTCAATGTTTATAGCAGCATTATTTATAATAACCAAATTATGGATGGAACCCAAATGTCCATTGGCTGGTGAATGGATAAAGAAGTAGGGTGTATGTGTGGGTGTGTGTGCGCGTGCGTGTGTGCACGCATTTGTCTACATGCATGCACACAGGCTTTGGAATATACTCAGCCATAAAAAAGAATGAAATCACCATTTTCAATAACGTAGATGGAGCTAGACAGTATTATGCTAAGTGAAATAAGTCAGAGAAAAACAAATATCGTGTGATTTCGTTTATGTGGAATTGAAGAAATAAAACAAGCAAACAAACAAAAGGAAAAGACAGAGGGAGGGAAACCAAGAATCTGACTCTTAGTTAACTTCAGAGAACAAACGAATGGTTCCCAGAGGGGAGGTGGGTGGGGAGATGGGTGAAATAGATGATGGGGATTAAGGCGGGCACTTGCTGTGATGAGCACTGGGTATTGTATGGAAGTGGTGAATCACTATATTGTACACCTGAAATTAATATTGCACTGTATGTTAACTAACTGGAATTTACATAAAAATTTTTAAAAAGTCTATCTCAAATGTATTTTCATCTCATTTCTAAAATAATGTGCTTCAGGGCGCCTGGATGGCTCAGTTGTTAAGCATCTGCCTTTGGCTCAGGTCATGATCCTGTGGTCCTGGGATTGAACCCCGCAACAGGCTCCCTGCTCAGCAGGAAGCCTGTTTCTCCCTCTCCCACTCCCCCTGCTTGTGTTCCCTCTTTTGCTGTATCTCTCTCTTTGTCAAATAAATAAATAAAATCTTTAAAAAAATAAAATGAAATGAAATAATGTGCTTCAAGGACAGGCTTGTTTTGTTTTGTTTTTTCAAATTTACTTAAGTAAGACTTAATGGGAATTTGGAATAAAAGTAAAAACCTCATAAGACAGTAAACAGTATATCCTAGATTTTTGTTTCCATATATTCGTGATTTCTGGTAAATGTCCTAATTATGCTCATGTCTCTTTGTTTTGTTTAAGGATTGTTCAAGTTTAGAAGAATATAACATTGCTGCAGCATTGCTCCCTTTGACCAGTGCTTTCTACAGGGTAAGTTCCATTGGTCTATACATAAGCTTCTTATGATTTATATAAATATATGCAGTTTGATCTATCATGGAACTACATGAATCTTTTCCCCTTGTGTATCGAATGTATGCTTGTGGTTATATTTATTATAATATTTATTGCGTTCAGTTGACCCTTGAACACAGATTTGAACTGTACGGGTCCACTTACTTGTGGCTTTTTTCCAGTACAGTCCTGCAAATGTATTTTCTCTTCCTTATGATTTTCTCAATAGCATTTTCTGTAGTTTATTGTAAGAATACAGTATATGTACATATAACATACAAAATATGTGTTAAACAACTCTTCATGTTATCAATAAGGCTTCCAGTCAACTCTGAGCTATGAATAGTGAAGTTTTGGGGGAGTAACAGTTTTACATGATTATTGACTGCAGAGGGGGTCAGTGCCCCCAACCCCTGCATTGTTTAAGAGCCAAATGTACTGTGTGTAGAAAATCTAATATATAATATTAAATCATCTCTTAAGATAGAACCCCACCCATTCCATCCCTCCTTTTTTTGCTTTATTTATTTATTTTTTTAAGATGTTATTTATTTGAGAGAGAGAGACAGCGAGAGAGGGAACATAAGCAGGGGAAGTGGAGAAGGAGAAGCAGGCTTCCCACTGAGCAGGGAGCCCGATGCGGGGCTTGATCCTAGGATCCTGGGATCATGACCTGAGCCAAAGGCAGATGCTTAATGACTGAGCCACCCAGGCGCCCCTGCTTTATTTTTCTTTATAGCAATTTTGTAACACCTGCAATTGTATATTTGTTTATTTACATTTGAGTATTTTCCCCTATATAGAAAATAAATTCCATGAGGCTAGGACATTGTCTCATAAATATTAATTGATAAGGCCAGTTTTGGGGTGTTTTTTTTTCTTTTGGAACTTTACTTCAGTCTGTCCACAGTTAAAGATCTTAACTCAAAGGTTCTCCATAATCAGAAGCTCGCTCTTTGCTAAGTCACTGCATATCCCTCTTTCTTTCTACTTATCCTCCCTCCCTTTTTTAAAACAGAAAGTATGATTTATGACATTCACACTTCTAAGAACTGGCAAGTCATATTGAACATGCTCAGGAAACAGGAGAAATCTCAAAAATGTCAAACAAAGAATTTTAGGTTTAGAAGCTATTGACAACTAGCTGGACCTTGTGCATCATCTTTTGGTCTTACCTCCCCAGCTTAACACTAGCTCCAGGCCTACTCCATTTTTCCTTCAGTGTATACATACTAACCTTCTCTGAAATCCCTGATCCCTTCATCTCATTCCTCTCCTAGCATGGAGAACACTGTTATAAAAATTGGCCAGGCTGTCCTGAATCCTAAGACACCTAGGAAATTTGTTTCTATATCTCAGAGCAGCTAGAAAACTTAGTCCACTGTCTATTTTGCCTTCATATATGCCCTCACCTGGCATTTCTTAAAGAAAATGGTTTTTTAAATCTTTCCCACTTTCAATGTCTAAAATATTTTTAAACTTAAATATTTTGTAGAAATAAATAAGAAACGTAGGGAAAGTAAGAATTGGCAATAGAAACTCAGTTGCTTGAGTGACCCATTGCTTATGATTTTTTTTTTTAAGGAGAATCATTTAACCATTTTACAGTGTATATTAGGGAGGGTTTGATCATGATAGCAGAAGTTAAATAACTTATTATAAGGGACCAGCCCTTATATCGTTATAGAAACTGAGGGGAAAGTTTATGGAAAGCTTTGAATTAGGCTCTACTTGTGGGCCTGAAGTCCCTGTCGGTCATGACACAGGAATACCAAGGACAAACTGGAATCTGTGTATATCTCTTGCTTCTTCTAACCTCAACAATGGAAATGACCTACAAAAGAAGCAAAAGTTAGCCACAGAGCTACTTGCACCTGGCCCTGGGCTAGGAGAAGCTGAAGGAGATGTGACAGGAACTGGAAGAACTGTGAGCTCAGTCCCTTCCCCGTATCAACATGAACCAGCAGACCAGTGACAAGGCATATGAGCTCTAGCAGTACATCCTAGGTTGCCTTCAGAGTGTAATGACTGCTGCTTCATTTCTCTGTGGCCAACCCAAACCGTAGAATCATAGTGGAAAGAAAATTCTGGGAAATGTTGTCCTCGCTTAGTTTAATTTACACAGTGCAAAACCATCATACTGGTTTTAGTTTTGTGGGAGTTTTTAAGTAGTTAATAAGTTGGGCTAAATGCCATGCTGTTTCTCTGTGTTATCAAACAATAATTCAAACTTACGTTTTAGGGGCAGGTTTATGAATTGAGTTCTTTCTTGTTGGCTTGGTTTGATTTGATTTGGTTTGGGCATGAATTAGGAGCCAGAAACCACACCAGTAATATGAGCAGGAAAATTTTAATAAGTTATTAAGTAGTAACAGGAGCTTAACTGCTAAGAAGTAAAGAGAATTCTAAAGCATAGAGGAATATCAGAAACAGAGAGCAGCTATGACCTCTTGGGCTTAGGCAGAGTACCCACAAGGTTTAAATTGTTAAGGATTACTGGGGCACCCAGGTGGCTCAGGTGGTTAAGCATCTGCTTTTGGTTCTGGTCCTGATTCCAGGGTCCTAGGATCGAGCCCCTCATCAGTCTCAGTGCTCAGCAGGGAGTCTACTTTTCCTTCTCCCTCTGCCCCTCTACCTCCCACTTGTGCTCTTTCTCAAAGAAAAATCTTTAAAAAAAAATTGTTAAGGATTACTTTAATGGTGAAAAACAGTGTAATCATTTACATTTATATTATACTTATCATTTATGTGATGCTTTCATTCTTAGTTCAGCAAACAGTTATTAGGAATGGCAAGCCCTGTGCTTACGTTTGTTGCAGAGTTGCAGGTGAATAGCACATGGTCCTTATCCCGAAGAAACATACTGTCTAATGGCCTTTCGTATTCATTAATCAGCTATTGATGGAGGAACATTTCACAGTTACTGAATAACATTAGGTTACCCTTTGTTTACTTAGGGCCTTTTTATTAAAAAATCATGTTTGTTAAATTAAGAACTGAAATATATACTCAAAAGTTTAAAGCAGGGGTTCTTGTGTAAATGTCACCCTTTTAGAATAAAAAGAATTGAAGATTAAGCTAAAACCCAATAGGCAGAGCAGAAATAGAAACAAAATAGGATACCCTTGGGCAACAGTGGAGGCCATGAGTCCCTTCATCATGAGTCACTGTGTAATGCCCTCTCCTCCATGATCTATATCTCTTAGAGTCACCCTGTTGTAGTTCTTGATCACCCAGGTAATCTAGAGAGTATCCTAGAATCTATCAAAATGTGAAAGATCCCTTCTTTTACTTCTTTGAGACACATTGGTTGGCTACCGATGCTCAAAATGACTCCCAGAAGAACTGAAGCTCTCTCCTCTGGTACTCATTGTAGTTCATGTTTACCCTGGGAAAGAGTAGAAATGCCCTATTTATCTTAAATTCAAGCACCCTGAGATGATTCCCTTCCCAGATTCCAAACATCCCCCATACACAGGTGGCACTTTGTGGATGATTTATTGTTCAGTATAGGTCTCACTTCATAAGAGCATAATTCAGGCTCTTGTTCTCAATAGAAGTGGATTTAGTTCCTCTTTAAAATTCTCATTTCATTAAAATTCATGTAAAAAAATCTCTAATATCCAGACACACTGAGGATTCATTCTTATTAACAGGTTTGTTGAGGTATAATTTATATACCATAAAATTCACTCATTTTAAGTGTATATTTTAGCAATTTTTAGTGTATTTACAGATTTGCACAACTACCACACTAATCTTAGAACATTTCCATCACTCCAAAAAGAAACCTCACGCCCATTTGCAGTCACTTCTCATTCCCAGGCAAACACTAATGGTACTTTCTGTCCCTATAAGTTTGCCTTTTCTGGATGTTTCATGTAAATGGAATCATATATATTCTTTTATGTCTGGCTTCTTCAGGAAAGCCTTCATAAGTTAAAGCATGAGTTACATACAACTCATTAAAAGTAGAGAAAAGTGAGAGAATTGTTAAGGGAAAAAATCAGAATATGCTGATTAATTGGATGTTACATTTAATAAATAATTGTCACACATCATTATATGTAAATCTCTAACTTCCACATATTTCTAATAGAAAACATACTAAGTACTCAGAATCACAGCAGATGCCTTTTGTACTTCTCTGATGATTTAGAAGTTACTAACTTCTAAATAACTAACCGGTTTTGCCAATTAGTCATTAATATGGACCCTACTTGTCCTACTATAGATATGACAGCTTATAGATATTTCTAACCAGTGGAATCCAGATGAACCCACATTCATGTTATTAAGATTGTTACTGAAAGAAAAATCTTATAATAATATCAAACATGATATTTCATCAGTCCTTTTTTCCCCCCTATTGGTAAATGACAAGAGAGGTTCTTAAAAGTCTACAAAATAGGAAAAGAATTTTGTTTTTCTTAAACTTCATGATCTGGATACATTGCATTTCCTACAACAGGTCTCAAAGGATTACATTTTTGGCAAAAATTGGGAGGAGGTGGTGATGAAGGATCTTTTTTCATCTTTTTTTTTTTTTGCTATAAAATAAAACACTAAACTTAAAAATAAATGAGCAGAAAAACATTTGAGAGTGAAGACAGGCATCAGCAGTGGGATGAATCCAGATTTGGCCTGGGAAAGATATGAATGTGCTTATTACAGCAGATGCCTCCAGCATAGTAGAATTTTAGAATGGCCAGAGATAATGTCATGCTTTTATTTCCTCCCTTCATTTTCTTGTTCTTTCAGACAACTTAGCATTCCTTCCTCCTCCCCTCTCAGCACAACCTCTTCTTGCTTCTCCCAGTGTTTCTTTCCAGTTTTGGGTGGCTACTCCTTTTCTCCTAGTCCTGGAAAACCTCTGCTTCTGAGAAACTGAATTATTATAATACTTTAACATGACCATTCTTTATTAATATTAGTTTATCTTCACTGTTTAAACTAGTAATATAAGGCAAACTGTGGAGTTTGAAGATCTGAAGGAACATGGTTACTTATAAATGTAAAGTTATATTAACCACCTGGTAGAAAATTGTATTTCAGCAAAGTGGTTTAGTGTCATCTTTGTGTAAAACTCTGTACTAGGCATTGGATGAGTTGCACTGATACAGAAGACATGTTTCTGCTCTCCAGTACTTGATTATCTTGTAGGGTAGACAGGCATGAAAATCACTAGTAGTAAGCAAAATAGGAGGAAACAAAGTGAACTGTTGTACTGAAGAATGTGCCAACGATGAAGGAGATTAATCTTTTTTATTTAAATGCTTCATGCCCTTGTAGTCTCCCTTACATAATGACACTGTGATTTATGATGACTGTTTCCCCTTCTTCCCTTTCCCTCTGGGTTCAGGCCTTGATGTGTGTGAGTTTTGTCCCCTCCCTCACATGAGGGCCTTCTCTGTTGAGCTTTCTAATCAACTCTCCATACCTTCCTGGACTTATTCCTCATTCTCTCCTCTTTTCCTTTTCAGAACCCTCTTTCTGTTACTGCTTCTGCTGCAGCAGTCTTAGAGCATCCTTCAACATTAATATATGTGAAAGCCAGGGCACGTGGGTGGCTCAGTTGGTTAAGCATCTGCCTTCAGTTCAGAGCAGAGTCCTGAGATGAAGCCTGGCTCCCTGTTCAGTGGGGAGTTTGCTTCTTCCTCTCTTTCTGCCCCTCCCCCCATCTCGTGTGTTCTCTCCTTCTCTCTCTCTCAAATAAATAAATAAAATCTTTAAAATATATATGTAATATACATGAAAGCCACACTAATCAAGATACTTATTAATGTTATAGAGAAATTTATTCACAAAAGATAATTTGTTACAAATAATAAACCTTCAACCTCAGCAGTTGTTATATCTTCTTGTTAGATTATCCCTTTTATTATTCCTCTATTATTATACAGTGCCCTTCTTCATCTCTTGTTACAGTGCTTGTTTTAAAGTCTAGCTTGTCTGATGTAAGTATTGCCACTCTGGTTTTCTTTTGATATCTATTTGCATGATAAAGTGTTTCTCCACCCCTCACTTTCAATCTGAAGGTGTCCTTAGATCTACAATGCCATCTCATCTCTGTGGGGATACCTGGGTGACTCAGTTGGTTAAGTGTCGACTCTTGATTTTGGCTCAGGTCATGGTCTCAGGTTTGTGAGATGGAGCCCCACGTTAGGGCTCTGCACCCTCTGGTGGGGGGAGGGGAGAGTCTGTTGAGATTCTTTCCCTCTCCTTCTGCCCCTCCCCTGCTTGCACTTGTTCTCTCTCACTCTCTCTCTCTCTCAAGTAAATAAATCTTTAAAAATAAATAAAGTGAGTCTCTGTAAGCAACATATATATGAGTTGTCTTGTTTTATCCATTCTGTCACCCTGTGTCTTTTGATTGGAGCATTTAGTCCATTTACATTCAAAGTAATGATTGATAGATACCTATTTATTGCCATTTTATTGCTGGTTTTGTTGTTGTTTCTGGAGATTTTCTCTGATCCTTATCTTTCTTTCATGGTTTGCTAGTTTTCTTTAGTGATATATTTGGATTTCTTTCTCTTTATTCTTTGCATATTTTTTAGTGGTTTTTCATTTTGGTTACCATTAGGTTTGTATGTAAACTCTTCTGCATATAGCAGTCTATATAAAGTTGATGGGTCATTCAAGTTTTAACCCATTCTTTACTCCTGTCCTCCCCATGTTTTAAGCATATGGTATCATATTTTACATCCTTTTATTTTGTGAGTTCCTTGAACAATATTTTATAGAAGTATTCATTTTAACTGCTTTTGTGATTCCTACTTTCATACTGTCACTTTTGGTTTTTCTCTTCCACTCACAGAGTCCCCTTCAGTAGTTCTTGCAGGGCTGGTTTAGTGGTCATGAACTCCTTTAATTATTGTTTGTCTGAAAATCTCTTTATTTCTCCTTCTATTTTGAATATTAGCCTTGCTGGATATATAGTATTCTTGGTTACAGACTTTTTCCCCACTCAGCACTTTGAATATATCATGCCACTCCTTTCTGGCTTGGAAAGTGTCTGCTGAAAAATCTACTGATGGCCTTATGGAGTTTCCTTTTTATATAACTGTCCTCTTTTATCTTGCATCTTTTAGTATTTTTTCTTTCTCTATATTTTGCCATTTTTAATGACAAGATGTCTTGGTGTGGGTCTGCTTTTCTTAATTTTTTTTCGGGGTCCCCTTGCCTCCTGGATTGGGATAGCTGTTTCCTTTCCCAGATTAGGGAATTTTCCAACTATTGTTTCTTCAGTAGTTGGACAGACAGTAAATTTTCTGTCCCCTTTGCTCTCCCTTCTTCTGGAACTCTTATAATACAAACGTTATTACGTTTGATGGAGTCACTCAGTTCTCTAAGTCTGTTCGTGTTTCTATGGCTCTTCTTTCTCTTTTGTCGAGTTTCATTGCTTTCCTTTACTTTGTTTTCTAGGTCGCTAATTCATTCCTCTGCTTCCTCCATCCTGCTGTTTATTCCATCAAGTGTGTTTCTCATTTCATTTATGAGCCCTTTATCTCTGCTATGTTATTCCTTATCTCTGTGTTAAAGGTTTCACTAATGTCCTCCACTCTTTTCTCAAGTCCAGTGAGTATCCTTATGATCATTGATTTAAATCAGGCATGTTTTGCTTAGATCTGTGGTTGTGACCTTATCGTGTTCTTTCATTTGGGATAAATTCCTGTCTTCTCATTTTGTCTAAGTCTCTGCCTGCTTCTCTGTCTTAGAAAGGCCAGTTATGTCTCCTGCTCCTGAAAATAATGACCTTGTGGGGTGCCTGAGTGGCTCAGTCGGTTTAACATCTGCCTTTGACTTGGGTCATGATCCCAGGGTCCTACGATGGGACCCCGTGCCCCCTGGAATGGGCACTCTGCTCAGGAGGGAGTTTGCTTATCCCTCTCCCTCTGCTCTTCCCCCTGCTTATGCTCTCTCTTTCTCACTCTTGCTGTCTTGCTCTTGCTTTCTCTATTTCGCGCTCACTCTCTCTCTCAAATAAATAAATAAAATCTTTAAAGAAAAAATAATGGCCTTAGGAAGAAGAGGTCATGTAGTGCCCAGGGTCTGCAGCGTTAGGGAGTATCTCCAGAGTGTGCTGTACACACTCCGCTGTTGTGTTTTGGATGCTCTGTCCTTCAGGCCAGTCAGCTGCAGAGGCTCTTCTTGCCTGTTGTGAGCAGTGTTTGGTCCCTGGCCTGAATGTGGCGAGTTTTAATAGGTGTGCTTTGGTCTGCTTATAAAATAAGACCTGACACCACTTCCATGAGACACGAGTCCCTGCAGAACTCTCTGGTCAGAGGCATGGCGTGGGCAGGGTTTGTGCTGGTCTTCTAGAGGAGGGGCGTGTCCCGTATTGGGACTGAGGTGAGTGTGACTGAGAAGGGCAGTTCCACCAGAATGCAGATAGTCCCAACCAGCAGCTAGTGTAAAAGCAAGTTAAGCAGGTGGAATGATTATGCTGAGGGGTAAGGATAAGAAATGGTGCTGGCCAGCTCCTTTGTTCCTGGAGCAGTCTCAGTGAATGCTGCCTCTCAGGGACGTGCTCCTTGAAGGGCAAATAATCTCCCCATTGTGTCCTAGGTGCCCTTCAGCTCACTGTTTTCACACCGTCTGCCCCTAGGTTGTTTGCCTGCCTTCTCTCCAGGAGCAGCCCTGATGCCTCTGGACTCTCCCAGAGTCCAGCCCATTGACAGCTTCAAACTTCAGACTTTTAAAGCCTCTCTGGTTGCAAGAATTCACAAAATTCAGCCCGTCTCACTTTCCAAGCCAATGGCCATGGGGAAATGTTCTCCTCGAGTATTCCCCTGTGTGCCNATGACCACAGCTCCATCCCACCCCCCCACCCCACCCCCGTAGCAGCCAGGATCTGTTTCTCCCCCTAAACAATGTCTCCACACTTCCTCCATTCTTTGATGTGGCCGATTCTCTGCCTTTACTCGTGGAGTTTGTTCTGCCAGTCTTCAGGCAATTTCTGTGGTATTTAGGATGATTTGATAGTTATCTAGTTGTATGCATAGGACAAGGTGAGCCTAGAGCCCTAATCTACAAGGAATTACTGTGCTTCTGAACCTGCCTCCTTGGATTCCATTAGTCTGTTTGAGCAGCTGAAAGAACTCAGAAAAACATGTTACTTGCTGTGCCACCAGCTTATTATGAAAGGATATAACTCAGAAACAGCCAGATGGAAAAGATGCGAAGGACCAGATGTGGGGGACAGGATGGATAGCTCCTGTGCCTTCTCTAGGTGTGTCTCTCTCCCCAAATCTCCATGTGTTCACCAACCCAGAAGCTCTCCAAACCCCCAGTATTCCATGTTTTAGGGATAATTGTGTTACTTTTTTTTTTTTTAAGTAGGCTCCACACCCAGTGTGGAGCTCAACATAGGGGTTGCACCCACAACCCTGAAATCAAGACCTGAGCTGAAATCAAGAGTTGGGCACTTAACCAACTGAGCCAGCCAAGTGCCCCAGTTGTGCTACTTTTAAACTCTTCCTTAAGAAATGGTCTGACTTCCTGTCATCTATAGTCTGGGCTTATCTAAAGCTCAGATATCTAGGTTTTAGAAAACAGGGTGTAAGCTCATGAAATAATTTTTTATGGATTTTCTAATACTTGATAGTTCTGGTTTATATACAGAATTCACTATGAAATAAAAAATATTTACCCACAAAGATATTATCAGAGTCAAAAATAAGCCATATTCAAAGCCATTTTAACTTCTTAAACCTCAGAAAAATATTTTTATTATTCTAACAACATATTAATATATTTATGTGTAATATATAATATAATATTTAATCATCTGTTATATTATTAATATGTGCTGAGCCTAGTCCTTTGTAGGGAATGGTGAGACAATGGATAATACCCAGCCACCATAAATACCAAGGACTGAGAGCTGATTTCAGGAGAGGAATTGAGTTAGCTCTGAGCCATCTGTTTTATGCTAGATTCCCTTCATGATTAGTTCAAGTTATTAAATAAAATTTTCCTTTTAGTGGAAAGTCAAGTGTTCTGAGTGAAATCAAATTTTCACCCACTTCTCTAGAATTACTTGCATTGACCAGCCCAGGTTGTTCGTGGTTTACAATTCAAATAATATTAATTTATACTTAAAAAACATATATTTTATGGAAAAAATTTAATTATACTCACTTTAAGGTAGAGTTCAATTAAACTTTTGTCTGATAATATCTTATTTAAATATTAAATAGCTAGTGAGTATAATAGTCTCATGGGAAGAGGAAGCCCTGAGCCTCCTCCAGGGAACCTAATGAACAGCTTACCCATTTCCACCAGTCAACTGCAGATCTCCTGAGGAAACACTGCCTGGAAGAAAAAAAGAATGAGCATCTCAGTGGGACCCACGAGTCAGAGAGGAGAGATTCGACATTCTTTCCCTCTGTTTGCATAAACTGACTATTCTTGGAGGCATGAGATTGTTAGATCTGATATTTGGCTGGTTACCTCCCCCTTTGCTTCTGGTAGTGGGAGGTGGCAATAAACATAGCATGGGTGTTTAACTAAAGACATTTAATGACTCACAGCTGTAGGAGTATAGCCCCTATCCATTTTCTTAAACAGAGTGGGTGGCAAGAGTTCTTTTACCATTTTTATGCAGTTGGCTCTGGTTATGATACATACTTAGAGATGATCCAATAGGAAAGACGAACCTGTTTCCCACCAAGCACACTGCCATTTGTAACTCATTTTCAGTAGATCACTTTAGTAATTATTGAGTACTTACTACGTATGAGATGCTGCAAGGCTGGTGATATGATGATAATGATGATGATGATAGGATAGTTAAAGGTATTAAGCATTTCCTTATGGGCCATGCATTGTGGCTAAGTACTGTATGTGCATTAATTAGATCATAATCTTTACAACAACCCCATGGTCTAAGTATTACTCAGTCAGTTTCATCTTTGAGGAAACTGGGTCTAGGTAAATGTAAAGACCTTGCCATGGTCATACAACTAGTAAATAGAAAAGGGGGGAATTCAAACCTAGAGACTTCTGGTCTAGCAATATGGCATACTAACTATTCTGAAATACCCCTCCCCCCACCACAACAGCACCACCACTAGCAAAAATAATGCAGGATAAAATACAGATATCTTATTAAGCGTATAACTAAGCACAAGAAAGTTAAGGAAATCTTCAAGAGTGAAAGATGAAAAGGAGGCAAGAATCTGAGGCAATCTACTGCCGCAGGTTAAGCTACAGCTAACCTAAAGACATCTAGTAATATGAGGTGCCTAGAGCCTTCAGTTGCAGGCAGGGAGACTGAAATTTGTAAACATGTTTATAATTTAAGGAAATGATTTCTAATCCATGGTAATATCTCACCTGAATTATAATCCTTACTGGTTTCCCAGCTTTCACCTTTGCCTCTTACATTCCATTGTCAACAGGGCTGCCAGAGTTACCCTTTTAAAACATGAGTCAAGGGCGCCTGGGTGGCTCAGTGGGTTAAAGCCTCTGCTTTCGGCTCAGGTCGTGATCTCAGGGTCCTGGGATCAAGGCCCACATCGGGCTCTCTGCTGAGCGGGGAGCCTGCTTCCCCCTCTCTCTCTGCCTGTCTCTCTGCCTCCTTGTGATCTTTCTCCCTCTGTGAAATAAATAAATAAAAAATCTTTAAAAAAAAAAACAAAAACAAAAACATGAGTCAAATCATGTCATTCTTCTGCTCAAAACCTGCCAGTGGCTTCGCATCCTACTCAGAAGAACTTTCCTAAATTAACTCCATGATTTTGTCCCTCAGTTTCCTCATGTCTTTGCCTAAATGTTACTTTCTCAGTGAGGTCTACCCTGACAACCCGATTTAAAATTCTACACATTCCTCTCCAGTGCTCTTATTCTCCCTTCCCTGCTCTTGTGTGTGTGTGTGTGTGTGTGTGTGTGTGTGTGTGTGTGTGTGTGTGTGCATCACATATATTTATTATATTTATTTCTGTGTCTTGCAATGTGAACGTAGGCTCCAGGAAAGCAGGAAGTTTCATTTGTTCATTGGTATATTCTCATCTCCTGGATTGTATCTGGTACAAAATTGGTCTTTCATAATGACTGAAGGAAATTAATGAAATGTGGAAACAAAAATATAGTAAGGAAGATCAACAGAGCCCAAAGTTTTTTTTTTGAAGAATAAAACTAGACTTCAGAGTCCATTTTGTCTAACTCCAGAATCCACCCCTTTAACCACTACACAGTACACAGCTTCCAAAATACAGCTTCCTTCCACCTTCACAAAATTTACTTCTAATAATTGGATATCAGAGTCACACTGAAGAGGCCTTAATGGTTCTGTGACCTTGGACATGTTATTTTATTTCTCTGTGCCACAGTGTCATTAACAACAAATAAGGATGATAATAGTTTCTGCCTTGTAGGGTTATTATGAGCATTAGATACAATAGCACATATAAAGTGCTTCCCACCCAGCAAATGATAAGCCCTTAATAAATGTTAATGACTGCTTCTGATTTTTTTGTTGTTATTACACCTTTGCTCCTCTTTCTCCTCTTTCCCTTCCTCTTGTCTGGTTAACTCAGTTTTCCCAGGAGGTCTTATGAATGTGGTAAAAGCCAATGAAAAATCCTATAGGTGGACACCCTGGGTGTCTTAACACAAGAATCAACATTTACCAACTGTGCAATTAATTCTTATTGGCTCTGTCTCTGCTGAGTTTTGACGGCAAGAACGTATCAGTAATGTGGGGGAAAGGGTAGAGCTGAAGAATGGAGGACATGGTTTGTATATTGCTCTTGGATCGAAAGAACTTTGGGATAACCCTCCAAGAGCTCCATGACAACCATCCCCCCATACACACATACCCCACTTTACTTTATCAGCCTATAAACTCCCTACTAAAAGGTAATATGCTGATTACTTGAACTGAAAACATACAAGATATCTATCTTCCCAATGGTATCATGTCACATATATGTGTTTAGAAGCAATCTGCCACTAAACATTTGATACTTTGGGATAAAAGGGATCTGAAAGTTCTATTCAAGCCTGCCATCTCTTCTTCCTATCCTCTTTTACAAGATTACGAACTCAAATGCTTGAAGAAACCAGACAAGTGATATAAATGATTGAAGGGGAAATTGTACAGAACTGGAGAATGCTTGTTTCATGTTAAAGGAACATTTATTTAGTTCTGGTCATTTCTTGTCAGGCAAAAATATAGGCATAGTGTTACCAGGTCCCACATTTTCCAAAGAGGACACCACTTCTACAACTTTTCCTAATTATTAATGGTAAAATTCAAAGCAAAAGAAGTATAAGCTGCCACTCTGTAGCCTCTGTTATAGAACTTCTGTGTGGAGCTGTGTAGGAAACAATGAGAATTGCAGTATTTTAACTTGAAGGGTAGTTCTGGCTAAAAATGTGAATTTCAGAGTCTTGTAAAGAGAGATGACTACCAAGCCCAGTTGGGAGGAGAGAGAAGAGAAAATAATAGAGGTCAGAAACTTGGAAAAAATCTGTGGAATGAGAAGGGGAAGAAAAGCCAAAGAATGAGACAGCACAAGAGATTCATATATAGGAGATCAAAAGAATTTGCTAAGTTCCTACTTTGGAATAGAAGTTAAAAGAAAGTTGCTAATTTGAGCAGTCTTTTAAGTAGGTTATGCAGTGCTGTTAAAATCAACTAATCATTTATTTCACGAGGAAACGATGAGAAAGGAAATGTAAGTATAAGCTGGAGCTAGGCTCTAATTTATTCCACAAGAACATGGAATTTGATGTATTCTATTGGCCTTTCCAAATTTATTTCTTTTTAGAGAAAATATACTGAAAATGCACTGAAGGGAGGCAGCATACCATCTGCTGAAAAGTCACACAGGGGCAGGGCTGCAGAGGTGGGTCCTCTGTAACTGTGTTTCTGATTCTGCCTCACACTTAGTATACCTAGCATTCTGCATCCTGTTGCAGGATTCCAGGGCAGTCAAATAATTCCTGGTGTACTGATTTAAAAATAAAAGTTTAGGGGCACCTGGGTGGCTCAGTCCGTTAAGCATCTGCCTTTGGCTAAGTTCATGATCCCAGGGTCCTGGGACCGAGTCCCACGTCAGGCTCCTTGCTGAGCAAGGAGCCTGCTTCTCCTTCTTCCTCTGCCTGCTTCCCCCAACCCCCGCTTGCGCTTGTGCTCACTCTCGCTCTCTCTCTCTCAAATAAACAACATCTTAAAAAATAAAAATAAAATTTTACAGCAGAATAACTTAATCAGAACATGAAAATTTTGCAGTGTTTCCATCTTCTAGAGGAAATGAACTTCTCTCAAAAGTATATCTCTTCCTATCATCATGTATAGAATATAGTATAAAATGTCTATGTCCATGCTAAGCAAAATAGGTCAATCATAGAAAGACAATTACCATATGATCTCACTCATATGTGAAATTTAAGAACCAAAACAGAGAATCATATGGGAAGAGTGGAAAAAATAAAACAGGACAAAATCAGAGAGGGAGACAAAGCATAAGAGACTCTTAATCAAAGGAAACAAATTGAGGGTTGCTGGGAGGGAGGAAGGTGGGAGGATTGGGTAACTGGGTGATGGACATTAAAGAGGGCACGTAATATAATGCGCACTGGGTATTATATAAGACTGATGAATCACTGACCTCTGTCTCTGGAATCAATAACACATTATATGTTACTTAATTGAATTTAAATAAAAATAAATAAATTTTTAAAAAATAAAATGTTTATGTCCCCCAAATTGAGAAAGGAACTAGCCAGCTTTAATGTACCCTCTGGTTTTTCTTACAACCAGTAAGATCGCTGCTGTTTCTACCCACTGTCCCATGTATTGCAAAACTGGGTGGGGAAGGATACTGTGGTAGGGGAGATGATTGTGAATTATACAGGCCTAGACTGAATAAGATTTTATTCATGGGCAACATGAGGGTTGGAAGAAAATATTAGACTATAGATTTTAAATTATTTAGAGAATATTTCAAATTTTTTATATAATGAAATTAAAAGTACATGAGTCACTTATGAGAGTCAACTTCCTGCAAAAAAGAGCAGTGGGGAGGCTAATGCAATATAGCAGAGTTTCCTAACCCCAACTCATGTATCTTGTCTGTCTTTTACACTCATTGAACTTACATATAAGATTTCATTTGAAGCTTAAACTCTACTTTCAAAAAAGGTCTGAAACCCACTCCCATCTTTAAATGGTCCAGAGCATGTCACCAAAAATTTTGTTGAATTGATTATCAGTTCAGTACAAGAGCCTAAGTCCCCCTGATTCCAGAGCAACTCTTTGCTCTATGTAAGCTTTAATCCTTTGGCCTGGATCCATGAATCTCATCCATGCTGCATATTACTCACCTGAGTGATTTTAAAGACAGCAGGTTCAAAACTCTCATCAAAAGCCAAAAATCTTTAGTGCTAAGGTCTGGACATCAGTGTCTTAAAAGTTGCTCAGTTGGACTCAAAAGTCCTTAAGGGTCCTAAAACCCGGAGAGTCTGTCATTACCTTTTGTGAAAATGCTGATGCTATCTCATATAGCTTATTAATATACTTTACCAATAGACATTGTTGTAAAGATAGTACTCCCCAGAGTTGATGGTGAGAGGGAATGGTGCTTTTAGGGCCCAAAAAATAACTCCATGCCTTTTTTCAGATCTATAAGATTAAAATTCTTGCACCTATTGATTTAAATCAAAAAGTATGTATTCAGCTGAACCCTTTGGTAAGCTAAATGAGGAAACTTAACATAGAAGATCTAGCCTCTCTCTTTGAGGAACTTGTGATTTATTATAATTGAGTTGGAGAAAAAGAGCTTGTAAATACAATAATAACAACAATAATAATAATACCTAGCATTGATTGAACATTTCCTGGCTACCAGACACTGTATGAAGCATCTTACATGTACCATGCTATTTAATCCTCACAATCATAACCTTGAGAAGTGTGAAATTAAAAACCCTACTTTTATCTTTATTTAACAGATGAGGAAAATAAGCACAGAAAAATTAACTTACCCAACGTTATTGAAACGCAGGTAGTCTGAGTTCAGAACCCATTCTCCTTAATCATCCGTCAACCTATTAAGTAGTAAGAGATAATAAAATGGTTGTTTTTAAGCCACTAACTTTGAGTTGTTATTTTACACAGCAGTAGATAACAGATATACTGGTCCATAGTAAGTGCTATGTAACTGTTAGCTAATATCGATGTTATTATTATCATGTAGATCTTTGATGCCAAGTTCTGATGTCCAGATACGATCAATGAGGTGCTGTTATAGGTGCTTGGGTGAGGGGAACAACATTAATTAAACAATATTTTATCAACCTTATAGTGGATTGTGGCTTAAAAGGAATATTGATTAGTGCAAGAGAAGATTTTTATTTATTTATTTATTTGAGAGGGAGAGTACAAGCAGGAGAAGCAGTGGGAGAAGAGAGAGAATCTTAAGCAGACTCTGTGCTGAGCATGGAGCTGGACTCAGAGCTCCGTCTGATCCTGAGATTACTAGGTGAGCCGAAACCAAAAGTCAGACGCTTAGCCAACTGAGCCATTTGGTGCCCCAAGAGAAGATATTTTTGAGAACTGTTTTGGAAGTTTCACAAAAATAAAACACCATCTATTGGAGTGCTAATCTGTGGTCTCATCATGCTAAATTACTTCACTTCATATTACAAATATCTGCTGATGTAAGCAATTGTATACTTTCTGTGGTGTAGGAACGAAATTATGTCACTATTAATAATTCTTGGTCTTCCTGGTGGTTAAATCAAAATTTTACTGGCTTCATCCCAATACCTGTGAAATTTGATAGCAGATTTTCTATAGAATAACAGTGAAAGTACTAATTCATAATTCTCAGAGTTTAACAAATAACGAAGAGATTTGTTTTTGTTCAAGCAAGCCTTAGAATGCTGTTTCTGAAAGGCTCTCTGGCTGCCATTTGCATTTTTGCTTTGTCTCAAGTTAAGGAGGCATTTGTATTAGACCAGAATTTTTATCTATTTATTAAATAATTGATTTCCCAATTGCGTGTTTGATGGCTTGACTCATTATGTTATAAAGATCTATGGTATCACAAGGAAAGCTGTGGAAAAACAACACATTTTGCTTTACTGGTTTTTCTTACAAAATAAATTCATTTATTTAATTGGGGGTGGAGGGGATTGCAGAGACTCTACTTGGCCAACACTAAAATCTGTTGTCTTCTCCATCCAAGAAAATTAACTGACGTTGACATGACTTCTGGGAAGTGCACTGTAGCTGACATCTGGGTGTGCCCCATACCAAAGTGTTATCATGAGAGATTGGTCTACCAGGAATGGAATTGAATGCTCTCAAAGGATTGAGTAAAAAAAAATTATCTGGACTATATCACCTTTCTTGGAGTTTATAAACGTAACATTTTTACAGAACAATTCTCTCTGTTAGTGGGGTGCTGTGTCACAATTGCTGTGACAATTGTGTCAGTTACTTGTTCTTCCTAACGTAACTGTATACCGTTCCAGTGGCTTCATCCCAATGTTTTAAACCTTGTACATGACAGTACATTTTAGAATTACCATCATAACCCCCAGCAGAGTGCTAGCCACATCTTTGGCACTCTGAAAAAATGTTCATAGTTACAATTTATCCTTAGATACCTATGGCTGTGCAGAGAGTCTTCTATCCAAATACAAATCTTATTTTTTTAATCATTGCTTAATTCTTTTGTCTGTCATCATGTTTTTCTTTTGGGTCTTGAAAAAATGAGATTCTAATCCAAAAATGCTTTAGGAATGCTTACTGCACTATAAAAGGCAAAGAAGTATTAGTATCTTTACATTTATGATTGACATGTTTGTAATCTTAAAATACCACTGACTCCAGATCTTTTTGTTTTCTATGATGAGCACTTGCCAAAGGCAGCAAAAGGATTAAGGCATGCATCTCATAGGATTGTTGTAAATAATTATAAATATTTCCTATTCCTTCTCCAACTTAAATTTGAAAATCATATTTCGTGTTATCTCAGTCATTGATAAAAATGTTGGAAAGGGTAGAATTTCATAGCAAACTACTTGACACTTCCTTTTAGAATAGTGTCACTCTGCTTAATTATTAAATGTGGAAAATGTGATGGGTAAAATAATTTGGAATCAAATCAGAGACTGCCTAGAATTGTCAAAAACCAGACTCTGCTCTGGAGCCAAAACACAACATGAAGATGGAGTTTTGGGATAAAGAGGAATAATAGTTTTATTATTTTGCCCGGAAGGAGGTTGCAGCAGGCTAATGCCTTCAAAACTGCAGACCCTCCCAGGATAAAAGACTGAAGGGCGTTATAGGAAAATACAGGATCTGGGCATTTTCCACAGGAACCTGGTAGATGCTGCCAGCCACATTCATTATGTCTTCAAGGTGGTCTTATGAGTGGTGCTGGCTCTGACCATCCGAATCTTGAATCTCATTACTAAGGATGCATTGAGTTCAGTGAGATATCAGTATTAATATAAGTTCCTGGAACAAAAGATTCTACAGAAAAACAAGGGAAAGGGAGGGGGAGACTTTGAGAGTGAGGAGGAGAAAGTTTTGTTCAGTTTAAAGTCAAGTCTTGCTGAAGCATTTGTGTGTCCATTTTATTTTCTATCCATCTTCACTTTTCTGTAGCAGTTTCAGAATGTCATATTAAGGAGTTTAGACTAATAATTATTCTCTAGTCACCAAGAAGTATCCAATAGCATACTCTTGAACAAGGCAATGACAAGGTTGTGTTTCAGAAACTTAACGGTATGGAAGACATTCAGGAGGATTTAGAGGTTGAAGGAACAGAGGTCCCAGAGGCCACAGAGTGGGCTAGTATGACAGACAACTGTTGATTATAGTACTTAGGGAGAGATCCACATGGAAAGTTATCTGGAGCATGGTTTGCTTTTAGCAGAGGTTATAAACCAAAGAAGCCAACAAATAATGCAAATGAGTTAAGCAGGTCAAAGAAAGAACAAGTCTAATGAGGGCAGCCACCACTGAGCTCCATCAGCTGTCACCACGTAGGAATGTAGAAACAATTGTTACCACATTTTTCAAATTTTCAAGAGAAGCTGAAAATTTAGCCTTTAAATAAAATCTCTTCATTTGTAAATGTTGGCTTGACTAAAAAAAAAAACACTTCTAGACAGCTAAAAAAAAAACCAAAAATGAAAACAAAAACAGCCCACATCTGCAACTAGTAGGATGCCAGCTTTTACAACCTAGGATGTAGCTTTTAGCTTCTCTGGCTGTGAATTCTTACTGTGTAGTATAGTAGGGAAAAGACCTAAGGACAGGAATTAGAAAATTTCTGGTAAAGTACAGCCTGATAACATAATTGAGAAAAGAATGGAAAATGTAAAACTCATGACTCTCTTCATGGGTAGCAAAAGCCAAGATTTTATCAACAACTTGTCCCTAAAGAGCATTTTAAAAATAGATTGCTCGTTTAGCTTAGTTTTGCTTAGGTAGCATTGTTTCCTTCTTATTAGTCAGCGTTGTTGGCATTTTTGAGAAATCATAGATTTGATGGAGACTTGTGGAGGAGCCGCTGAATTACAGAAGTTATTACAGCAGAAAATAAATTATGTAGTGCTATAAATACTTGCCTCAGTGACTCAGCAAATTCCCTTTATGTCCAAAGGGAAACATGTTGTACCTAACTTACGAGGTCTGTTTTTAATTTCTTCAGTTTTGCAGTTGTCCCTGTTTGTCACTGATAGATTTTTACATGATGTGAGAGACATAAAGATAAAGAGAGGCCACGTTCAGATGGAGACTTAAGTATTGGAGAAATGAAAGCAGTGAGGGAACCCTTAGTCACTGGAGTGCTTTCATACTGATGGCAGGGGATTACCAGGAAAAAAATCAGGGCGCCTGGGTGGCTCAGTGGGTTAAAGCCTCTGCTTTCGGCTCAGGTCATGATCTCAGCGTCCTGGGATCGAGGCCCGCATCGGGCTCCCTGCTCAGCGGGGAGCCTGCTTCCCCCTCTCTCTGTCTGCCTGCCTCTCTGCCTCCTTGTGATTTCTCTCCCTCTGTGAAATAAATAAATAAATAAATCTTAAAAAAAAAAAAATCAGAGAACCATCTGGAATGGCTATGAGAAACTAGATAGTTTTATTATACTCTTAGGTGATATTTCCTAATAAAATTAGAATAAAAGTTGTAATGTTAGAAGCAAACCCCTGGAAAATATAACTTCTTTAGAATTCAGCAAGCATTCTATGTATCTCTAATACTCATATTTAAGATACTTTAACCAGACATTTGAGTCGATGCCAAGATGTGCTGAAATGGTTTCTGCTTTCAAAGGCTATGAGGAGAGAGACAATATGTACACAAAATTTTAAAATTATTTATGTTTAATTGATTAATAGTTCAGTACTTTGTTTATAAAACCTAGTAAATTGCTGGTCTTTTAATAAATATTTATTATCCTCTTAATGAGCATACAAAAACAATACTGTAGGAACTGATTTCATATGATATGTCTTCTTAGAAAATAGTAAAGAATTATTTTTAAAACCCCTCTGTATCTTGATTATTTTTATAATAAAAATACTAATACTCCTTCTTGCTACTAAATAAAGCATCGTGGCAATTAAAATCTGTCAAAAGCTCTTCCATCTTGTAAAATTCTGAGGTTCTAACCTGTCATTTCAGTACATGCTTGAGCAAAAATGTCCTAAATGTAGAAATAGAATGAAATAATTATTAGAGAAATATAAACAAAGTTCTGTATAAGACAGTGTCTTACTCTGCTTGGGCTGCCATAATAAAATAGCATGGACTATGGCTTAAACAACAGACATTTATTTTATCGTGCTTCTGGAGGCTAGATATT
Organism: Ailurus styani; assembly: GCA_002007465.1. NCBI lineage: Eukaryota > Metazoa > Chordata > Mammalia > Carnivora > Ailuridae > Ailurus > Ailurus styani. The sequence continues at coordinate 1,632,003 of LNAC01000157.1, read as the reverse complement.
CAAGATCAAGGTTCCAGCTAATTCAGTTTCTGGTTAAGGACTCACTCTTTTTTTTTTTTTTTTTTTTTTTTTTTTTAAGATTTTACTTATTTATTTGGCAGAGAGAGAAACAGCATAAGCAGGAGGAGCAGCAGGCAGAGGGAGAAGCAGGCTCCCTACTGAGCAAGGAGCCTGATACAGGACTTGATCCCAGACCCTGGGATTATGACCTGAGCTGAAGGCAGACACTTAACCGATTGAGCCACTGAGGCATCCCAAGTCCTCTCTGACTTGCAGCTGCCTTCTTGCTATGTCTTTACATGACCTTTCTTCAGTGCATATATGCAGTGAGAAAGGGAAGGAGGAAGGGAAAGTGGGGGAGAAAGAGAGAGAGCACTCTCTGGTATCTCTTCTTAGAAGGACACTAATCCTATCAGATTAGGGCCCCACCCTTAAGACCCCATTTAATCTTAATTCTTTCACATACACAATACTGGGGGCTAGGGTTTCAACATAGGAATTTTAGGGGGGACATAACAGTTTATAACAGATCGAAAACAGGAAGAAATCAGGGACGGCATTTTGGAAAAGGGAGCATTTGAATAGGTTCTTAGAGAATGGGTGGGATTTTAATCATTAGAGACTGGAAGGAGAGATTCCAAGAGAAAGAAATAGCTTAACCGGTGTCACAGCAGTGAGAAAGCAAAGAGTATATTTAGCACACAGGGAGTCAGCTCTTTCACCTGCAGGATGACATCTATACAAGTGAATAATACTCGGGAAGTCAAGAGGATGTGGAAAGGATGTGGCCAAATTATTTTGTACTTTATAAAACATCATTTTCTGGTTTCAGCTCTTTTATAACTAGCTCTGTGACCTGGTTATGCCCCTCTACTTCTATGTGTCTCAGCATCCCACATGTCAATGAAAAAATTATCTCTGGGGTTTTGTTTAATGAGTCTGTATTTCAAAACAAGTAAGTGATTTAAGTTCACAAGTACTATGCATTTCTGTGTGCCCATACACTTTCACATTTGTGTTCTCACACCAGTAGATGTGCACACTTCTGCAAATGTTTGATGACAGGTAGAAAAATCTGCTGCCACTGACCAACCGGAATTGCACTCCTCCCACCTCTGTGTGCATTGGGAACCTTTTTCCGCATGTTGCAGTGACTCAAACTGGACTTCCAGGGAAAGTTGATCAGGCACATTGGGGAAATACATTGTTTCTCCAGCCTTGTTTCATGCCCTTTTCCAACTTCATTAGCCCTTTTATTTTCTCCTACTTTAGACTTCTGATTCTTTCATAACCGCTTTTTTTTTTTTTAACCTCTTAAGGAAACTTAATCTCAAAGCCTTCTTTCGTAGTCAGTTGTAGGCACCTGGGTAAGGAATCCATTGACTTGAAGGGATATTTCCTTTTTAGTAGGAACTAGGCCTTAAGCGACAGGAATGAAATATAAACAGTAAAATTCTAGACAATAAATGGATGTAGAGCATGAGGATAGGGGTGAGGAGGTGAATTTTATGGTGTTCCTAAAAACCTTTAGAAGTGGAGAATGATCCCCTGGAGCTTGAAGACCATCTTCAGTCCTAGAGCAGTCTAATATACTTTACAACTATTCATTCTTAACCCTGAAGCTGTCTTGGTTATTTTTAGAAAAATAATTACTACTATTTACTTATTTTCTAGAATTCTAGTTACACTTGCGCGCTTACTGTGCAAACACTTTGATAACTTTGACTCTATACGATTAAGAAGATAATTCTTCTTCCTGCAAAATGGCTACTGGGTTAACAACTTGTTCCTCACTGTAGAGGCTTAGTTTTAATGAATCTTTCCAACTTAAATAAGAAGTAGTAGAACTAAAGTTGAAGAATAGTTGTCCTCAAAAACAGGCATATTTCTTTTTAAGAAATATATTTTCTTTCCACACTATATTTAGTCAGCTTATAATACTAAGTTTTTTTTCTCAAAAATAGGTTGGCCTACCTCTTTCAGATACACATCCAGGTCAAAGTGTTATCTTCATAACGAATTTAAGCTACAGCTTAGGTGACTCATCTGAGAATATTCTATCAGAAGCTGTTCAAGGTCCAACCCCAGTATTTACTGCTCTGTGGCCTCCACTTTGCGTAGGCACCACCTTAGTGAATCACACTGGCTACCCCGTCACTCATTCTCTGAAGACCACAGTTTCAAAATAAAACCCTTAGAAAATGTAGGCACTGAAGTAACAGTTGCAGTTACTTCACCCACGGTTGACTGTACCATGGATGCAACCTACAATTTGAGTCTTTATTTGGTCATTGACAAAGGCCTTAAATTTTTGAGTCAAAACTTCGGTGAAATTCAGAAATGTAGGCCCCAAGATGTTGATTCTGTTGTTTATAGGAAATGCTTTCAAGACTTACTTAGCTTTTCATAGTTCTAACAAAATAATTTAATGTTTTGGGGTTTTGTTTTTTCATTGTTTTTGTGTGTGCGTGTGTACATTTTTTTTCCCTCTGGAAAAGTTGAGTAGATGGAAACTATGAAAGGAAAAGATGTACTACAAAATTGTAATTCAATAGCACTGTGGTTTCTGCTTTCATCTAATAAAAAGCAGAAAATAGTATAAGGAAGAAGTTCATTTTTCTCAGATTATTGGTAATAAAATTCAAGTTAAAAATCAGAGCTTACCAATTGTTTTTTTCCTCTGGATTCTCTTCGTCATCAGAATAGTCTCTAAAGTAGTGATAATAACCAAATTTAATCAGAAGATTTAACTGTAAAGTTTAATCACACAAGGAATGAAATGTGCGTTTTCAGCAGATATACCTTTGTTTTTTTATCCAAATATAGTAGTGACCAATTACATGCAAGCTATAGAGGTGAATGGCCATAGGCAGCTTTCTAGGTGCCTAGCCTGCCTTGCTGCCTCTGCAGACCCCTAAAACTGCTTATTGTCTACCCAGGCAGGTGTGCATGTTTTTCCAGGATATCCATGACTTCCTACATAGGCTTTCACCTGTAGTACTATGACCTGTACAACTATGCCAGTGCCCACACTATCTCCATGATCCCCCAGCTACTACTACTGTTTACTAAATATATATCAAGTGCCAGGTACTATGATGAGTATTTTACATCTTCCCACTTCGATGGGGCAGAGCTACCCCAAAATGAAGTTAGCATAGTATAACATAAGCTTCTTAGCTTTACTTCCGTAATGTATCTTCTGAATTATCAGGCTGTGATGAATGACTACAGCTACCATCATGACTGTAAGCTAATTTTTTTCTTTTTTATTGTTAAACGGGCGTAACATAAAATTTACTAGCTTGATTTTTTTTTTTTTTTTAAGATTTGTTTATTTTAAGGAGAGAGATCTCAAGTAGACTCCCCACTGAGCTCGGAGCCTGACCCAGGGCTCAATTCTGTGACCCTGAATTATGACCTAAGCCAAAATCAAGAGTCAGACGCTTAATCAATCAAGCCACTCGGGTGCCCTTGTGACCATTTTTAAGTGTACAATTCAGTGGTATTAAATACATTTTGCACATCACTGTGTAGTCCCTGCCACCGTACATCCCCATAGCTCTTTTCAACTTGTAAAACTGAAACTCTGTACCTATTAAACAATAATTCCCCATTCTTCTGCCAGCCAGCCCCTGGCAACCACCATTACACTTTCTGTCTTTATGAGTTGATTATCCTAAGTACCTCATGTGAGTGAAATCATGCAGTATTTGTCTTTCTGTAACTGGTTTATTTCTCTTAGCATAGTATCCTCAAAATTCATCCATGTTATAGCGTATTGCAGAATTTCCTTCCTTTTTAAGGCTGAGTAATGTTCCATTAGTATGTGTATATCACATTTTTGCTTATCCATTTATCAGTTGATGGACACTTGGGTTGCTTCGACATTTTAGCCATTTTGAATAATGATGCTATGAACATGGGTGTACAAGTATCTTTTTGAGACTCTCTTTCAATTCTTTTGAAGTGGAGGTGCTAGATCATATGGAAATTCTTTGCCTGATTTTTTTGAAGAACCACAATACTGTTTTCCACAGCAGCTGCACCATTTGACATTCCCAACGCAGTGCACAAGTCTTCCCTCTTCTTCACATCCTTACTAGCCCTTGTTTTTTTCTGGGGGCTTTTTTCCAGGTTATTGAGAAATAATTGACGTGCTTAACTATGTAAGTTTAAGGTATATGGGATGTTTTTTTTATTTATGCATTTTTAAAGTATTTTTTAATTTAAGTATAGCCAACACACACTGTTACATTAGTTTTAGGTGTACAACATAGTGATTCAACAAGTCTATACACTATGCTGTGCTCACCACAAGTGTAGCTACCATGTGTTACCAGACAATGCTATTACAATATCATTGACTACATTCCCTGTGCTGTACGTTTTATCCCTGTGACTTATTCATTCCATAACTGGAAGCCTGTATCTCCCACTCCCCTTCACCCCTGTGATGTATTTTCCCCCCACTCTATTTTCTGGATTTGTTTGTTTGTTTTTTGGATAGTACCTATCCTAATGGATATGAAGTGGTATTTTACTAGTTTTGATTTGCACTTCCCTTACGATTGGTGATGTTGAGCATCTTTTTATGTGCTTATTAGCCATTTTTTATCTTCTGTGGAGAAATGTCCATTCAAGTCAGTTAACCATTTTTTAATCAGAGGTGTTTTTCTTGTCACTGTCATTTTTGAGTTTTAGAAGTTCTCTGTATATTCTGAATATTTATTAGATACATGATTTGTAATATTTATCAGAATATGGTTCTCATATGTATGATTTGCAAATATTTTCTCCCATTCTGTGGGTTGCCTTTTTACTCTGCAGGTAGTATCTTGATGCACAAAATTTTTAATTTTCGTGAAGTACAATTTATGTTTCTTTTGTTATGATGCCTTTAATATCATATTCAAGAAATCATTGCCAGATCCAATGTCATAATATTTTTATACTGTACTAATTCCCAACTCTTTAAACCTCTGTGATGCACTGTAAAAATTGCTTTATAGTGATCGCTTCAGGTTACTGAAAACATTGTGTTAAGTCCTAAAAAGGCAGTTTTCCCTTAATCTCTGATAAAGTGGAATCCAAGAAATATTAGCTATTTTTAGGGTGGCTAATCTATTATTTTTATCTAGGAACAATATTCATAGTGAGAGCTATGACTCTTCAAATTTCCTCCATTTCCTGTGCCAGGACCTACTGATGTCTTTTCTCCTTTGGTTCTTTCTGTAGTTACATCTCAGAGAAAACACCTTGTTATGTATCTACTAGCCTCCTTGCTGATGATGGTCTCCCAATCAGGCCCTCAGTCTTACCACTTTACAGTACTGTTGTATATGACATTATTAGGCTCATCAGTTATCACATACGGAGTTCTTGTCTCTCCATAGAGATTATAAGCACTTTGTAGATAAGAGGTCCCATAGTGCTTGGTATTGAGTTAATGAGAAGTGCACGTTTCCAGTAAATACTTATGGATAGATTTTTTTGGTTCCATCCTAAACAGGTTTAAGCATAGTTAAATATGTTTTAAAATCCATGAACTCATAAAAATATGAATAAAGAAAGAAAAACTGGTCATTTCTGATGAATGCTAGAAAACAATGCATTGTTTTTAAAACAGATAAATGAAGGGATAATCTCATGTATTTATCCAGTACAGGCTACATGTTTGGTCACCAAACAGTTGAGGAGGGGAAGTTTCTCTTTATAGAGAAACTCACTAATTAGAAACTCACTGGTAAGTGAGGAAATAATACTAGAGTGAAAATATCACTATTTTATTATTCCTAATAATGAATCTAAGCATTAATGTTCAATAGCCTTTAACATCACAAAAAGAGGGACAACCATATATAGTAGTAGTAGTACCATCCATGAAGTATTCTCTTTTTTTATTCTTTTTTTTTTAAGATTTTATTTATTATTTGACAGAGAGACACAGCAAGAGAGGGAACACAAGCAGGGGGAGTGGGAGAGGGAGAAGCAGGCTTCCCTCCAAGCAGGGAGCCCAATGCAGGACTCCAGCCCATCATGACCGGAGCAAAAGGCAGACGCTTAATGACTGAGCCATCCAGGTGCCCCCATCCATGAAGTATTCTTGCCAAACAATCGAGCCTGAAAATGAGCAAGCTTCTAGATCCAACTGTCAATTTGCAGGAAATACAGAGGACAGAAGAATATGTCTTGTCGTACCACTGGGATGCAGTCAGCAACCATCAGAGTAATGGAAATTATTGGCTGAATGATCCAATTTCTTCAACAAATAGATCACAAGTGCAAGGGAAAATAGAGACAGACAGACAGATGGTAGAGGAACATATTGATCCATATGGATCATATACGGGTCCTTCCTGAATCAGCCAAACTGTGCAACAAAACAAAAACAAAAAACAAAAACATTTAACATTTATAAGATAATTAAAAACTCAAACACTGATTAGATATTTGATAGTAAAGAATTATTAATTTATTTAAACAGTGGATTTGGAAAAAAAATCTGTGTGAAATAATTTCTTATTTGTAGTTTAGCCAATCTATCAATAACCCAAAAATATTTATTGGTACAGGAAACAATGAGAAATATCTTTTTCCTAGGCCCCTCTCAAGCATTTCCAGGCACTATTAAATGGTGCTGAAACCAATAATCAGAGTTGACAGTTGACATTTCCTGATAATGTTCATATACCATTGTTTATAATAACAAAAAGTTGAAAACAATACAAATGTCCATTAGCAGGAACAAGGAAATGCTATATATTCATGTAATGGAATTCCATACAGTAGTTAAATTATACAGTAATTACGAAACTAGATTTCGTAGCTAAACTACCCGAGTTTGACTCCAGCTCTAGTTCCACCACTTCCTGGCAATTTTTTCTAGGACAAATTACTCAACTTCTCTGTACCTCAGTTCCTTTACACTTTACATTTAAAACAGGAGTAAATAATATTACTTATCTCAGCGGATCACAAGATTCCATAAGGACTAAGTACGTTGATAGATAAACATAGTGAAAGCTCAGGTTACTTTTAATAATTATTATTGTTTATTATTATTATTACCTGAATAAGTCTAGCTTCATAATATGTGAAAAACCAAGTTCTAGAAGAAAACACAATGTGATGTCATTTATATAAAGTTTAAAAACCTGCAGAAAGTGGGGGAGGGAGAAAATTTGGGTCCTATCTTATGTTTTTTAGGAATCCCAAACCCAGGGGGTCACCAGCGTGGCTCAGTCAGTTGGGCGACTGACTCTTGGTTTTGGCCCAGGTCAAGGTCTCAGGGACATGGGATCAAGCCGCTGGTCCTGTCAGGGCTCTGGGCTCCCCACTCACTGGGGAAGCTGCTTTCCTTCTCCCTCTGTTCCTCCCCCCACTCATTCACTCTTTCACTCTCTCTTTTTAAAATAAATAAAATCTTGGGTGCCTGGGTGGCTCAGTGGGTTAAAGCCTCTGCTTTCGGCTCAGGTCATGATCTCGGGGTCCTGGGATCGAGGCCCGCATCAGGCTCCCTGCTCAGCGGGGAGCCTGCTTCCCCCCCACACCTCTGCCTGCCTCTCTGCCTCCTGTGATCTCTCTCCCTCTGTCAAATAAGTAAATAAAAATAAAAAATAAAATAAAATAAATAAAATTTTTTAAAATAAATAAATAAAATCTTAAAAAAAACAACAACAGGCAAAGGACATGACAACAAGCTTAATTTCATTCCTGGTAATTTTTGGACCACAAAGGAAAAAATTTGATTTGTCGTCTGATCTGTTAATATTTGCTGAACAACTTAATACAAAGAATCATTAGCAGGATAAGTCGTTTAAAGACTTCAACACTGTCATTCCAGCTACTGAAATGGTACATCAAATGAATGCTTGGCAGTGCTGGTGAATGAATACTTCTTGTGCATGAATTGTGTACCTAGATTTTCTAAGTGACCTGGGAGAGGTTTAGATCATTACAAATTTGACATTACTTTCATTGTTCAATCTTAGAGTATCAAGTAGTAGAACAAAAAAACTATAGTAGATTCTTAACAGTCACCTTTTTTTTTAATATTTGAATTTTTTTGCCATGCTGTAAATTCCACTGACTAATGCACACAGGATCCTATATACTCCTCGATTGTAGGCCACTTGCTTTCTACTCCTTTTAGGTTGTATGTTTACATAGAGTTTGTTGTGTTTGTCTCAATTAGTTACATAATTTAATTAAATATTATGTAAATCAATGAAATATAAGTTGTATACTTTGAGAAGCATCATCAATAAGAGATAAAATGAAACCTGCAGTATAATCCTGTATATTTTTTGTGAACATATACAAGTATAAAAGCCATAATACTTAATTCAGGATCATTGTTACCTCTGGATTCAGAAGCAGATGGTATCAAGAGAGGTACACGGTGGGCTTCAATCATATCTATAATGTTGAATATCATTTGTTTTAAAAAATGCATGTAGCCAATATGTTTAAAGTTTGATTAAGATTTGATAATACAGGTTTTTATTCACATTTTTCCTATTCCTATCTTCCTTTTCCTTGTCTCTCAAGATAAGGCATTTGATGGGGGAAAAAGAGAGGCAAACCATAAGATAGACTTTTAACTACAAAGAACAAACAGGGTTGCTGGAGGAAGGTGGGGGACAGTAATGGGTATGAAGGAGGGCATTTGTGGTGAGCACTGGGTGTTATATGCAAGTGATAACTCACTAAATTCTACTTCTGAAACTAATATGACACTCTGTTAACTAACTGGAATTTAATTAAAAACCTGAAACAAAAAAATATTCAAATTCTTAAAGTCACTTAATATCTGGACTTGGTCAGGCCAGTGTAGAATCATAAAAGGACTGGCTGGCACCATCCCCAAACTGTGCAAAGAGGTATACTTATATTCTGGTATCCAGAGCTAGATAGGAAATACCCAGCAACTTAAATAGTGAATCTTTGTATTCTGCATTATTCCTTAAGACCATTACATATTTATGGAATTGGTCCTACTAGCTAACTTTCTTTCCTGAAATCTGGTTTCCCTCTAAGTTTCCTAACTGGGGCCTTGGGCCTGGAGACCAAACATGTCTAGCCAGACAGACCTTAGGACAGGCCCCTCATACTGATATCTTAAACTTTCCCCTGACCAACTTGTTTCTGAGATGATTTGTGTCCATTTATTTGAATTTGAATCTGGCCTGCTGATCTGTGAGCCTCATAAGGTTATTCTCCATATCCTGTCTCATGCTGAGGTTGCCTTTGAATGCTTTGTGGAAAATGAATAGCATTGCTTAATCTAGTACCATCAAGGCTATTTTTTCTAGGTAAGGAAGGCAGTCAACATATTTTTTAACATCTCATAAAATTACATGCCAAAATATCACTTGTTTCTTTAGAGAAGAATCATAAGAATCATTAGGAAGTCTAAAATAAATAGTGTTGCAAAATTGGAGGGAAAGAAAGATGTCATTTGACAACAGCATTCCCGACCGCCACCACCACCACCACCCTTAGACCTTCAGTGGGGATTGAGTCTCATCTTTGAGCAAAATAAAAGGTCATGAAGTTGGCATATGGGCCAGTTTGAGAAATCATTTTAAGAAAATTTTTTCTTCAAAGAAGTGATTGGAGTCAGGAGATAGTTTTATAGACAGGGGCTTGTTTTCTTTGTTTACAACTAATACTACTGGCATATGATATAGCGAATTGGAAACTCTAAACAGTCTTATCACATCTTTCTCTCGATAATTATAATATAGCTTTCTTTTGTGGAATATCTTAATTTTTATATCTTACAGAAGTGATGTTGAATAATAGAAAACCTTATTTCTATTCCTTTATCTTCTGCCCATCTTGCTGTATGACCTTGGATAAATCCATTTTCTCTGTAGGGTCTCTCAAATATACAGTGAAGACATGCAGTATTCACCTTACCACCTACTTTCAAAACCAGCCAGACCACAATGTTCCATTTTATGATTCCCATGTAAAGCCCTGATAGGATGTAGGCAGAATAATGTGCTACTGCCCTCTGCTGGTCCTAAGAACACACCTGCCCATCAGTGCAGCGACCCTGCCCATCCCAACAGTGAGGGACACAATGTCCCTTGCTTATGGTTGGGAAGACATAGCAGGAAACCACAAAGAAAGGAGGTGAATTTCATGTTTGGAAAAATAATTATATTTGAAGTATTTGGAAATTAATGATTTCTTATGCATATATTATGCCATAGCCATGTGCGACTGCCTTGTCACCAAAAAGTATCCTATAGTCACTTTTCCCTCTGCAGCAGTTTCTCACTTGGTAGACACGTTGTGGGTTCTCACCCTTTGAGCCACTGTCATTGTTTTATACCATCTTTCTGCCTTAGAACATACATAGTCCACTTTTGTTTGGAAGATTTAGGGGAGTGAGTTTTTGCATATTCATTTTTAGTTTGTTAATAAATAGGAAGATAATAATTGATAAGTGCCAAGGAAAGTGAATATGCAACATCAGTAAGAAAAATGCTGAAAAACAAAGGCCATGGCTTCATTATACTTTCAGATCCCTGGGGAGCTCTGTCAATTTGTAATAAGAGATCTATAATTAATAATAACTTTTTTGGAGTGTCAATGATCATAGAAGTACTTTATGTGAGAAACTGATAAGGAGTTGTTAAAAGCTCTGGTTTCCTGAGCCCATCTACATTAATTTCAAAGCTCCAAAATTTTAAGAGCTGCTGTTTATTACATCGCATTTGTAAGAAATAGTGCTGCCTCTGATTATACTTACGGGAAAGGCAACTGAGAATCATGTTTTTGTCTTATATGACTTTCATGCCTTTAAAATCCCTTTCAGAAAGGTCTGTGCCCTGCTACTGCGATCATTGTTAGTCCTTAGATTGCTGTGGGGCAAAACACACACACACACACACACACACACACACGCGCGCGCACGCAGGCGCAACCTACATCCCAAGTATCTGCAAGCAGAGTATAGGAGGAACATGTGATTCACTTTGTCTGTGGCTTCTGCTTACGTACTCACAGAACCACATTTTGCCCATGATTTCCCATTGGGAGATAGGAACCGTATTTTAAACGAGTATATAAGCATTATGAAGATCAACAGTGATCCTTATGCAGCTTACCCTTGGGGAACTCTTGATTTTTGTTTCACAGTCAATCCCAACTTATAGCCACCTGATCGGAGTTAACCGTCAGTCACCTCAGCAGCAGCACATAGTCCTGTCTTGAAAGGGACTTACACATGGGATGTAGAAATACATAGACCTTCTTAGGCAAAATCACAGCTATCCCACTTCCATAGTAGTACATGGTGCCTATTTTCTGTTCTAGATTTAGTCTGCTCTAGACCAAAAAGAAAATTAGCATGTATTGAGGATATCATTTTTACCAAATGTCTTATTCATCTGTTAAACATCCCTAAGAAATGAACCAACTTTTGCTACATAACTGTTATATATGTAACCTTAATTGTAATCTTCAGTGTCTGATATTCCAAGAGAGAAGTCAGTTTACTGGCTTCTCAGCCTTTTGGCTAAGATCAAGTGGAAAGAAGTCAGTTTATTAAATTGCTTAAAGAGAAAACATATCAGAAACTTTAGTTCTACTCAATTCCAAAAAAAATGGACAAAAAAGTTGTCTATTGAGAATGTTAACCTGCCGTTTGCTGAGAAATGATGGATTAAAAAAGTTTTTGAAACATCTTTAATCTCTAGAGATGAAAGCAAGAGCTGTGGAAAGATGGTTTAAATCATTAACTGAAACTTGACAATATGAGTCATATGTAAAAGTAAAAATACAATGTTAATTAAAATCATATCAGATCTTCAGGGCAGAATATTACTTTGGGAAACAAAATCCTAAAGTGCAGAAAAAAACAGACAGCAGTGCTGATTAGTATTTATTTTATGATGTTCTTTTGCAAGACAGTTTGGTATAGAAAAAAGAGCAGGGGCTTTGGAACCAAAAAACTTTGGGCTTAAAAACCAGTTGTACTACTTATGTAACTTGTTATCTGACTTTAGGCACTCACTTAAACCTCCCTGAACTTCTGTTTCCTGTTCTCTAAATTGACCATAATAATGTGCATCTTATATTTAGTATTAAATGATGTATGTAAATATTTATGAAGTGCCCCAAATGCCTGCAGAGTTAGTTTTCCTTCTCTCTATTGTAAATCACAGAGTAAGGTTTATTCTTAATTTGAAGCCCAACAGAAGTCCTGGAAAGGAAGGTTTGGTTTGAGATTACCTTCCCATGACCAGACTTGGTTACCAGAAAATGCCCTTGAAGCCCAGGACAGTCTGCTAGGGAGTACGAAGCAGGCAGCAGCCTTGGTGGGAGGTAAAGGGTTAGGGTAGGGAGGGTGTGATTCTTCTTCAGTCTCAAATGTGTGATATGCCCTCATTCTGTGTGTAAGGCCAAGCTGCAGTCTCAGTCACATTTCAGTTAGTGCGCCCCAAAAATGTACTGTAGAAAAAATTTTAAATTATCTGAAGTTTTATGTTTAGATTGTGATGGATTTCATTTATATGTCCCAATTGTAGTAAGAGCTACCAACTCTACAGTGTGCACAGTACAGGTACTTTTCATACATTCTCTAATTCATATGAAAACTTTGATTTCTAGCTGTTGCTAAAATGTCCATAGAAAGACTGAGACCCTGAAGGATTCCATAGCAAGCCCAGTTAAAAATGAATAACTTTCTGATTGCTAAGCTTGTACTGCCCTAAGATATTGTTTAGATAAACCCTTTAATGATATCTGTGGTTAACCGTGACCCCTGTAATTTTCTGAATTGTCATGACTCCGTCAGCCCTGTGGTGATGTGTACTGTGTGTTCTCACAGAAACTGGCCCCTGGAGTCAGCCAGTTTGCTTACACCTGTGTTCAGGACCACCCCATTTGGACAAATCAGCAATTTTGGGAGACAACCTTCTACAATGCAGTGCAGGAACAGGTGCGCTCCCTGTATCTCTCAGCCAAGGAAGACAATCATGCCCCATATCTGAAGCAAAAGGTAAGAGAAGAAAGATACTAGTGTGGGACTGGTATCTGGGCGTCAAGGAAAGCTTATTCATGTATTTCCAGGGCAAAAGGAAATCTAGGCACTTTCTGTCAATGTATTTGAGGTTCATCTTAGGGAGTCCTGTGGTGATCATCTTTCTTCTGTTGATTTCTGGTATTATATTTTTCTGTAATAACTTCTTAACATAGTTCTTTAGCAGTGAAATTGTTTTGTTACACGTTAATTAATAGGAATTCTTTAGGAAAAATTATAGGAAGTTGAACAGAAAAAAAAATGAAAATACCTGAGTCTTTTCTTCAATTAACTTTTTGAAGAAATGTCAAATTAAAGTTAAATGACTCTAATAAAAAGCTTTTGCACAGCAAAGGAAACAGTTGACAAAACCGAAAGACAACCTATGGAATGGAAGAAGATATTTGCAAATGTCTAACCAGATAAAGGGCTAGTATCCAAAATATATAAAGAACTTATCAAACTCAACACCAAAAAATAAATAGTCCAATCAAGAAATGGGCAGAAGACATTAACAGACATTTCTTCAAAGAAGATATACAAATGACCAACAGACGGATGAAAAAATTCTCAACATCACTAGGCATCGTGGAAATACAAATGAAAACCACAATGAGATACCACCTCATGCAAGTCAGAATGGCTAAATTTAACAAGTCAGACAACAGCAGTTGTTAGCGAGGATTCAGAGAAAGGGGAACTACTGGTGGGAATGCAGGCTGAGACAACCACTCTGGAAAACAGTATGGAGGTTCCTCAAAAAAGTTAAAAATAGAGCTACCCTATGACCCAGCAATTGCAGTACTAGGTATTTACCCAAAAATTACAAACATAGTGATCCAAAGGGACACCTTCACCCCAATGTTTATAGCAGCAGTGTCCTCAAATACGGAAAGAGCCCAGATGTCCATCAACAGATGAATGGATAAAGAAGATGGATTATTACTCAGCCATCAAAAAGAATGAAATATTTCATTTGCAACGACCTGGATGGAATTAAAGGGTATTATGCTAAGCAAAATAAGTCAGAGAAAGGCAATTATATGATTTCACTCATATGTGGAATTTAAGAAACAAAACAGAGGATCATAGGGGAAGGGAGGGAAAAGTATAATAAGATGAAATCAGAGAGGAGACAAACCATAAGAGACTCTTAAGCACAGGAAATGAACTAAGAGTTGCTGGAGGGGTGGTGGGTGGGGAGATGGGGTACTTGGGTGATGGGAGTTAAGAAAAGTACTTGATATAATGAGCTCTGTGTGTTATATGCAACTGATGAATCACTAAACTCTACATCTGAAACTAATAATATACCATATATTAATTAATTACATTTGAACAAAATAAAATAAACAAAAACAAAACAAAAAATGACTCTGAAATAAATATAAAATTCAACAGTTCTTGAAAGTATGCCAGCAATAAATCTAGTTCTCCTTTTAGGGATATTCAATATGTTTCCATATATTTTATCAACATAAGTTATACTTAAGAAAAATACCAAGAAAATATTTTTTTTAAAGATTTTATTTATTTATTTGACAGAGAGAGATTACAAGTAGGCAGAGAGAGAGGAGGAAGCAGGCTTCCCGCTGAGCAGAGAGCCCGATGCGGAGCTCGATCCCAGGACCAAGATCATGACCTGAGCCGAAGGCAGAGGCTTTAACCCACTGAGCCACCCAGGCGCCCCCCAAGAAAATATTTTAAGATAAGAAAATTACAGGCGCCTGGGTGGCTCAGTCAGTTAAGCACCTTGCATCAATCTCCATTTTATTTTATTTATTTATTTTCTAAAGATTTTATTTATTTATTTGTCAGAGAGAGAGAGCACAAGCAGGCAGAGTGGCAGGCAGAGTGGCAGGCAGAGGGAGAGGCAGAAGCAGGCTCCCCACTGAACAGAGAACCCAACACGGGGCTCAATTCCAGGACTCTGGGATCATGACCTGCTGCTTAACCAACTGAGCCACCCAGGTGTCCTTCAGCCTCCATTTTAAATTGACTTTATATTATGTGAGATAAATTAACTTAGATTTCTAATAGGAACTACATAGTCCTATTCAAATATTTCTGTGTCTCATGTAATTTTAAACATTGTCTATTCTTGACTATAATAAAATTGGAAACTTTAATAAAAAAAGCACTATCTGACATTTATCTGACATTTATTAATATTTACCATATTCCAAGTTATTATTATACACTGTTAGTGTAAATTGTTAATTTAATGTGAAACTCAGGTTTTTCTTTCAAAACACTGAATATGCATGGGTAAGGGGTAACTATAACAGATGCAAATTAGTTTGAGGTCATGCGTCAGAAATATTTGGGCTGGCGTGGTGCTTTTGATAGTTTTTTTAAAGCAGATATAAAGCATTTGTAGAGCAAATACATGTCACTGCTTCTCTGTCCTTTCTTCTGAAGAAGTCTCTCAATGATACCTACATTAGATACAAGTGAGACTAGGTATACTAGCTTTTCTTAACTTTTCAGCCTACTAGGAAACTCCTCTTTAAAATCCTATTGTCAGACCCCCCCACCCCCCGCAAAAAAAGGATTTTGAGAAGATGGCAGCAGAGTAGAGGAGGATCATAGGCTTGCCTCATCCCACAAATAGAGCTAGATAACTATCCAGCCATCCTAAATACCCCAGAAATCAATCTGAAGACTGATTGGATGCACACAGGGGAGCACATGGGGAAAACAAATTCCCATAGCAATTGGCCTAGAAAGTAAGAGGGCCCAGATTTCATGAGTTCTTGCAACCAGCAGGGCTTAAAATCTAGAGTTTTAAAGGTCAGTGGACTTTAATAGCCTAACTATGAAAAGAGCCCAGATGTCCACCAACAGATGAATGGATAACAATGTGGTATATATACACAATGGAATACTACTCAGCCATCAAAAAATTGAAACCTTGCCATTTGCAACAATGTGGGTGGAACTAGAGGGTATTATGCAAAGTGAAATAAGTCAATCAGAGAAAGACAACTATCATATGATCTCATGTGCAATTTAAGAAACAAAACAGAGGATCATAAGGGAAGAAAGGAAAAAATAAAACAGGGAGACAAACCATAAGAGACTCTTAAGCATAGGGAACAAACTGAGGGTTGCTGGAGGGGAGGTGGGTGAGGGGATAGGATAACTGGGTGATGGACATTAAGGAGGCACATGATGTAATGAGCACTGGGTGTTATGTAAGACTGATGAATCACTGGCCTCTACCTGTGAAACCAATAATACATTATATATTAATTGAATTTAAATAAAAATAGATAATTTTTTAAATATGAAAAAAATAAAAAATAAAATTATTGGCCTAAATAAATACTTGATAAAAAATAAAATAGATTCCATTGTTATACCTATGTCCTGATAGTGTTTGACTCCCACATTTACAAGGAAATCTAGCTCTATTTTTTGTCTTTCATCATTCTGTCTTCTCCTTCCAAAGAATAAAAGAGAAGAAATGTATCAGATTAGTAAATGCTACTGGATATTCATTCATTTATATGTATTTCAGGTCAACAATTTGTTATAACTGGCAGTTTGAAAGGAACGGGGCCATAGAGATAAATAAATGCAATGCAATGTTCACAGTGAAAAGGCTTTGCTTCTGCTTCCTTGGATTTATCACACTGTTCCACTCAAGTCTGGCTGGAGCTGGCAGGAAAAAGAAGAGTTGATTTTGTTTTGCCATTGTTATGTTTTATTTATATATTTTATTTTCTTTGGTAACATAGATATTTAAGAGATGGATAATTATAACATGTTCCATGTTTTTTGAAACTTGGGTCATGGATTTACACTGTTTTGCTTCATTTTTTTAGGATAAGCTTCCAGATGACCAATATCAGGAGAAGACAGCAATGGACCTGGCAGCTGAGCAGCTACGCCTTTGGCCTTCTCTGAGCAAAGCAACTCAGCAGGAGCTGGTGCAGCGTGAGGAAAGCACTGTCTTCAGTCAGGCCATTCATTTTGCAAACCTCATGGTCAACCTGCTAGTTCCACTGGATACAAGTAAAAACAAGCTCCTGAGAACATCAGCACCAGGCGACTGGGAGAGTGGAAGCAACAGCATTGTCACGAACAGGTACCAAAATGTGCACATCCAGAGACCCTACTGTTCTTGGCTTAGCAGACAAAGTATTTTGGGCAAATACTGCTGTACATATTTCAAAATTTTAAGCATTTGCCTTACCTTCAGAGCTGCTCAACATTTTTTTTTAAACTCCTTATTGAAGACCTTCGCTCCATCTGACTGTTTCTAACCACCTCCCACAGTCTCTTCTTTCATGAACTAATTTTTCAGCTGTCTCACCCACTACTGATCAAGCCCTTCAACTACTTTCTGCCATAGCAAATTACAGAAAGCACTCTGGAAAATTACTAATGAACTTGCCAAAGTTATTATTTGTTTCTGGGCCCTCCTTTTTTCAGTGTGTGCATTGCATTTGTCTATAGTCATGTCCTCAACCATACTTTGCTCCCAACCCGACATTGACTTCCAGTACCACTGAGCATAAACACATAGACTACAAGACCTAACAGGATTTGGCTCTTGACAACTGCTCTGACTTTATTTCCTACCATTCTTCTGTCAAGAAAACGGGTCTTCCTGCTAATGCTAATCCTCAAACACTGTAAGCATAATACTGCCTCAGGGTCTTGGCATTTGTTTCCACAATCTGGAATAGTCTCCCTGAAACAGTCACAAGAATCACTCTCTCGGGCGCCTGGGTGGCTCAGTGGGTTAAAGCCTCTGCTTTCGGCTCAGGTCATGATCTCAGGGTCCTGGGATCGAGGCCCGCATCGGGCTCCCTGCTCAGCAGAGAGCCTGCTTCCCCCTCTCTCTCTGCCTGACTCTCTGCCTCCTTGTGATCTCTCTCCCGCTGTGAAATAAATAAATAAAATCTTTAAAAAAAAAAAAAAAAAGAATCACTCTCTCACTTCATTTAATTCTCTGCTCCAATGCCATCTTCCTAGAGAGACTTCCTGTCTCCCCTATCTTAAGTAGCACAGGCATCACTCTTCTACCTTGCATTTTTTTTCTTTCATGACACTTTCTACAACCTGATTTATTTTCATATATTTGCTTATTGTATGACTCATTCATTGCTATACCCCCAGATCTTTGCATGTAGTATATACCCAGTAAGTATTTGGTTGAACATTTGATGGAATGAATGAATACATGAACTGCTTACCCAACTGTAGTGATGTTCTAGCGTTTTAGGTCTTCAGTGATGCTCTAACATGCTGGTAGTTCTTCTAACTCTTATAAATCCTTCTCAGGCTCTTTCAGGCAATTTCTCCTCTCACCCATTCTCAGTCCTTTTTCCATATGCTTCATACTCTCTTAGAAACTCATCCACAGCCCACGTCTCTGACTCCAATCTTTCAATTTCTCTATTCCAGATACTTTATTTTTGTCAAGAACACCTGAGAGCTTCTAATCTTCCAGGCTAAACAACTTTTTGTTGTTTTGAAGTTAGCCTTTTATACCATGCAGTCAACTGCACAGGTCTCTTATTTCTTCCTGCAGAGAACTTATTTTATGTAAACAATATAGCCTAGCCCTTCATCGCTTCAAACTGTAGATGACTGTGCTCCTTGAAAGTCCACCTAGTGAATGGCTAAGTCACTCAAGTTCTTTAATGTTTTGGGGTGATGTGTTTAGCTTTACCTTAAGACTGATTCAATTAATGTAGTTAGATTTGGAGGAAAGAGAACTAAGTAGGTTAGAACCGACAAAGGAGTCTTTTCCATGATGAGCAGTCTAAAAGAAGACATAGGAGACAGGAGTATTTGTTGAACAGTGGGAACTGAATAAGCAGCAAGGACAGGGATTGAGCTTTCACATCCACTGTTTGAAAGTCATTCCCTTCAGTTGCTTCTTTTATCACCTACAGAAGATGGATGGCTTCAAAGTGATTAAAAGTGTTATGGTTCACTCAAACAAATATTGGCAACAGAAAGGTTCGCAAGACAGTTTGATTCTTCCATTTGAAAAAATATGCTATTTTCTGGGAAAAGTTCTTTTACTTCACCTACCAGGGAACATGTCTCCCTGTTGTCAGAGGCCAAAGATAGCAATATTACTTTGTCTGGCTCTATGTGGTAATTAACTTGAGAGAACAGGTGTTTTTTTTTTTTTTTAGAAGGTTCAAGTATCAGATAATAAATGAAAGAGTCTATTTTTGCTTTAGTCTCTGTGGTTCCTGAATTCCTTTTTAGGAGAATGACAGAAGTATTTCTTACAAAAATAAATCTGGGTCCAAAGGACGATGCCCGACAGTAGCTTTCAAATGTAGGCAAGTAGAATATCAAAATGTGGGCAGGCTTAAATTTCTGTGAAAATTAATGATGATAGAATAGTTATTTGTTACATTTGAGTACTAACCATGATTTCTTTCCTTGATTTTCTCAGTATTGCAGGAAGTGTAGCTGAGAGCTATGATACAGAAAGTGGGTTTGAGGATTCAGAGAATAATGACATTGCCAATTCTGTTGTGCGATTCATTACCCGATTTATTGACAAGGTTTGCACAGAGAGTGGAGTTACTCAGGATCACATCAAGAGCCTTCATTGCATGATACCAGGTAATCAATTTACAGATACTAGGAAAAAAGAATATTGGAGATAATTGAGTAAGAACTATTTTTAGGGGTCTATTTTTTTCAGCATAACATCTACAATATTTGTCTTCCATGTAGTTTAGTCATGCTGTTTATTTATGTTCTAATTAATATTTTTTATCATTTCTAAACTGTGGTAAAATATGTGTAACATAAAATTTGCCACTTTAAACTGTTTTAAGTGTAAAATTCACTGATGTTAATGACATTCAGTGTTGTGCAATCATCACAACTATCCTTTGGTAAAAACTTCTTCATCACCGAAACACTCACTCTGTACCCATTAAGCAGTAACTCCCCATTCTCCATCTCTTTAGCCCCTGGTAAGCTCTATATCTCTATGAATTTGCCTGTTCTAGGTATTTCATATAAGTTAAATCATATAATATTTGTCCTTTTGTGTCTGGCTTCTTTCACTTAGCATAATGTTTTCAAAGTTCTTCCATGTTGTAGCTGGTATCAGAATGCCATTCATTTTTATGGCCAAATGCTATTCCATTGTATGGATATACCACATTTTGTTTATCCATTCAGCTGTTGAAGGACATCTGGGTTGTTTCTGCCCTTCTGGCTACTATGAATATCCACGTACAAGTATTTGTTTGAGTACTTATTTTTGATTTTTTTTTTGGTATATACCTAGGAGTGGAATTGCTGCATCATATGGTAATTCTGTGTTTAACTTTTTGAGGAACCACCAAACTGTGATTTAATTCTGTGTTTTTAATTCTAAAATATTCAGAATTTATATTAATTCTGCTTATTTTGTGCTCTTTTATTTTGAATACTCTGACTTATCCTAGGAATTGTAGCTATGCACATTGAGAGCCTAGAAGCAGTACATCGAGAGAGTAGAAGACTCCCACCTATACAGAAGGTAATTAATTATTCCAGACTACATGCTTTCAGGGTATAACATCTCTTCTTAAAAACAGCAGCAATAGACTTTTATGCCCCAGAAAGTACCTTCTCCTAACCTTTTATAGAGACTCCAGTTTTAATGATACATTAAACTTTCAGGGGAGTTTACCATGTAGATCCTCATAAAAGAGATACTGAAGTAGAATAGTAGATTCAACAAAGGAGCCATAATAGCCTCTTGTTGAGTCTATTTTTATAGGCAGGGCATAAATTATGAACATTCTAACTTCCAAGTCCAAGCCAAGATTCTATGCCCTGCTTACTTCCAGAAAAAAAGGACTTAAGGCAATTACCATAAAAATACCAGGTTCCTGAATCTGTTTACACTGTAAGCATACCTCAAAAGCATCTGGAAATCTGGGAAGTCTATTAAAAATTGAGAGTCCTGAACCCCACCACAGCCTCCTGAATTGGAGTTCCCTGAGACTTGGCCTGGGAATTTATACTTTCAAGTACAGGCCTCCCAGATGATTATTTTGCAGCTAGTCTGGCACCAGTCTGTGGACTAGTGTCAGGACCTTCTTACCTATATAACAGAACTATTAAAAATAAATTCAAAGGAAAAATCAGAAGCCAGATGGATAGGAAGCATATTTCTATGTGAAATCTGAGATCATTATAACTTTGGCTTTACGTTTAGCTCTGAGCTTCCTGGAGCCAACAAAAAGAATAGTACTGATTTATATAGTTTTTATTGCTTAGTAAAAAATAAGCATATTAGATCTTCAGGAGAGGTGATTTTTTTTTTCCCTAGCACTGGTGTCTTCAGAGGAGTGTATCATGTGGTTGTGTATTTCCCAAAATGTGTAAATGGTCATTACTTGGCCACTTATTGCATTAATCTTCAATAAAGGCCAAGAAGGGCAGATCCTTTCAGAGACACATCTATTTTTCTAATTATTTGTTTTTTAAATTTATAGAAGTAACAGTGTTCTTTGTATAAAATTGAACTATTAAAGAAATACACATTTTATACAAGGTCAAAGTCCTCCATAGTCTTTCCAACTTCACCTCACCTCTGCACTTAACCATGATAGTACCACCTTTAACCGTTTGGTCCATATTCTCACCATTTTTCCTTCTTCCAAAAAGAGGAAATTATAATATATATACTGGTTTACAGCTTGCTTTGTTTTGTTTTTTGGGGTTTTTTTTTTTTTTTTCCTTTGCCCAAGGGGTACAGGTCTGTGAATCATCAGGCTTACATCTTTCACAGCATTCACCAAAGCACAAACCCTCCCCAATGTCCANTTTTTTTTTTAATTTTATTTTTATTCTTTGCCCAAGGGGTACAGGTCTGTGAATCATCAGGCTTACATCTTTCACAGCATTCACCAAAGCACAAACCCTCCCCAATGTCCATAACCCATCCACCCTATCCCTACCCTCCCACCCCCCAGACAGCTTGCTTTGTTTACTTGACAATGTATCCTTGATATCTTTATATGTTAACACATATAGATCTAGATTATTTTTTTAATGGTTACAAAATGTTCCATTGAATAGATATTTTAAACATCTTAGTAATTTCCAGTGATTTAACCGTTAATAAACAAAGAATCTTTTCACATTTGGATACAAAAACCTCATTTCTGCCTCTTCCCAAATCTGTTTTCTCATTTTGTCCACTTAAGCAGTCTGACTTAGGTTTTTTAGATCTGCACCTGAAAAGGTAACTTTGGTCTAAGTGTTGGAAACCCCACAAGATTTGTGTTTGGCAGGTGAGAATTCTACCACTGAACCACCAATGCCAAGATTTGTGTTTGAAATAGTTTCTCTGTTGTTAGCCCAAGATTCTTAGGCCTGCTCTCCTGCCAGGAGAAGAAATTGTCTGTGAAGGTCTTCGAGTCCTGCTAGACCCTGATGGAAGAGAAGAAGCTTCTGGAGGCCTTCTCGGAGGCCCTCAGCTCCTGCCAGCAGAAGGAGCCTTGTTCCTCACCACATATAGAATTCTTTTCAGGGGGACTCCACATGATCAGCTAGGTATGACTCATATTATGCCATCAGAATATGGATATCCATGTGCTGCTTGAGGTTTTGATTCCATTTGTGTGCAGTAATTTGCAGATCATTTAAGATCCAAAGAAAGCCTTTTGTCGCCAAGTTCTTTTTAGAATCCTTTGTCTATCAAACCTAATGATAATTTGGATTTTAAAGTCTTATTTAAAGAACCAAGGGTATCTTCTAAACAGTACATCAAGGGTTCATTCACTGAAACAATCATAATTTCATGAGGCAGTATATTGTGACTTAGGGATATTCATAGTATAGATGCTAACAATGTCTCCTGCTGATTTGTCCTACCTTTCTGAGTCCTGTAGTTAACTATAAGGCTCAGGTCTTCCAGACACATCATTCCTTTGTGGAAGGATATGCTAAGCATCACAGGGTTGTACAGCACTAACTAACCCCACTTCTCATCACATTTCAGCTAACCCCATTTCTCTCTTGGCAGACAACTTCCATTCACTAAATTCCCTCAACTTCTATTTCCATATTCTACTACTCTATGCAGTCTTCCATATTAGAAAGGAATAGCATGCCCTGTCCAGTCTGAATTATCTTTTTTAAATCACAGTAATCTCTATTTAAACTCTTTTGGTTGATGGGAAAAGCATATAAAATTTGGGCCAAAACTGTTGCTCTCCAAATAAGAAGCTTAGATTTAGATTGCTGTGGGCCAGTCATGATATCTTAAGTCCCCCGACCTCTCTCTGAGTTTTAGTTTCCCCTTTTATAAAATTAGGGAATTGGGCTTGATTGGTGATAAATCAGTGGTTCTCAGCCTTAACTGCATATTTGAATTATCAGGAAGCTTTAAAAAAAACCTACCAATCTGCGCCCAACCCTCACACAGTTGAATTAATACCTGGAATAGGATTCTGGGAATGGAAAGACCCAGGCATCTGTGCATTTTTAAGCCCCAGAAGTAGTTATGATACATGGTAAGGATTGAGAATCACTGGGATAAATGGTCACTAAAGTTCCTTCCTCATCTTCAATTTTTCATTCAGTAACACTTGATGAGATGTACTATATGTGCTGTGCATTTTGTTAGACAATGGACTTTAGACATATAAAATGTAGTATCCTTAAAATCTTCCAGTTGCATAATTTCTCGCTTGGATAGAATCAAGATGGTTTATTGTCTCATTCATAAAAGAATGCTTACCATATAATAAAAAAAGCTCATAAAATTCAATAAATGAATCTGTAGGCATAGTTTTATTCGCTTGAAAAAGAGTGAAAATGGAGCGGAATTTTTCAGCCCTCTTCTGTCATATCACCATATATAAATTATAGTTGTATTTGAAAGCTAATATAATTTTAAAAGAAACTAAATATCCAGTACTTACAATTTCTTTTGTACTGTGACTTGTGAGCTCAGTGGCCACAAACATACATTCTGGGGATATAAATATATAAGATACTTGGTCACTTAAATCATTCTAGTTTCTTTCTTTTTAAAAAAATCAAAACCGTATTTAGCGTGAAGGCTTATATTGTTCTCTTGTTTTTTCCTGTCAATTTTGGGGTTAATTTTGTATTTTAGGGAATTTATTTTTATCAGAGAAAGCCTTTTCTTTTTTAAGACTTTTTATTTATTTATTTGACAGAGAGAGAGAGAGAGAGAGAGAGAGAGAGAGAGAGAGAGAGAAATATCACAAGTAAGCTGAGAGGCAGGCAGAGAGAGAGAGGAGGAAGCAGGCTCCCCACTGAGCAGAGAGCCCGATGCAGGCCTCGATCCCAGGACCCTGAGATCATGACCTGAGCCGAAGGCAGAGCCTTTAACCCACTGAGCCACCCAGGTGTCCCACAGAAAGCCTTCTTATTGCCTCTTTTATTTCTCTTTTTAAATTTCTAGTTTAAAATATCTCCTTTAATGACATCTAGGAATCTGATAATTTTATATGTGTTGTATAAGCATAGGTTGTTTAATACATCCTAGGACTTAAATTCTGTATACATCCTAATTTAGTCTAGCCTCTGGATATGAGCTAAATATAAGAGAATAATCAGAATTTTCCAGGTTAGGAGTTGACAGATCCAGGGAATGAGAAATTCTGATGATGATAAGTAGATGTACATATGAACTCATAAACCTAGTATAGTTCTCACCCGTCTGGCTTACTAGCCAAGGCGCCTTGCTCATTGGTGCTCCTGTTCTTTCACTTGTACCACTACCTGAACGCCCCTCAACTCTTTCCCTCTGCAAATCCAAACCTATGCTCTCTTCAAAGCTCACCTTTCCTCTCACTTTCTCCAGGAATCATTCTCTAACCATCAAGCATGCAGAAGTCTTATCCCTTTCTGAAATATTTAAAGCCCTGTTCCCTCAAACCTAGGAGCTAATGACATGTTATATTCGACATATAACTCTCCTCTCCCAGGGGGAACTTCGAACTCTCTAAGAGAGGCTTTGTGTGTACTACTTATTTTCTAGACTTGCATCTTCGCAACCTCCAGTAGTTGATAATTATTTATATTTTCCCTTCCTTGCTTTAATATTTAAATTCCTTAAAGTCTTCAGCCTACGCTTAGTCCTATATATTCTGAAGGCACAAATACACAGTAGAGCACCTTTTACCACATATGGAAACACATTTTAAAAATCCTTTCTCTTTTGCTTTATAGTTACATTAAATGTCATGGATGCCTTTGAGATTAAGAATCTTTATGATTGCCTTAAACCAGGTAATCTGGAATGGCACACAGCAGGTCAGGGAAACAGAAAAAATGAAGGCAGGCAGACTATGACGGTTCATTCACTCCAGGAAAGGATCGTGTCTCAGGAGTGAATTGCCATGCGGTGAAATCAATGAAGGTGATTCTAGAATCATGGCATTTTCTCATTGCATTCCTGGGCATCGTCCTCTCCCGATACATTTCTTTTTTTTTTTTTTTTTTTTTTTTTTTTTTTTTTTTTTTTTTTTTTTT